>JAJEJO010000187.1:695950-760696 GCA_020662805.1 Glaucomys volans | reverse complement strand
GATGGTGATGGTGGTAGAGATGATAATGATGGTGATGGTGATGGTGACAGATGATGGTGATGATGATGGTGATGGTGACAGAGATGATGGTGATGGTGATGGTGATGGTGACAGAGATGATGGTGAAGGAGATGGAAATGGTGGTGGTGATAACTGTAAATGAACTGTCTAGTACTTTAGAGTTTTTTAGATATTTTTACCCCATTATTCCTTTTAATCCTTCACTGTTCTATCAAGTAAGTACTGTTATTTATATTTTGTAGATATACAAATGTTCAAGGAGACCACCAACAGGGGAAATCAGAGAAGGTCCCCAGTCACAGACAGGAACCTTAAACTCTGCCAGATGACAGCATCTGTGTGCATTAGAAGCTCAGAGACAGAGTCAGCAGATAAGCTGACAAGGGCTGAGGATCCCCAGGCCCTCTTTCCTCCTCCCTTCCTCTGTCCCTCTCCACCCATTTCCCAAGCATCCCCTGCAGAACCTGCCTCTCACTCCCCCAGTGCGCCGACACTCACCCCAGCTCTTCAGGTGGCTTCCTCAGCCCAGGCCGCCCTCCCGCCCTGCCCTCATTAGCACTGCTCCTCCACCTAGCGCAGCGTCCTGGAAGCTCCCACACGATGGAATGTGTGTTGGAATCTCCTTGCCTTAAGGGAGACTCGCATTCCATCGTCAGTGTGTGCCCTGTTGGCTTTCCCGTTCCTCTGCCCACGGACACCCATGTAGCTGCCACCTCTGACCATGACTACTGCCGACAATACTGCCATGCACGTGGGCACACCTGTGTGCCCAGCCCCGCCTCCAGGTGTCTTCAATAAGTATGAGGAGCGGGGCCCCTGGATCACAGGGCCCCCTAAATCTGGAACTCTGAGGAATCACCACACCCTTCCCACGGCGGCTGCACTCTCCACATTCCCCCCAGCAGTGTACAAGGGTCGCGGTTCTCCACACCCTCACCAGCGCCTATCCTGTGTCCTGATAGGAGCCATCGTGATGGGCATGAAGCAGTGTCTCGTTGTGGTTTTGGGCATTTTCTGAGAGTTAGTGATGGTGAGCCCCTTTTCATGTGCCTACAGGCCACTTGTATAGCTTCTTTGGAGAAAGACCTACCTATTCATGTCCTCTCCCCATTTTTAAAAGATCAGGTTGCCTGTTTGTGGAGCTGTAGGAATATTTTATACGTCCTACCTTCCAGCCCCTGATCAGATACATGGGCTGTGAACACTTCTCCCATTCCACGGGTCTGCTTTTCACTCTGTGGAGTGTCCTTTGATGCACGAGGACAAATTTTGTTCATAAAATAGTTGTCCTTTAAAGACACCATGAGCTTGGATGCAAAGACCTGCAGAGGCAAGCGAGATTCTGCGCGTGCAGCCCCGGGTGTGACACCACCTACTGCGTGCTCACCGGGAGCTGGTTTCATGTATCCTTATTCTGATGATTCAACACTGCCTCAGATATGTCAGAATTTTTTCTTAATTCCTCTAAAACTCTCACAAATATTCATGAGCACGATTTTATGCACCCAGATAGATACTATTCAATTATTGGTTACTGGATTTGTGTTCAGATTTCCTCCTTCTAACTGCTAAGAGGATCTGGGCTCTCTCTATGTGTTGACTCCACCCTGAGCAGAAGCGTACTTGCTGTGGAGTAAGCACACAGAACCTCAGCCGTGGGCTCCAAGGGGCCTCGAGTTCAAAGGGCTTGTGAAGGTGTTGTCCTTGTGAGGCCAGCTTACCTCTTGCTTGTTGTGACTCCACATTGGCCAGTCCTCAGGCTCAACACCTCGCAGGCCTTCCAGGGGCCTGTAGCTCAGCCACCTCCTCCTCTCCGTCCTGTCTGTCACCAAGTCGGACAGCCGGCGTCCTCAGCATCACCATCTGCAGGATCCATGACCAGCCAGAGTCAAGCCAGGAAGGCTGGGAAGCCCCCAGGTGGCCGTGCCGCCATGCCATGAGTGAGCTGATGCTGGCAGCCTCCGTACAGAAGAGGCTCTGAGGGGGAGAGGAGGGAAGCCGCTCCCTCACTCCACCAACGGCCCTCCACGCTGGCTGTGAGCACAGGCCAACACCCCTTCGAAAGCCAAGTGTGCCCGGTCAGCGGCCATCCAAGCACCTCGACGTGCATATTGGGAGGGGCCTGAGCCGCCTGCTCCTGCTGACCACCACGGGGCAGAGGCAGTGTGGCTTCTGCGACCTCAGCTGAGGCATTCAGGAGGGGAGTCCCCAGCCCTCCTTCAGCTGCCGGCCTTGGACATGCCGGTTTCCCATGTCAAGGTGAGCCAGGGGCAGGCAGAGCTGGGCAGCGGGCGCTCCACCTCGGTCCCCTGGCACACATTCTGGCCTTCAGAGTCTCCTGTTTTGTCTGAAGTGCTGATCCTTAATGACCACCCACTAGGAGAGCAAGTGGCAGGGACAGGCAATGGCATAGCTTTCTCCACGACGATAAACTCAGGAAGCGTCCAGTCTGCCCAGCTGAAACGCTCCGTGATGCACAAACCCAGGTCGTGCAAGTCAGAATCCAGAGCCAATGGTTCCTCAGTAACTCACCATCGCAAACTTAACACAAGCCAGAAGAACTAGGCAGACGCCAAAGGATGTGTCTCCTATTGCAGGCCCCTCCCTGCAGGGCAGGCAGAAGGACACCCGAGCAGCATCCTCAGGATCGACATCTAGCTCAGGGCGGCAGCTGGCGCCAGGGCCAGGCGAGTGAGAAGAATCTTCTCCAAGCAGCTCCACTGTCTGTTTGCTCTTAATCTGTTTCCAGGGGACAGAAGCATATTTGGGGAGATTTTTAAATTATCCCTGGCTTGAGACTGAATAGCAACTGGGTTTTGCTCCACTTGCAGCTGAGATAGAAGTAGGTCCCTAAAGCAAGCCTGGGCCAGGCCAGCATGCAGGGGACCCCAGGCCCACTCCACTGAGCAGTTTCCAAGAGTCTGGATAAACAAATATGAGAGCAAGGGGACAGCCAGCCTTGCTGGGGAGGAGCCTCCCTGTGCTGGGACTGTGCTCGGGGTTTGCAGTTGGACCGATTAGAAAAGATGGCGAGAGCAGAAAAACAGGGTAGACGGCAGGAATGTGAACAGAGGTGAGTAGAGCAGGAATTGGGGTTTTCTGAAGCAGTGGACACAGGTGCAGAGGAGAGCTGGTGTCCCAAGCCAAGGGGAGTGTGGGGACTGCCCTCTCTGGGTGTTGGTCCCTTTACCTGGGGGTCCGTCCCTTCATTCCCCACAGTGGTGGGGCACTGGTGGGAGAGGCTGTGGACTTGAGAGTCTCTGGAACCAGAGCAGACATGATGCCTCGCTTCAAACAGGCCAGGAGTTCCCCCCAGGGAGATGTGCCCTGATGTTGTGGAAGTCCAGTCCACCCACTCACAGCCCATGCATGAGGCCGCACAGAGCGGAGAGTGTCCTGCCAAAGCAGAGTGCCTCTGTGGACCAGGTAGGGCCCAAACCAGCAAGGAGAGCAGCTGCTTGTCCATCAAGGCCCCTGGACAGGGGGTGTCCACTCAAGACCTGGACAACACACTTGACATGGAGGTGCAGTCAGCCTGCAGACGGTGGGGTCAGTCACTGTGGCCACAGCAGGCAGACACACGGGCAACTCAAAGACTTCGGTCCCCAGAGGAGGTGTGGACGTCATCCTCAGGTTGGGGCCCACACGGCAGGCCAGCAGGGGTCACCGGCGCAGGCACAGACCATGCCAGAGCGCAGGGCTCCCTCAGGCTCGGGCGCCTGCTCAGTGTCTGTGTGGCTGGTCTCAGAGGCTAAGAAAAAAGTGCGTATCGGACCTGGCTGGGAGCTGGGAAGCCTGTGCGCTCCCACGTCCGCGTCCTTCCCCAGAAGCTGAAGGGTTGAGTAGCTGGAGGGAGCGAGCACCTCGTGGCTTCTGGGGCTGGACACTGAGCCTGCTGGTGAATGCAGGGATGCAGGCGGTGTGGCACTGCTAGAGAGTCACGTGGTGACCCAGATAGGCCAGGTGCCAGTCATCACCGAATGTGGCAGGTGGCCCGAGCTCGGTCCCCATGCCGAAGACATTTCCGACCCCTGAGCTGGAAGTGCTTTTCCTCTGTGGGTCCTAGAGAATCCATTCTGCACCCGTCACAGGGAACCTACGCAGGGGACGTCCCAGGTAGAGTTGGTTAGGGTCTGCGCTCAGCGAGGCCAGTGGTGCTCTGCCCAAAACTTGCTTGCTCGTGTTTCTCCTGGAGACAGTCCTCACCAAGTAGCTGCTTCGCTTTCTTTCCTTTTTCCAAATTAGCTGCTGAGGGTGCCCCTGCTCCTGGGTCTCCCGGGCGGCCCTCACTGCCCTCTGCCCCTCCCTGCAAGGAGGTTCAGACCGTCCACCACTGGGGAAGCTGGCAGGAGCTAGGTGGGCAAAACTAAGGAGTGACTTCTATTTTGCAAATTTGATGTTTAAGCTTTTAAAGATAAAAATGTATGCCTGAGATGTATAAACGCATTCTACTGTCATGTACAACTAATGAGAAAAACAAATAATTTTTTTAAAAATGCATGCCTGCAAGAAGGAGTATTTAATTTAAAATAACAATTTTTCTTACTATGAAAGTGCTAAAGGTTTATCAGAAATAATCAAATAACATAGAGAGCCACAAAGAAGGAAAAAGAACTCAGCACATTTTCAATGTAACTACGTTTTGCCCAGCATCCTCTGGGAGAACCTAGTGCTGGAGGGGCTGCCATCCCGCCGGCCCTCACCGCTATGTTACCAGTGGGCAAATACTTGCTAGTTTGAAACCTGAAGGCTGATTTTTCTTCCAACTGACTTGAGTTTTCCTCCCTCAGTGAGCTTACACTTGTGAGGCTCACAGTCCCCACGCAGCGTAGCCGCGCCTCCTGTGAGCTGCTTCGGACTATTTTTCCAGTTCCTGCTGATCTCCTGTCTGACCCCGCGAGCCCTCTGCTCCGTCAGCACTGTTGCAGTTGTTCATTTGCTTGTTTCTTTTAGCTTCACTTTTATTTCTATTTGCCCTCAATAGACTTATTTTTCTTGCTCAAATTTTTCATTCTTTTTCATAATTATATTAGAAAGTTCTTAAAGCCAAACCAAAATAATGAGAAATCTCCTTAATTTTCTTCCTGAATTTCTGTGGTTTTCTTTTTCATATTTGAATATTTTACCCACCTTAATTTTGGGTATAAACTGTGTATTTGTATGTTACAAGGTCAGTTTCTCTCGATACCTACTCTCTTAGCCACGCTCCTCTTCCGATGGCCAGCGGCACCTGGGCCCCTGCCCCTGGCCTGGAGCAGGGCCTGCTCCCTGGCCGCGCCCGTCCGCGACTTCCAGGATCTAGGATGGTCCTCCGCCAGCGCGGCCGCTGGAGCTTCTCCTGAAGCAGCACCGGGACTCCGGCCGAGGGCTTTGCAACGCCGGCCTCTGTGCCACAAAGGGCCGGGCCTGGGCCGCACTCGAGGGCGGCCAAGGGCATCCCAGGAAGAGGCCGAGGCCGGGGTGACCGCCGGGCACTGCGCCCGGGCTCAGCACCCACTCCACGGGGCAGCGTTACGCCCGGCCGGCAGGGCCCTGGCCACAGAGCCGAGCCACGGCCCCTCAGCCCAGGTGCGCTGAGCTCCCTTTGCCTGGCCGTGGAAGGTCACTGTCCCAGCGAGTCCACCACTGCCCTCGGAGGCCTGCTGACCCCTGTGCGGCCCCGCATGGCACGAGGCGACTCTCCCTGGAAGCCACGATCCTGTGCTGAGGCCGGAGCCTCCCTCGAACCTCGTGGTGCCATGTTGCGGGGTCTTCTCAGCGCAGGGCACGGGAGCCTCAGGGGCTCCTTTTAGAAGCAGGCCTGCCAGCGGTCCACCGTGGCTCTCGCGAACAGACCTGGACGGCCATCTGGACGGCTCTTCAAACGCCCCCATGGGAACTCTGGGATCTTGGTTGGGTCAACCGGTCGAGGCGGGAGGAAGGGAGAGGGAGCCTGAGTCTCCTGAGGGCGGAGCAGAGAACACGTCCCCTGCGCAGGCGCCCGGCGCTCAGATGCCGAGGACGGGGACACGGGAGCTGACGGGAGGGGCACTCCGCCCCAGCACGGCGAGGACGTGGAGGGCCCTCGGAAAGACGTCTGGTCTCTGCAGAGAGCAGAGCTCCGGTCTTCTCTCCACTTAGTGGGAAAAACTGACTCCGTTTGGGAACAAAGAGGCCAAAGAAAAGGAGGAAAAGGAATTGGGGGAGCCTGCGGCTGGAGGAGGGGGGACCGACGGGAGGGCGGCAGGTGGCTCACCAGGGGGCACGGGAAACGCTGCGCAGCCTGCAAACCAGGCTCCCACCTGGCACCCAGGGATGAGCCCGCCCCACTCCAGAAGGGCACTGCTGGCTGTCCTGGGTGCTGCTCAGGACAGAGGCCTCTGCCCACAGGGAGAGTGGCCTCACGGGCCTCAGGCTGACAGGTAGCTCTCACTCTCCCTGAGGGTTGGGGCCCGGGCCTTCCTGAGGAAGTCACTGCAGCCCACTGGTCAGGGGCCCTTAGGGGTCTGCTCCTCCCATCCGCCCAGGGAGGTGGCTGCCTGGCAAGGTCTGCCATGCCCCGGCTACATTGGCCTGCAGACCCACCACCCGGTCTTTTTAGAACTTGCAAAGTTGATTCTGTAGTTTGTCCATGCACATGGCTTGGAGGTGGTGTGTCCCCCAAAGGCTCACGTGCCTGGCCGTTCCCCAATGTGCTGGTGTGGCCGAGGGGGGCCCCTCAGAAGAGATGAAGGGGTCCTCCCAGGCAGGTGTAGTTCCCTGGAGAGACAGTTGCTGGAAAGGCTAGCTCTTGCCCTGCATCTCTCCCCTCTCACCACCTGCCTCTGTGGCCTGTGCTCCCTCCAAGGGCCCATGGGCTGGGGTCCTCACTGGGGCCCAGCAGTTGCCGCCTCTGTGCTCTTGAATCCAGAACTGAGTCAAAGGTGGCTCTTAGCCAAGCGCGGTGGCTCACACCTGTAATCCCAGTGGATCAGGAGGCTGAGGCAGGAGGATCTCGAGTTCAAAGCCAGACTCAGCAAAAGCGAGGCACTAAGCAACTCAGAGAGATAAAATACAAAAGAGGGCTGGGGATATGGCTCAGTGGTCAAGTGCCCCTGAGATCAATCCCCAGTGCCCCACTTATAAATTACTTCATAAGTCACCCGGACTCAAGTAGTTTGTTATAGCAGCACAGAAAAGACTCAAACACCATTCAAAAACCAGGCCTGTCCTTTTGGACCACGACTAGATTTGTGTGCGCGTCAGGTGGAAAGAGCAACTCTACAGAAGCTGCCTTTGATGTGAGGCAAATGATTCCAAGCATTTCCCTGGAGAGCACTGTGCTGGGGACTTCTGAGCACAGACCTCGGAGCCCCAGGCTGACTCTGCTCTTGCCCTCCTGCCCTGGAGTGCGGTTGCCCGAAGGCGTCTGAGGCAGATGCTAATGTGCACGCTTGAACATGGCTCAGCCAGATAAGGCTGCCGAGCAGGGAGGGTGGAGACCCGGGGTGGAGACCTCCGGAGCCACGCGCTCCCGCCAGTCCAGGCTGGTCATTACCCCAGTCACGTTATCAGAGGCGACTGATCAAAGGACACAGCTGCTTGTTTACTCTTCTAAACACAGTTCGGGAAGGGTCCGGTTATATTGCAATATTTAATTGCAACCAAAATATTTGTACGTCAGGTAAAACAGTTATAGATAAAAGAAAGGCATTGTTCGGAAAATGGATTAATTAGTATTTAATTACTATAACTTGCAATTAATCCGTTAGTATTAGGAATGCAAGCTTGTAACAAATTAGTGATGAATAAAACAACACCCCACCGGGTTGCCAAGTCCACAAGCCCAGAGCCCTGTGTTCTCCTCAGCTTTGAAAGAGGCCGTCCTCGGGAATCTCCCGGCATTGACACCGGTTCAGACTCAATTCCTCTCCAACCTCAGCCGTCTTCCTAAAGTCTGGGTGCACCCAGGATTCGCTCTGATGACTCACTTGGAGGTGAGGCGATGCCTTGGCAGCAGTGCCTGCCTGCAATTGAGAGCACATCTGAAAATAATTGGTGTGCCAGGAGGCGGAGGCCGCGTCCGGGAGACACGTGTGGACGCCGCAGACCCAGCTGCTGGCCGCTGCGTGGATGCTGGCCGGCAGGCCTGAGCACCGGCCCCAAGAGGCCCGGCTGGCGGACCCTGGAGGCCGGTGCGGGCCCTATGCTGGCTTATCCTGCCAGCCTTGGTTTGGTGGGGTCTTGCCCCACCTCCCCTGACCAGGAGAGCTTGGGAGCGCCCTGGGGGTGAGCACATTCCCTGCGCCCACGCCTGGCAGGGCCCGGAGACCGGGCGAGAACCCACCCTGCCGCAGCCCGGCCGCGCCGCCCCTGCCCCCGCACACTGCGGGGTGACTCCAGCTGCTAATTAGAAGCGAGACCCCCCAGACAATGGGTCTGAAGGCAGCCCAGGGCTCCCTCCCACCCATCCACCCACCGCGGGCCTTGAAGGCCTCTCTGGATTGTTTGCTGTCAGCAGAACAAGTGTGAGGCCCCCGGATCCCACAGACAACAAAGGCGGCCGCAGCCTCTCGGGCAGGTGATGTCACCCAGGTAAAACTGCACTGACGAGCTTTTAATTAAAGTTTTCCCACACATCTTTCCACGGTCCCCGGAGCGATTATTCATTATGCGCCGACTGCCAGCCAATTGTGAGTTGGGAGGGAAGTGTTTTATTTTCAAAGCCCTGGCTGACAGCTCGGGAACACTTCGTTACACAATCTGTTTACGTTTTCTCACACGCGCGCGCACACACGCACGCACACACACGCACACACCCCCTCGGACTGAGGGGAATGGCTGAGCAGGCGTTTAGCTGTGTGGCGATAATTACATACATCTGTGGCTGAAACCGCTGGAGGGGGACAGCAGAGCCCCTCTGTAAGCTCCCTGAGGAGCCAGCAGCTGGGCAAGAGATGCCCCTGGGCAGGCACGGGCTCCAGCAGGTGTACGGCGGGCCGGGGGTCTCGGGCCCCCAGGAAGGAGGAGGCCACTGACAAAGGAGACGTGGGCAGTGCTGATCCGAGGCTGCCCAGTCCCTGTCCCTGAGTCCTGCCTCTGGAGGAAGACCCAGACTTGGGGTGCAGGGGAGCAGTAGGCAGATGGATCCCTGGGGCCCTGCTCAGCCTGTGCAGGTCTGAGACCCACCCCTTCCCCAGCCTCCACGTCACCACCACACTCCCAGGTGACCCTCCTGGCCATTGGGCCCCACGTGGCACTTCCTGGGGCCTTGGTCCTTCAGAACCAACCAGGCTCCAATCCCAACGTGCCCAGGCAGCTAGGAGGCTTCCAGCACGTGGCTGACCTCCCTGGCCTGGTTCTCCACAGCAACCCGGGTCAAGAACACAGATTCTGGGGGCAGTGGCTGAGCTAGGGAGTGTGAGTCCATCATGTCCCTCTGTCCTGGAGAGAATGAGGGTCCCACAATCCCCACACCTGTGAGGCTGCCCAAGGTCCCAGAGTCCTGGCCTCCCGCCCTCGATGGAGGCTGCAAACTGGCAAAATAAGCAGACAAAACCCTGGTCGTGTCATGTGGACCCACACCCCCTGTGGTCATGTGCATGTGAACCCACACCCCCCATGGGGATGTTATACGTGGCGCCTTCTTCCAGAGAGTTCCCAGGAGGACTGGGAGTGACTCCTCTCAAGACAGAGAGGTGCTTCCCTCTCCCAGGCCCACAGGTCTGTCCATGCCTCACACTGACCAGCCCTTCTCCAGCTTCCTTTCCTTCACCCCTTTTCCTGCTGAAATGACGGAGACGTGGAAGAAGAGACCCCACACAGCATGTGAAATACCTGGTGGGATGCAGGCTTATCCCAGGTGAGCTGCCCTGAGCAGGTGTCTGTCCCCGACCCTGGCGGAGCATGCTTGGAATGCCTGGTGGCCACACCTTGGCCGTGCAGGGCTGCCCCAGCCTCCTGTGCGCCCTCTGGCTCAGCATGTTGGGTCTCGCCCCCACTGAGCTGGAGCTCCATCCAGTGAGTGTCAGAGCAGCTGTCTATGGTGCAACAGCCCTTGAGGAGCAAGACCTGGGGGTGGCAGGAATACAGAAGGGACATGGCCGCAAGGCACCGGGCTTATCTTAGTAGCAGTGGAGCCCCTGAAAATCTGCAAGCAGGGAAGGTATGATATGATTTGCATTTTAGGAGAAACCTTCTAGTAGCTGGGTGGATGGGGTGAGAGAGGAGAGAAAGGAGGCAGGGTGCTTGGGAACCTGCCAGCCACCAGCATGGGCAGAGCAGAGCAGGGCTGACGGAGGGCAGGGACCTGCCGAATGGGACAGAGGAGGACAGCTCTATGGAGCCTGTCCTGCGAGCTCACGGTGGGGACTCAGCAGCCCGGGAGCACATGAGCAAATAAAGGATGAGTGAGTTCTGTTCATGGAGGAGAAGAGCTCTTTCAGGCACCTAGCCGTCTCGCTATCTGGAATTGGTTTGGCTGATCTAATCTGGCACAATGCATTAGGCATTTTTCAAAATGGAGAGGAGAATTTTGGATGCTCTTGCCATCAGGTTGTGGTGTCTCACCCCTTAAATCCCAGGTGGCCATGTCTGCTCAGACCCACACCAAATGACCAACACACTCCCCAGACAATTGAGGCTCATCCCAAAGGACACAGCTCCCACCTTGAACTCTAGGAGACTGAAGCCTGGTCCTGTGGAAGCTCCCTGGCTGACAGTCCCAGCCGAGCCCCGCATCTCAGCACCAGACGGCTTTGTCAAAGCATCTCGAAGGGGTTCTGTTCCCACCCTTGGGTCAGCCCAGCCTTCACGTTATCTCCTCATAAGGCCCCAGACGCTGCAAATCAGGGACACGATCGCCACTGTGCCTGCTTCAGTTCTTGCCCCTCAATATGTGAGCCACGTATCATAGTCATTGTGCAACTGAGTCTGGGGTGATTTGCTTTGCACCAGTAGGAACTGGAACAGATTTGGCTGCTGGATCCGGAATGCCACCACGAAAAAGCTAAAATCAGTGACCTTGGCCTTCAGGTTGCAGGTTCCTGGAGACCTGTGAGGAGACTGTTAGCAGAGGCCAGACAAGTCTCAGGGGTTGTCACTGAGAACTCAACAGAAAGTGAGGATGATGTCATTGGAAGACCTTATTAGAGGAGGAAGATCTCAGTGCAGTGCTAGAAATTTAGCCAAGCAGTTTCCTGTAGGAAATGAATGCCTTGTGTATTAGTCGGGCTTCTCCAGAGGAGCAGACTCAATGGGGAGTACAATCATAAAAAGGGGATCTATTAGATTGGCTTACACAACCAGAAGCTGGATAGTCCTCAATGGCCGTCTGCAGCTAGAGAGCTGGAAGAACCAGCAGCTGCGCAGCCCAGACAGAAGTCCCACAACAAGAACGATCAACTGTGCTACCCTAGTCCAAGACCAAGGCGTCTAAAAACTACCTGGAGAATCACTGGTAGAGTCCACTTTGGAAGAGTGAAGAAGAGAAAGTTCAATATCTTCCGACGATTGAAGCAGCGATCAAGAACCCGTTCAAGAAGACCTGAGCTTGCATCAGCATCTGCTTCCTTGTTCTTCCAGCTTTTATTCCATCCAAGCCATCATCCTATTGGGCAGTGCTGCCCACGCTTAGGGAGGGGCTCCTATTCAGTTCACTATCCCACATGCCAATCATTCCTAGACATGCCCACATGGACACACCCAGAACCTCTTAATCATGGGCATTTCTTAATCCAATGTAGGTGACGATTCAAACCAACCACTACACCATGAAAAGATGGATTTGGCTAAAGAGTTTTCTTTCAGAATGTTGAAAATGTCAATTGATTTTGTGTTCCACATGGTGCATTAAGAGAGGGATGAGCTACAGAGAAATTTGCTGTTTTCAAGCAGGATTTGGAGAAATGAAAGATGTAGTCTCTGCCAGCTTTCAGACTAAACTCTCTCACATCTCCAGTCTCTTGGAGGAGAGTCCAAAGCAGTGTTGCAGGACCTTTCAAACTAGGGAGTCATCTAAGGTCTCCAGGCCACACCTTGTAGACCCTGCCTGGGGAAAAGAGGGTTTTAGGAGCCTGAAGTATGGTTCTCCACCCTCAGGGAGCTCCAAATGAAAGGGCTTGAGAGCTCCGCGTGGGCCTTCACTGTTGGAATGGTTACAGACTGATACAAAGGAAACCCACAGCGCATTTAAAGAAAGTGTATCCACCTGGACTGATGGAATGCAATGTGACAAGAGCCCTTTGGAGCTACAATGTGGGACATGGGAGAGTAGGTTGAGAAGGATGCTCAATTATGAACTCAGGTTATTTCTTATGGAAAAGGAGACCCAGAGCTTGGGCAGGAGCTGGGAGGGCACAGTCAAGATGCACAGAAAGCAACCTCAGGGAGTGGAACTAAAATTTTGTCAAGAAACTGGAGCATGTCCCTGGCCACTTTCAGATTGCTGAGGTCCAGAGGTTTGTATGTGCAGGCTGTCCTCCCCTCTGTGTGCAGAAGTATCTCTCAAGGTCAACCTGCATCTGCCTTGCCATCATGCATCAGGGAAAAGTAGAGATAACTTTTCTTTTGTTCGTTGTTCTGTAGTTGAGAGCGATTTTACCCAAGAAAGCACAGGCAGAAGCCTCAACCTCATACCAACCATCCCCTGAGAGTGGAGAGAGAGGGAAGTCCAGATATTTTGCAAAGGGTCAAGGGTGAGTAATCCACAGCCAAACAACAGACTGAAAGAGAGCCCTAGGATTCCATGACATTGCTCCCATCGAGTCAGCATCCTCCTTCTGAGTCTGGTAGTCTCACTCTACGGTGGTTTCAAAGAACACGCTGAGAGGGACATTTGTGATTTCTGAGGCTAGTCCACAAAGAATGGCCTCGCTTTTCCCTGACTGCCTGGAGCCTGCGTCAGGAGCCCTTACCAGCCTGTAAGCAGCTCTGCTGACCCAAGCCCCCCGCAATGTGAGGAAGCCCAAGACCCCTGGCAAGGTCACAGCACCCTGGTCTGGAGACACATGTAGGGGACTCCACCTGGCTTGCTCCGCAGTGGTCCTGTTCCCCAGGACATCTGTGGGAGTTGTCCAGGGAAACAGCCAGGAGGTGAGAGAAATTCAGAGAGGCCGACCCATTAGAGGCCGTCCCCTGGGAAGCTGGCATGACATCCACACTGTGGCCAGGCAGCTGGACACAGTGAGGAAGGACCACAGGCTGCAACTGAATCACAGGTCCCGTGGCTTCAGGCAACACATGAGTGACAAGCCCCATTCCAATGACCCCAGCACAGCTCTGGGTGTGGCAGGGCAGAAACGGGCCCTCTGTTGCTGCCCCTGAAACGGTCATCTCCACCACACATGTTGGGGTGTCGTGCAACCCTAAGAACTAAACTGGGCATCATAGCAAGTCCTTCCTAGGCAGGGACAAGCTACCCCAGACACACCCACAGAAGCCTCCGCACCCACAGCGTGGCACTATTTGTACTGCTCCTGCCTGGGACGTTCCCGCGCAGTGACAGAGGGGAGGGGCAGATCAACCTACGGGGAGCTGTCCCAGAGGCAGGCAGGCCAGGGGCAGGCACGGGGCCTCTCAGACTCAGACCCGAGGCATGCTTCTGAGTCAGAGACCGGGTGGAGGGAAGGGCAAGGCCCAGCCCCTCTAAAGCTCCCGTGGCTGGAGACGGGGCTGAAATGGGGGCCCCTGACAGGACCGCTCTTGAGTGCAGGTCATGTTCCAGGTGCTTTGCAGCTGATGGCACTAAATGTCTACCAGGGGCCAGGCGTGGCGAGGGAGGGTCGTGGCAAGGGGCGGGGGCGGGGAGGGGTGGGCAGCAGGTGGGGAAAGGCAGAGGCCTGGCTCTGAGTCAGGACCACCCTAGCGAGATGGAGCGTTGGGGAAATTCCTCAGCGCAGAATTCAGGGGGAATGACTGTGGCGGTGGATGAGTGACCCCAAAGGTGCCACGCCCAGACCCTTGGGCGAGTGAATCTGAGTGATCTTACACGGAAAAAGGACTTCCACAGGCGGGGCAAGTCAAGGCTCTCCAGCCGGAGCGCTTGTGCTGGACAGCCCTGGTGGCCTCACGTCCCAAGAGGCAGGCGGGGGGGACTGGACCCGGGAGACCGCGGGCAGGGCAGAGACAGGGGCAGCACAGCCGGGAGCCACAGACGGGAAGAGGCAGGAAGGACCTGCCCTGTCGCTCCTGGAGGGCCCGTGCCCAGCCACACCGAGGTATTGGAATTCTGGCCTCCAGAAATGAGACGGATGCATTTCTGTTGTTTTAAGCCACAAAGTTTTGGCAACTTGTTACAATAGCCACATGAAGACCTCCCCGAAAACCCAGGTGTGAACAGAGAGCTGCAGCCGCAGCCCAGGGCTCCCCCCGGAACAGCCTCAGCCTCCGCCATGGCCACTCACCCTCCACCAGTCGTCTCGGAACACAGGCAGCCAGAGACAAAGCTGGCCGGAGGGTCCCCAGCATCACACTGGGATGGCAAAGCTGCACAGCGCTGAACCACTGGAGGTGCAGAGACGGCCACAGACCAGGAGGCCTGGAGGGTGGGGGAGGCTCGGTGCGCCCATGGGCGGGGCTGGGGCTTGGGTCTGCTCGCGTCGGTCCCTCCAGATCCAGGCAGGACCCAGCTCTGGGAGGGGGCAGTCACTCTGGGATGCCCTCTTCCTGGGCCTCACTGAATGCACGGGTATCCCAGAGCCCCGTCCCCACCCCAGGCTCCCCTGGCACTCCCGGTAAACACTGGAAAGGAGAAGGCCATCGCCCTGCTCCTGGCAAACAGGCTGAATCCCCGAGGCTTTCCTCCTGGAGCAGCTGCCCACAGGCTTCCGGCTAAGCGAACAGGGCAGCGGAGGGCGCTGCTAACACAGGCCCTGCACCTCCATTGAAAGGGCTGCAGACGCCTGGCCTGGGGTCTCCCTTCCGCCCGCTCCTTCCTCTCTCTGCTTTCTGGCTCTGTCCCTCGCACAGCTCTTCCACTGCTGTCTTTCTCAATACATCCAGGGAGGCAGAGGAGGCTGAGGTGGCCTCTCCCTAGTCCTGTGGCGGCTCCCACCTCCTGCTGGCTGAGCCTGGCCAGACAGCGCCCCGTGCTTGTTTCTCTGTGCCCCTTCCTCCTGTGTGACGTAACTCCTGGCGGCCTGAGTATGCACTCCACCACCTGCTGTCCCATGACTGCATCCCTGTCTTTACTGAGATGTGCTCAGATGGGTCACCCGAGGGCCCGAACCTGCCACGGAGCCTGCTCGTGGAAAGTGGCCACGCAGGGTAGCTTCCAGGGCCTCTGTGGTTACCGGGAAGTGCCAAACAGATTGGATCTGGGCAAGGGCAGTGCCAGCTGCCCAGCAGTGCCTGGCTGTTCCCTACAGAGTCCTGCCGAGTCCAGCCAGGAAGGGACTCTTCCTTCACCCTCCAGGTAAGGCGAGCAGGAGGCCGGGGCCGCGAGCCACTCAGGCCTTCCTGCTGAGTCCAGGCTGCGTCTGCCAGTGTGGTGAGACGCAGCACAGAGCAGCAGGGACAGCATGGCCCTGTCCCTGCTGTCCAGCACACCCTGTGGCCAGGCCCTGCTGTGGCCTCACTTCACAGGGACAGCAGAACCCTTCTGTGGAGGTGCCGACCTGGGCATCCCCAAACCAGAGCACTCGGGCCCTGTCCCTCTTGGGCCCCTTGTGGCCACAGGTATCTGGTCCCTGAGGTCCCCAGGAGAGAAGTCACTGTGTGGATCAAAAAAGCCAGGGGAGGCACCTCAGCCCGAGTGGCCCCGCGGGCAGCCCCAGGTGTCACACCTGTGCCCTGCCCGGGACTCCAGCTGGCTCAGTGGAACTCAGATGGCTGACTGTCGCCAGGTGGCTCTGTCTCTGACATCATGAGATCTCTTGCTTTTTTTCTTTCTCTTCCTCTGGCGTGAATATCAGAAGCCAAGGGAGGACAGGTTTTGGGTGACATTTATTATCCAGATGCCTCCTTAGGTTTGGGCAGGTGCCTGCACGGCATCCTCGGCCTCTCCGGACTTCCAGCCTGCTCGTCAGCACCACCTGTGAGTGCATCGTGTTGAGGAGTGAGGTAGAAGCGGACGTGGAAGGAGAACCGGTGAGGAGAGGGCGCTGTCCTCGCCCCGGCCAGCTGTGTAGAGAGGCGCAGGCACCGCCGAGCTCGGCCCCACGCGGTCCTCTGTGCGTGTGGCTCGCAGGTGTGCTGGGGGCTTTGATGCCCAGGAAGCCCCGGAGCAGATTGTGCAGGGAAAATGACCTGCAGGTGCCTCCTGGAGAGGAGTCACCCACTGCCAACAAATCAGTCACAGTCATACTTCCCGGTCATCCTGGTCTTCTGAGCGTGTCACCGAGCTGGTCACACCGTCTGCACTTCACTGTCTTCAGAGTCGGTGCTCTTGGCAAATGCAAGTTCTCTGCAATGATTCCCTTGAGAAGGGAAGAGCTGCTGAGCTGTGGAGATGACTTCCCAGCAGCACACAGGCCAGGCCACGGGCAGCAGACCCCAGGCTTGCTACTGGTCATGCCCAGCAGGGAAATCAGCCCCGGCTCAGTTGAGTCCCTCCACCTGCCACCAGGCAGCTCTAGGGCCACAGGTCTGACCTCAAGGTGTGAAGGTGGGTTTCAGGTGCGCCCTTGACCTGGTCAGGGAATACAGAGAAACCTGGAAGCGTGTGATCTGGGCAGGTCCTCTGTGCTTCCGGATGGCAGCGTGCGCCTGCGTGTACTGAGTGGGGGAGGATCCAACACCAAATGCAAGGCCACCTCCTCTCCTTCTGTGGACGTCAGAGCTGCAGGCCTCTGGCCTCCTGGATTCAGCCAGCAGCCCCTTCCCTAGACATACGGGGTTCCACCTTGACCCTGAGTTTGCTCCGTGGTTCAGAGGCCCTGGGCTCGCACTGGGCCTCAGCACTGCACCCCAGTCTCCAGCCTG
This sequence comes from Glaucomys volans, assembly GCA_020662805.1. Lineage (NCBI taxonomy): Eukaryota > Metazoa > Chordata > Mammalia > Rodentia > Sciuridae > Glaucomys > Glaucomys volans. The sequence continues at coordinate 743,797 of JAJEJO010000187.1, read as the reverse complement.
CAGGCGACCTGGAGGGACTTCTCTCCACGCAGTCACCCGAGCCGGTGCCTCTAACAAACCCCTCATGTGTCTGTACGCATATCCAATTGGTTGGCCTCTGGAGAAGGCTGGAGGAGGTGCCTGGTCACCTGCACACCTGTCCCTGGAGAGGTGGACCCTCGAACACCGACGGTGGCGTCATCTAAGTCCTGGCATCTTGTATCAAAGCACTGTAAAGGAGGGGACACTGAGCAGAGAAGAGAGCTGGGCCACCCCCAGCCTCCTGAGACATCTGGAATGAAGCTGAGCAGGGTTCCCCTGGGGCGGTGGGGGGGACGCCTTGCGCTTTTGGGACCCAACCTTCCCAGAGCAGCAACTCTGGCGCGTCCACCCCCGGAGGGACCCTGAGAGGAGCCTCAGTGCAGAGGAAGGGGCTGGGAGACCGGGACGGGGGGGGCAGTCTGCTCAGAGCGCTCCAGGTACTGTGAGCTGACGGCAAGGACCCCACCTTCCGTGCGGCCCACAGGCACCCAGAAAGAAGCCCTCGGCCTCGGGCCCCGGACCCGACGCAAAACAAAGCCCAAGGAAAATCTCTGACCTGGGTTTCGAGTAGTGAAAGTCTCTCCTCCTTGGAAACCACGATGCTTCCGTAGAGGGGGCAACACTGGGACAGGCGACCACGCAAGAAGGAAAGCAGGAGGTGCCCGTGTCCACCAGCGGGCAAAGGCCCTTCCCCAGTCTAAGCAAACCGGGGAGCCGCTGGGCTGCCACCCACGAGGGCCAGCCACCCATGTGCTGTCCATGTCCCCAGTGTGTCTGTGCCGGAGGTTGTGAGCGAAGCCTTCCTGTGGACAGAGGGTCAGGGCCCCCAAACACATGTCCACCTGGAGCCTTAGAGTGTGGCCTTGGTCGAGTGGGGCCTTGGCAGGCAAGAAGGGACCTCAAGATGGGTCACCCAGGATGAGGACGTCCCTGAATCTCATGATGGTGTCCTTGCAGGACTCTGAAAAGGAGCCAGGTGAAGGTGAAGGTGGAGGCAGAGACGAGTCGTCACCCACAAGCTGAGGACCGCAGCAGCTCCAGGAGCCACGACGAGTCATGCCTCGGAGCCCAGGAGCCAGCCGCGCCTGGACCTCAGACTCGGGCTCCCAGAACCTGAGACGCACACCTCCGTGTTCTACCCAGTGCGTGCTGATGTGTTACAGCAGCCCCAGGAAGTCACCGCACACAGTTGTCCTTGGAGCGGGAGATCGGGGCTCTGGCCTGCACATGGACGCTGGCGTCTTTTATAGTCAGTTTCCAGCACAGCCCCGACTGGACTGTCATGGCGGCCTCCCTGTGGCAGAGGCCACTGATGAGACCAGGAGAAGTCCTCCTCCTGGTTTCTCGACACACCGTGATCCTGGCTGAGCACCTGGCTGCCTGCCCTGCCCACCGTCCAGGTCGGGGAGGAAAGGAAGCGTGGGAGAAAGAACTTCCTGGGGAGAGTAGGGCAGGGAGTAAAAGGGTGGAGGATGGGTAGGCGAGGCCTGGGTGAAGTGGGCTGGGACTCAGAGGGACAGGACCCCAGTGCAGCCTTGGGAAACTGGCTACCTTGCCCTCTGGGCTCCATCCAGAGCCATGGGCCACTCGGGGAGGCCTCCGCCTGCGACAGGCTGCAGCCACGCCCTCGGCCCCTCTCCACACTGTGGCCCCTGGCTCTCTGGGGAGCCAGCATCTTCAGCAGCCGCTGCCTGTGGGCCTGCATGTCCTGCACCTGTGTGTCCAGCACGTGTTCGTGAGAGGACCCTGTCCTGGCATGCACGGACTCAGTCACCAAGGAAGGGAGGCGACTGGGAGGTACCAGGTCTGTTCACAAGACGCCCAGAAAGCTCCAGCCCAACCCAAACAGACCCAGGAAAAGGCACGGCTCTCCTAGGACTTGTTCGAGGGCTTCCGCCCGGGACTCAGGACAGCACGCAGCCCTCATGTGGACCGTCATGGGCCTGCGCCTCCTTGCCAGCTCCGCACCTGGCCAGGGCCACCTCAGACACCCAGGCCAGTAGCTGTGCCTCCCTTGCCCACAGGTCTGCTTTCTAATGCTCAGATCAGTTGCGTCCAAGGGAGCCGGTGAGGATGGATGGCCGCCTTCCAGCCCTTTATCTCTCCCCACCGTGTGCTTCCTCCCAATTATACATGTCTGGGTACAAATCAGAACCCACGGGGGAGGCAGCATCGCCACACCTACACATGGGCCAGCACAAACCAGGATGGGGATTGCCTAAGGGGCCCCTCCGCCAGGGCAGAGCAGATCAGCCGAGGCCCGCGCTCTTGTCTGCACAGCCAACCCGTCCAGCACAGAGCGGGAAGGGCCAGCGGGAGTGGAGTCAGCATGCACCGTTCAGGCCCAGAGTTGGCCCCCTTTCCATGGGGTGAACATTCAGTCTCCCTTATCTTTCCCTTCCCACCTCCTCCCACCCTGCACCCCACCCCCCATGCCAGCACACCACTCCGCTTTGATTTCTTTCAAATCCTCACTCGGTCTGGGAAGTGTGCCTGGAGCTGCAATGGAGAAAGCCGGCTGGGCCGTTCCCTCCCGTCTGTAATCGAATCTCCCGTCCAGAGCCAGCCCTGCGCAGGGGCCGGGAGCCTCCTGCCCATGCGCCTGCTTTCTGAGCCCGCCTCGCAGCAGCCGCTGCCCCCACCTGTCCCGCTCCCTCTGCACAGTGCCTGCTAAACCTGTGCCACCTCCTACCCACGACGTGGCGAACAGGCCACCTCTGCTGAAAGGCATGTGAGGGGCCCGCTGGCAAGAGGGGATGCAGGGAATGCCACGCTGCAATCCAAGGCTGCCGACGTTCCGCAGAGCCAACTCCTCCAGACACAGAGGCGGGATGCATCTGAGAGCACCACGCTCCACGGGACTTGCTCACGGATGGATCAAATCCGGCCGTGCTCTCTCTGTCCCGGACTCCTGCTCCCCTTCGGCATGGTCCTGTCTGCTGCCGCCTCCATCACGGACACCTGACAAGTCCCAAGGCCACTGCTCCCTGCTTCTCTTACGTGACATTGACCATCTGAAGACTTGCTCTTCCTGGGCTGCCAGGCATCGCCAGCCCCTGTCCCCCTCTCCACCTCTGGGGCACCTCCTCTGCATTCCATGCTGGGTCCTCCTCCTCAGACTCCCTGAAATCCTGAGGGTGTGTGCTCAGCCCTCTGGCCTCCTCCAGGGCCTGGGTGGCCTCCTGCTCTCCTGAGGCTTCAGGACATTCACCAAATCCAGGTGCCCATCTGCCCATTGCTAAAGGGAGCACCTGCTGCCACTCAGAGCCCAGCACCTCTGCACACCACCCCACTCCTGAGAAGCCCTGCCCTGGAGCCCTGACTGAAGAAGCGGCTCTGCCCTCAGCCTGGCCCCTGAGCCCACACCAGCAATGTCCCCATACCTCGGCCCCCTCCACCCTGCACGTGCACCTCGGCTGCTGTCCTCTCCCCCCGTGGGGCATCTCCACTGCCCTGACCTGGGGCCTGTTCCACCTCTGGATTTTTGTGGCCACCACCTGCACCCACCTACCTCCCATACCAGCACACGTGCCAAGGGCATTCTGAGCTGTGGCTTCTAAGGTCCCAGGAAGTCCCTACTCTGCCCCCCACACGGCAGACTGCTCCCTTGGGATGGGGACACGGCTTCTGCTCTGGCCACACCTGCTTGAGCCCCTGTCCCCTCTCCCAGAAGCCTTCCCCATCTTCCCCACACCTGGGGGCCCCCACACTCCTCTCATACCCCAAACTCTTCTTGTCCCAGACACTGCACACCAAGGCATCAGGGCCCCCTGGTGTGGCCTGTCTCCTCCTCGACCTCAGAGAGAAGGCACACAGGTGTCTGCTTGCCACCGCGAGGGCAGTTCATTCACTCTCTTGGGGCCACCCGGGCCAAGCCTCAGGGGTGGGCCAGCTGCCCTGCCAGACCCTCAGAGAAGAATGCCCTCCCCAAGCCTTGGGCCAGCAGGAAGACTGACCCTGAGAGGACTGTGCTCAGGGTGAATGCCACGGACGGGATGGCAGGAGGCCTGAGCTTCGACCGTCAGCAGGACAGGATCCAAAGAACGCACTCTCAGCAGAGGAAGAGCAGGTGCTGGGCCGGGAACACGTGGGGACAATCTCAAGAGCAGCGGATGTCCACTTGTGCTGCAGGGTAGGTCGCCCAGCCTGCAGGCCCGCAAGCCTGGAACGAAGCTCCCTGGGGTCACCAGGCTGGGAGTCCTGCCAGACGCCATCCTGCTTCCTCTCTGTTGCCATGTGAGGTGGGCTGCCTCATGCAGAGGCAGATCCCTGGGACGTGGCCCACGGGAGCGGGGACGGGCAGGATGGCAGTGGGAGCTGAGACCGTTCTGCATGCAGCACGGAACCTGACGAACCCAGCACCGCTGAGCTCTCAGCAGCGTCCTGCTTCCCGAGCACCGTCTTGCTGTGGTTTGGCTGTGGAACCCCCAGACCCATGAGTCCTGGGGCTGCTGGAAGGTGGCAGGACCTCAGGAGGCGGGGCCTGGGGGTCCCCTCCTCTGTCTCTCCTTTGCTTCCAGGCCGGGAAGTGAGCAGCTTCCTCTGCCACTCGTCCTGCCACGGTGCACTGTCTCACTGCAGACCCAGCAGCCCTGGGCCAGCAAAGCCTGGATCCCCCCGCGCGCGAGCCAAGCAGCCTTTCCCTCTGTGAGCTGGTGGCCTCCGGACTGAACTCGACAGAAGGCTGCGGGCCAGACACGAGCCACGGACAGACCCCGAGGCTCCCACATTCCCTGCCCTCCTGCCCCTTCTTCCTGCCCAGATCCTCACTGCTGGGGGCTCTTGGTGCGTCCTCCTCACCCTGCTCGAGAGTCCTGCCCTGTGTCAGTTTCTCTCAGCCTCCTGACGGAGTCCCAGACCAGACCCAGCAGCTCTCCTGACCCCGTGCAGGCCTGGCCTGAGCCAGCGTGCAGGTCAGGAAGGGGCCCGTGGCTGCCAGGCACCCTCGCAGGCCAGCGCTGCCGTCTGCGGCTCCAGCTGCAGGGCTTCATGAAGAGGCACGGACACAGCCCAGAAGTGAGCCCTGTCCTGGGGAGAGCTGGCCACATCCCGAGCCATGCTCCGCCGCTCCACCGAACCCGAACCCGGAACTGGACGGAGCAAAGCCCAGGCACCTCCAGCCAAGTGTCCCCAGGCCCCCGAGCAAGGGCCCAGCAGTGGGGAACCCCAGGCAAGGTGTGCAGAGGCCCCGGCAGAGACCAGGCTTGGAGCAGGGCCGCGAGGGCCGTTCCGCCCCATTGCTTCTGGGAGCAATGAAAATAATAATAATTTCTAAGACTTTCAGATTCAGCCTCCCAAAGTACTTTTCCAGGGATATGCTTTGAAAGAGCACTGTAGAAAATATGGTCTCAGTGACACGGAACTTCAGACAGCCTCGTGATTTAGGAGGCGAGACTGCTAAGGGTCTCCGGGAGGAATTTGTTCCGTTTGTTTCTGGAATTCCAGCCGAGCGCACATCTTTGGGCTGCACCCCTGCCCAGCAGGGAAACCTCTACGGGAGCCCCGCTTGCTGTCGGAGGGCGTGTTTCCTGTGGGGTCTGTGCGGCATCCCACCCCGCAGGACTTGATTCCAGAGATGGTGTCCACAGACAGTCTTCAACGGTTCCTACGAAGCACAGGACAGAGAGTTCTAGAATGGTATGCGAGGGGGGGCCCCAGAGCGTTGCTTTGCGGTGTAGGAAGGCTCTGAGTGCGTGTGCAGACGCCAGGGAGAGCGAGCACCGATCACCACAGGAGCCGCTGCACGGGCACTTATGGAGCGCCTCCTGTATGCCTGGCACATGCCAGCCTCTGGGAAAAGCGCAGGGCTGTCCTCAGACTGCCGGGTGCTGCCCAGGAGGAGCCCACAGCTCTGCAGGGAGCACTGGCACGGAGTCCGCGGCACCGCAGGCTGAATGGAGGCCACGCCCCGGATGCCCCTCCTGCTCTGAGAACTCGGCAAGAACAACAAGGAACGATCCCCGCGTCTGTCCAGAAAGCAGAGGGCGAGCATGCAGGGACGCTGCCTGGCGTCCCTGCAGAAGGGAGGCAGTGCTCTCAGGTGACCTGGAGTTTTGAGGACCTGGAAACTCTTCTCTTCGGTGATCCCACTGGGGGTCCTGGGCCCCATGCCAAAGGCCCCCAGACGCGCTCCTGGGAGCCCTCGGAGTCCATGGACGGGTCATTGAAGAGCTGCCAGGGCCGTGTGACAGTTATCCTGTATCTCATGGGCAAGGAGACAGGGCGATGTGCTGGATTCACACTTCGCCTTTTTAATCTATTAATCTACCACCTTTGGGACATGATTTTAAATCCACTCCAGAGCAAGGTGACTGGAAATCATTCTAGTCTGACAGCTTTAAAAGATCACAAGTGGAACGCGGCAAGGGGGTCTCGACCCACTGATATGAAGGACAGCGCTTGGGAACCGTTTCCATGGGAAATGTCCCTGTCAGATGTGGCAAAGGGATTGGGAGCGGGTCTCGCGGTCAGAGTTGGAAGCATGTACTGTGGATGGATTTTGGGGTCCTGGGGTTCCTGGGAGTCAGGAAGAGTTGCTGGTATCACGTGAGGCAGCCAGGGGAGGACGTGCTTGTCACAGCAGCCCACACCGCGGCCAGACGCAGGGCTTATTTCTTTCAAAAGATTTTATTTTGATGACCCCAAAGCAAAATATGTCTGCATATCCACCACGTGATTGGCCCTGCATCCCTGGTCAGAAGCTGCGCTCACCAACACGCTGTCCCCATGCCCAGGGACAGAGCCCTGGGCCAGGCTCTGCTGGAATGGAGCAGGCAGGGCCACTGAGTGGGAGGCTCCTCCAGGAGCTTGGGAGCCGTGGGCGGGCAGCTCTCAGGGCCACGGTGAGGCAGGCCACTCTTCATCCTCGCTCCCTGCAGGGCCCAGGGAGCACTGACCCTCAGAGACGGAAGGAGGGCAGGTGCCTGGGGAGGGGTCCTAGAGTCAGGGCTCCAGCCCGCGTGGACAGTGCAGTGCTGGCAGCTCTCTGGAGGCCAGGCGTGGACACTGAGGGGAGATGGGCTCCTGGGAGGGTCTTGGAAGTGACTTGCCTGGAGGTCCCAGGACCATGGAGTTAGAATGGAGCCTGTTCCCTCCCCTCCGGACTCTGCTTCTCCCTGCCTTTGGGACTGCCTCCCGCATAAACCCCTGGCCCCAAACCCTTCCCCTGTGCGCCTGCAGGGAGGCCGGGCAGTGGGGTCCAGTCCCAGAAGGTGCCCCTCTGTATCAGCAGCACCGTGCAGAGGAAGATGGGGAGGAGGCAGGCCCCCAGGAAGGCTCTGTGGGGTCGCGGCCACACCAGCAGGGCTGTGATGCGCCCTGGAGCCGGGCCTGTGGTAACCAGGACTGGGACCCTTGTGATTTGCACAGTCCAGGGACAAACTCCTTTTCTGCCACCAAAATGCCCCACATGTTAACAAAACAATCCGTTTTTCTCTCGTGTCCTGGACATCTTTCTAATTAGTCTGGCTTTTAATTAGAAGAGACTCACTCAGCCTTCGCGTGGCCCCCCAGCGTAATGAGCTCCTCCCGTTGTGGGACTGGCAAGGAGAAGGCACAGAGATAAGCAGCGGATGCTCAGCACAGCGAGCCACGCAGGTCCCAGTGGAAGCAGTCCCAAGTTCCCTCCTGCCCAGGGAGCCGTGTGTCAGTGGGCACAGTACCCTCCGGGGTGGCCACAGGTCGGGCCCGCTCTCGGGAATCCTGGCTGCATTCCCGGCCCCACCACAGCTCTGTTGCCCACTCAGGTCCTGCAGCTGGCCCAGCAGGTGTGAGACCACCTGCAGCCTCTGCTCTGCAGAGGACAGGTCTCCACTCTCGACCTCCCCAGTCAGCGTGGAGAGGTGGGTCTGCTTTTTTCTTAGAGATGCCCTGTTGGACACAAGACTGTGTGGTCACTCACTGTGACAGCCTCCAGGGAGAGAGCCTCACGGGCCAGGGCTCCCGCAGCTCCAGCCTCACCTTCTCCAGGGCAGGCTGGTGAGCGTGTGCAGAGTGACCTGCACCAGGGATGCCGTCCCTCTCAGCCACAGGTCAGCGAGATGAAGGGACAGGTGTCTCCTGTCTCCAGCAGCCTCCTGTCCCTAATCCTACCTCCTTAGCAAAACGGGGTGTGGCGATACTGGGTGGTGAGGTTTGCCACAGCTGGGCTTCCAGTGTTTGTCCTCAAGGGAAATGTGATGGCCTGTTCCTGAAAGAAATGGACATCAAGACGCAAGGCACACCTTTGGAGAAGTTCCGTTTTATTGAACAATCCCCAGGGTCATGCAGGGTGCGCTAGGGGACTTCCGAGAGGGGCGGGTTGTGGGTAAGTGGTGGGCAGCAAGCTATTGGTTCCCTGCCTTAACTGCCACCGTGCAGCTCGGTCATTGGTCTAAGGGTCAGGCCATTAGCAGGGTGGAGCAGGGGAACAACCCAGAGAAGCTCTCAGCGCCATCCTAAACAAAGGCATGGTGGGGAAGAAGGAGGTCCTTATAGTTCCCTTCCTTAACAGCAGCGCTGGTGACCAGGAGGGAGTGACCCAGAGGCCTGGAAGCATAGTCCTGTGACTCAGGCTGGACACTGGGCTCCTCCCAGTGCTCCTTGGTCAATGCCTCATCCTGCAGTCCAGCCCACACAGGGTCACTCAGGCTGCTCCTCCTTCTGACATGTCAAGATTTTTGCTGACTCCCCTGCCACCTGCTCTCTGCACCCCAAACTTGCCAGCTGCGCCTCCGGAACCTCCCCCGGTTTCCCTGAGTCTCCACTTTCTGCTGGGGAGGAGGCCGGCATCTCTCCCCAGACCGCAGCGCCCTCCCCGAGCCCCGCCCAGCACAGCCTCAGGTGCCACCCTGGCAGCTGCAGCCCTCAGCCTGGGTCCCCTCGTCCCACAGAGCTGCCCCTGCAGGACACGCTCGTCCAAAAAGACGTGAAGACCCTGCGGCCACTCAGGTCAACCCAACTGACCGCAAGCAGCACGCTGCAGACAGCCCGGACAGCTGGTGGCAGGCCATGGCAGGGGTCCTCCTGAGCTTGTGACCCTGGCCCAGACCCACCAAGGAGGTCGCAGCCAACTATGGCTCTTGAAACCATTAGAGCAAAATCCAAGCAAAACAAGCCCCAGGCCCTCCTGCGGCCTGCATGGCTGTGCGCGTGCGCAGCTCCGCGGGCGGAGGACAGGCAGGCGGGTCTGTGCGCATGCGCACATGCGCGGGAGGCGAGTGCGGGCTGTCCGGGGTCCTGGACGCTCACTGCAGGCTGCTGTCTATACTCGCACGCTGGTGATACACCTGAGATGAGGGTTTTTGTAAGATTCCGTCATGAAAAGCCACGTTCGGCCTTCTGCGTTTACTCTTGCCTCTAAGAAAACGTCTTTGTTGTTTTCTATCTTTTGTGAACTAGACTAGGTTCGGTTTTTTAATTTATTTCTTTAGAAATGCTCTGTATATGTCATTGCTTTAATTATTTCCATGAATATCTTAGGTTTAGAAATTTATTAATTCAAATTTTTATTATTGAAATAAACTAAAGTGACTTTAATCTCTATACACGATCTAAAGTTCAGCCTATGTTCGCTCCCTCCCTTGCAGGGCCCAGTTTTTCTTGGCACCACGGAGTGTGCCACACGCTGCCTTCTTTGCAGAGTGCGCGGTGGATCCCTTCTGCATCGTGAGCCCTGATGACGTGGCTTTGGGCCTGCGGACATTCTTCCTGACCCCAGCCCGGCCTTGGCCTGGTGGCAGGGAGGTGGTTCCTGTGCCTCCCAGTCCTCCTACACATCCTCCAGCAGCAGAGTCACTTTCCAAACGAGCACCCAGGAGGCCCGCTCTCTGAGAGTGCTTCAGCTGGCTGGTGGGTCTGAGTCAGCGGCGAGTCTGCAGCGGCAGAAGGAAAGGCCTCCTCCAGCAGGTGGCTACAGGCAGGGCTATCATGTGAAGGGATCAGGGAGGCTGTCCAGGGGGGTCAATGGACAAGCTGAAAGGCACCGTCATATCACAGGTGTTTCTGGCCTCTGCCTCTGTGACCTACAAGTTAGTTTCACTCCAGACCCAGAAGCCCTCATGGTCACATCATGGCTGCCAGTACCGACTGGGACTATATACTTTGGTAAGTGGAATAGGGAACGAGTGTCCCCCTCCTGGCAATGGTGCTCAACTGCTTTCCTACTTTAAACAACGAACCGCCTGGGTACAAACTCTTGGAATCAAACCATCTTTTCTTCACTCTCCAATGGTGGATTTGGACTTGCAGAGGAATTGGAAGTCACATGAGCCTTGCTTCTGTCCCCCTCTGGAACAATGTCTGTATGCTGCATCCTCAGGGTTAAAGAGCAAGACCAGGGACGAACAGGGGTTGAGAATCAGTCAGGGTCTGGGTGTCCCCCTGGTGTTGAAGACTGAACACCCAAGAAACAGCGAGGCAAGAGCAGAAGTTTTATTTAAAGGCAGAGGAGGGGTCAAGGGTGCGGAGGGAGTCGGGGCATCTGCCCCTCTTGTGCATTTTAGGTGTCATTTCTCCCTGTGCCTCTGCCTCCTCTTATCTTGCCTATGTGACCAAAAGGTGGGCCCAAAGGTGGGAAAGGAGACACCCAGGGGTGCAGGCAGGAAGGGAGCAGCCCAGGGGCATCCTCCCTGCACAGAGGAACAATCCCTGGGGGCAGGGGGCCTTGGCAACCGTGGGAGGATTCCTGGTGAACCCGCCCCTCTTCCTGACCCACCGGGCATTACCTTGTCCTTTTGCACCTGTGCCTCAAGTGTTGTGAGCGCTCTTTCTGCCCAGAATAAGCTAAGCATTAAAAATTTCCCATTTCAAGTTCAAGATATTTTCTTCGATTTCTTACCTGATGTGCTTCTCCCTTGGCTGCCCAGCTCCTTACACAAGAACTCCATGACTCTCAGTGTAAATTCTACTCTGCTCCCTCCGACGTATATCATCATTTATAAAGAACAAGACATCAGCTCTGTTTATTTCTGAGAACTAAGAAAGTTTGTTCTTTAAAATCTGCACAGACACACAGACCAACGGAACAGACTAGAAGACACAGAGACAAACCCCCGCAGACACAGCATCTGATCCTTGACGAAGGGGCCCAAAGCACACACTGGAGGAAAGATGGCCTTTCTAACAAATGGTGCTGGGAGAGGGGGTTGTCCAGATGGGGAGGAGTGAGACCAGACCCTCCTCTCTCGCCCTGTACAGAGTTAACCAAATGGTCAGAGACATCGGCATTCTGCCAGAAAGCACACAGCTCCCAGGGGAAAACGCAGGGTCGACACGTGGCACTCAGACAGGCAAGGACCTTCTCAGTGGGACCCTGAAGCTCAGGAAGTAAAGCCAAGGGTTAATAAATGGAATGGCATCAAAACGAAAAGCTTCTGCACAGCAAAGGAAGCAATTGGGAATGTGAAGGGAGAACCCAGAGAATGGGAGAAAAATCTCCAACTACTTTTCTGACAGGATTAAAATATATCCAGAATACATCAAAAATTCAAAAAACTTAAGACCAAAACATCAAATCATCCAATTAATAAATGCACAAATGAATTAAACAGGCACTTCTCAAAAGAAATACAAATGGCTAGCAAATATATGAAAAAATAAACAACATCATTAAGGACTGGGGAAATATAAATCAAAACTACCCTGAGATTTCCTCTCACTTGGGTCAGGATGGCAGCCATCAGGAATAGAAACAATATTAGCCAGGCACCTGTAATCCCAGCAGCTTGGAAGGCTGAGGCAGGAGGATCGTGGATTCAAAGCCAGCCTCAGCAACAGCAAGCTGCTAAGCAACCCAGTGAGCCCCTGTCTCTAAATAAAATACACACTCGGGCTGGGGATGTGGCTCAGGGGTTGAGTGCCCCTGAGTTCAATCCCTGGTACCAAAAAAAAAAAAAAAAAAAAAGAATATAAACAATTTTAAATGCTGGGAAGGATGTGGGGTTTTACACTGTTGGTGGGATTGTAAGTTAGTACGACCACTGTGGAAATCTTTGTGGAGATTCCTCAAAAGATCAGGCATGGAGACACCAGGTGACCCAGCTATGCCACCCCTCAGTGCTTGCCCCGAAGAATCAAAGGCATCTTGCTGCAGTGACAGATGCGCACCCAGGTCTATATCAGCACAATTCACTACAGCCAATTATGGAACCAGCCCAGGTGTCCATCAGTGGATGAGTGGATATAGAAAATGTGGTGCGTGTGCATAATGGAGTTTTTTCAGCCATAAAGGAAAATGAAATTATGTCATTTGCAGGAAAATGGATGGAACTAAAGAATATTATGTTAATCAAAATAGCCCAAACTCAGAAGGTCAAGGGTTGTATGCTTCCTCTCCTAGGAGGACACTAGAGAGGAAGAAGGAGAAGAAAGTTCAGGGAGCTCTCATGAAGTCAAAGGGAGGTCAGTAGAGGAAAGGGACGGAGAGGTAGGAGACAGGGAACGAGGGGTGTGCTGGGAGCGGTCACAGTGTGTACAAGTGCAGTGTCACAGCAAACCCCATCCGACTGCACAGCTCGGAAGCGCCAATAAAAAAGTGGCGAGCCGGGCACCGTGGCCCACGCCTGTAATCCCAGTGGCTCAAGAGGCTGAGGCAGGAGGATCGTGAGTTCAAGGCCAGCCTCTGCAACTTAGCAAAGCCCTAAGCAACTTAGTGAGACTCTGTCTCTACATAAAATATAAAAAGGGCTGAGGATGTGGCTCAGGGGTTGAGTGGCCCTGGTTCACTCCCCAGTACAAAAAAAAAAAAAAGAAATGGGGAAAGAAGTCTGCTCCTGAGGGAACCCCACGGCAGCGGCCGCGCAGCTGCTTCGGCCGCAGGGCAGGGGGGGCACGCAGTGTGCGGGTGGGATGCCCATGGAGCACTTCTGGGACCCCTGCTCGTTGGCCTGGGAGCATGTCCCACGGGTGTGCCGAGCACGCGCTGGCGGCCCCGGGCTGCTCTTCCTGTGGGTGCGCAGTTTGGCACCTCGTTCCCGCTGGCTGTGCGGCCTGCGCTGCCGGCGGCTGCCTTCCTAGCGCGTCTGCACACGGGCCTCAGTCCTCAAGCTGTGGTGAGGGTCACTATGGCCAGGCCTGCCTGCTCCCCATCACCGCAGGTGTAGAGGGCGGGCGTGTGGACCCTCACGTCCTGGTGCATTTCTCGGGTCCTCTGAGTGACCACTCGCTGCTCTGGCTGCTTCTCCCAGACTTCGGACCCCATGGGGTTGGCTCTGCTGATGGAGGTCTGGGGCACATCTCACTGACCAGGTGGCCGTCAGCCCTGAGGCTGCCTCCATCCTGTGCCCGAGTCCCCATCTCCGGCTCTGTTTGGCCTTTCCCTCTGTCTCCCTGGTCATCTGCCAAGTGCCCATGGGGCCCAGAGATTTAGCATAGACCTCACCACCTGTTGACCCTTGTGTAGACATGCTGTTCCTTTCCTCCTTCCTGGAACAGTTTTTGTTGTTGTTGGCACCGGGGATTGAACTCAGGGCGCTCGACCACTGAGCCGCATCCCCAGCCCTCTGGTGTACTGGATTTAGAGACAGGGTCTCACTGAGTTGCTTAGCACCTTGCTTTTTCTGAGGCTGGCTTTGGACCTGCAATCCTCCTGCCTCAGCCTCCTGAGGCCTGGATCACAGGCCTACTGGAAGGTTTAGGGATTTTCTGGTTGTTCGCCCGGGAGACTGCAGGACTGGCGCACAGCTCTGAGCTCCCCTCTTTGCCCCGTGGCAGAGCCAGGTGGGTCCCTCCTGCTCTTCTGGACCCAGCATCTGCCCACCTGAGGTCAGGGATGGCTTTCCGTGGGGCTGGGTCCACTCCGGGCACTTGGGCCTGGTTCAACCTTGTCCTGCATGGATTTCAATTCTTGTCAAGAATCGAACGAGATGCCTGTGTTTCTTTGGGCATCTTCTCTTTCCTCTGTCTTCCAGGGCTGTTGTGCGTAACTCAGAAAAGCGACTGTGTTTTACGCATTGGCTTTACGTCCTCCTAAATTCTCCTGTTTAGATAACTTGGACCCCAAGCTCATGTTGATCAGCGGAGCAGACGCTGAATCCTCGCCCTCCTGCTCCCAGCACGGAGGACGGAGGCAGAGCCCTCAATGCTGTAAAGTGCACACCCGCTCACGGAAGGAGGCCAGGAGGACCCCTGAGCCCAGAAAAGGCAGGGGGGTCCCTGTACTGAGCAGGGCTGGGCAGGGATGTCAGTGGACCCAGAGAAGCAGAAGGGTCTTGGGATCAGGGTCTACTGTGTTCAGAAGACCAGCCATAGCCATGGTGGGAGACAAACTGCGGCCTGCGGGGCTGGACTCCGCTCTGGGCCATGGCCGCCTGGTCGGCGGGTGCCTCCCAGGAGTCAGGGCACCGAGCTCCAGGGCTGGGTGAGCCCACGTTGTCCATGGCTCAGCCTGTCCCGAGGTCCCAGAGGCCCCCAGGGCAGAAGCTCCCTCTCAGTCCCATCCTGCACTGCAGCAGAGGAGCCCTGCCCACCTCTGGCCACTCCTGGGAAGGCGAGCTTCATCTTCCTTCAGGGAGGTCCTCGGGGCACCAGCTGTGTACCCTTCCCGGCTTCCAGGGCTGAGGACTCTGCCTCCCTCCTGGTCTGGCCACTGCTGCCATTCAGACCTCTTCCTGGGGAGAGTTCCCCAGATCCTCTTTGGGCACCGTCACTTTCCCAGCCAACGAAGTGTGCACATCACCAAGGGCAGAGGACCCAGCGCTCTCCAGACGCCAAGCTTGGCACTGCTGGACACCAGGCCACTGTGCCTGGCCTCCAAGAGACCTGCTGTGATTGTCTTTAGAGGGAACAGCAGAACTTCCTATGTGATACTAAGTACGAAATCTGGATCAGAGCAGAGGGTCGCCAGGGGTGCCCAGGCTGTCACAGAGGGCACTTATTGACACTGAGCCCTTCCACATGCCTGATTCCTCTGATCTGAACTCCAGGGCCGGGGACAGGGGCTGTCCCAGGGGCATCAAACATGAGAGAGAATCTTTGGTTTTGGTTTCCAATACTAGAGATTGACCCCACAAGCGCTCTTCCACTGAGCTACATCACCCTTTGGATTTTGGATTTTGAGTCCGGGCCTCAAACCTTCAATCCTCCTGCCTCAGCCTCCCAAGTCTCTGAGATTACAGGTGTGCCCCACTGTGCCTGGATAAAGAGCTGGTATTTGGATGAGTGGACAGAGGCTCCCAGCTCCCACTGAGGAGGGAAATGAGCCCTGACAAGGCTCAGGCCATGGCAGACCACTCCATGAAGGGCACCCTGGCCACTGCCCTCGTCTCCACAGGCTTCCTCCAGATCCTCCCTCCCACCTTCCACCGCTATCCAGGAATGCAGGCGAGCTGACCCACTTCCTGGCAGTGTAGAATCTACTGCAGCCGTCTGCCCTCCTGGCTGGACCCCACCAATGTGGAGAGACGCAAGGAGCAGGGCAGCCGGGCTGGTCCTCAGGAGCCTGGGAATGGGCAGCATGAGCTTCGGGTGCAGTGGAAAGGGGGGGACATGACCCGCAGGCCCAGCTCCCTCCACACAGCACAGGGGGTGCGTCCAGTGCCCGTGTGCTGAGCACCTCAGGACCTGGATCAGCTGCTGTCTTGGGGGCAGAGAGGCCACCACAGGGTTAGAAGAACACATTCTCCATTTTCAGTCACATTCTTTTGACGATTTGTACCACGCGCGTACCTCCAGCGTCCAATGGCAGCACTACTTTTGAAAGGCGGATGCAGGTCTTTAACAAATAATAGTAACACAAAATTAAACACAAGGAAAAAAACAAATTTGCAAAATTTTGTAGCCTTTTCTTGAATATGAAGTTGGTTGGTGCAGAGTCTCAGCCAAAGGCCCACAATCAGGTCTGTGGCCGAGCTTAGCTCACAGTTTACAGAGGAGCAGGAGCAGGGGACACGTCCTCCCTGGGTGACAGGACAGGACCCTCTCCTCCTCTCAGGAGCCTTGGACCTTTCCCAGCGCAGAGCTGGTGTGGCAGGTGCCTCTCACCCCAGTGCTCCTCGGCTTCCGCTCTGAGGTCTCTTCCTCAGCTCAGGCCATAGGCAGGAATGGGGTGAGCCCACCGCGGTGGCCTTGGAAGGGTCCTCCCACGGCCACCAGCATGAGCCTTGTCAGAGACCTGGACTCCTCTGGCAGCCCCTCCCTCCCCATGCCCTGGGTAACTGACCTGGATCTCCTCTAACCCTCAGGGGAATGACCTGGGCATTCTTCCTGGAGGCCCCGCGTCGGGCTGGGCAGCTGCCTTCGCACCCTGGGTCTGCCCCTGGCCTGTCCCTTGGCCTGGGCCTTGCAGCCCAGCAGTTGCTTCTTTTTCTCTCAGACTCCTGCCTTCTCCATGGCGGCTTCTCCCACCCAGGCCCCTCGGGTAGGGGTGGTGGCATGTGTCTCTGGCCTTCTTGCCTCTCACTGCCTCTGCGTGGGAGACACTGTCCACCATGGCCTTTTGTGCAGCAAACTTGGTGACCTTTCAGGAGTGTCTCTTGGATAGACAGCCATCAGCCATCACCACACACAGTTACAGCCATGATCTGTAACTGAGGTGTGAGCTCCTGCCGACCAGCACTCAGTCCCCACAGGTCCAAAGTTAAACACTTACTGTAGGTCAGGGTGCTCTAGAGGAACAGAATCGACAGGAAGTATGATTGTAAAAGCGGATTTGTTAGATTGGCTTACACGACCAGAAGATGGATGGTCCACAATGGCCATCTGCAGCTGGAGAGCCGGAGGAACCAGCAGCTGCGCAGTCCAAGAGGTGGAAGCCCCAGAACAAGAGGGATCAATGGTGCTACCCTAGTCCAAGACCAAGGCTTCTGGAAACTCCCTGGAGAATCACTGGAGAGTCCACTTTGGAAGAGTGAAGAAGCAAGAGTTCAACATTCTCAGATGATGGAAGCAGCGATCAAGAACCCGTTCAAGAAGAGCTGAGCTTGCATCTGCATCTGTTTCCTTGTCCTTCCAGCTTTTATTCCATCCCAGCCACCATCCTATTGGCGGTGCCGCCCATGCTTAGGGAGGGGCTCCACTTCAGATCACTATCCCACATGTCAATCATTCCTAGACACGCCCTCATGGACACACCCAGAGGCCTCTTAATCATAGGCATCTCTTAATCCAATCAAGCTGAAAATTCAGATTAGCTGTCACACTTACCAACACCAAAACAGGTGCCAGGGACCCCAGAGGCCTGCCGTGGCCATGGCTGCAGTTCCCCTGTCAGCCTACCAGTGCCGCACCACCTCCCCAAGTCCCTCCCTCCCTCTCCTCTGCATCCATCCACACTGGTCTTGCTCACGGGCTGGGCATCTCCTCCGCCACCACCCCATGCCCTGTCTGCAGGCTCCCAGAGCCCCAGCCCCATCACTGTTGCTACCATAGGGCTTCCGACCTGAGAGGAGCCCCCACCAACCTTCCCCTCGTCCACAGGTGAACATTCAATTGCACAAAATGTCACCTGTCCAGGTGTCCCTCACAGTCCTCTCTCTGTGCCTGGCATGGCAGTACAGAGGGGAATGCTTCCTGTGGTCCCCAAACTCAGGGCCACGTCGGTTCCCAGGCACCCAAGGGCCAACCCCATCGGTGCATGCACACCAAACACCAGAAACCATATTGGGCCGCTCGTTTTCAGCCATGGTGGGCCGATTCCACAGGAAATTAGTCAGACTCTCACTTTTGGAAATCACAACATATTTTGTCAGCAAAACAGAAGAAAGAAAATATTATGCTAAAAAAAAAAAAAACGCCCAAAGAGAAGCACGGTTCCCTCCTATGGCACAGGGACAAAGCTCTTTGAGAAGACACGTACATAAGCCGGTGCCATCTGCGTATTTAAAAGAACCTTTCAAGGGTGGCCACTCAGCCAGGAGCCCCTGCCTGCACTGAGAGCAGGAGCACTTGATGCGGCAGGTTGTCAAGGCTGGGATCCACCTCTGGCCTCAGCATCATTTGCAAATTTAAAATAACGCAGTGTTAAAAATACATATATTCTAACAAGTAGCTTGCAACTCTGAACGCGCCGAGGCTGCTGGAACTCACCACGCTTAAGGTATTAAAATCGAAGTCGAAGGCAGCAGCACATTATTCATTACATCAAATGGAGATGCCTTTAAATTTATATTAAATTCAATTTAAATGCCATCAAAACCATGGTTGACAAAGTACTGACAGATGAATATTTTAGAATGATTCAATAGCGGTAAACTTTATTTTCTTACCTTGAGGCAAGGTGATGGGCTTCCATATGCAGGAGGTTGAGCTGGGTCTGTAGTGACATGGCTTGTGATTTCCATAAAGTAAAATTTTATCTTTAAGAAATGATTTTAAAGGGTTTAAGTCTTGAACTCTGAAAACATTTCTTCAGGGTTCTTTCTGCTTTACTCATTATTTTATGCTATGAAATCTAATCCTCATCCTCCTCTCAAAATACCTCCTGGTTTGGAATGAGCAATTAGCCGGCTTCAAGGTCCTGTGTGTGAGGCTGGCGTTCAGGAGCGTGTCATCCTGGGGGTTCCAGACGCAGCCGTGATCACGTGGGAAATGTCTTACATAGTGATTCATTAGCTGAGTAAACAAAAGGTTTAATTAACTGATTAGTTAACTAGACTCCGTAGTGTTCCTGAGAAATTATAGGCAACCTTTTGTTTTGCTCCTTAGAACAGACTTTGGGGTGGGCGTCTATGGGCCCCACCACAAAGGGACAGTCCCACACTGTCCTCAGAGAGCAACAGAGAGATGATGGATGGGTGGGTGGAAGATTGACGGGTAGGTGATTGGAGGGAATCTTTCTCCAGCACCCTCACCACCCCCCACCCACAGAGAACAGAGAGTTGTCCATTTCGTCTCGTGGACTCGAGCTGGGTGATGTCCCCCGGGTCCAGCCACAGGGCCTCTAGGCAAGGGCACCGACAGCTTCCCAGAGGCTGGAGGAAGCAGCAGCGAGAGAGGGCAGTGGCTCCGGGAAGGGAGGGGCCCCTGGCCACTTGCCAGCTGCACTGGCCCATTGAACCGTAAGCTACGCAGGTCCCCCGGGGCCCCGGGAGCCAGCCAAGTCTCCAGCAGGCCCCAGGGCACCATGTCAGGTACAGACTCTCCAGTGGGAAGGAACCACTTCACAGAGGCACTGCAGGCTGACACCTAGCCCTCCCCCCCGGCTGCCGGATGCCTTCTGCACACGCCGCCATCGCGCCTGCAATCCACGTCAGTCCTCGTCTCCCCTGAGCAGGTCTGCAGTTCTGAGGGCCCGAACCCCCTGTTCCCAGGCAGATCTGAAGTGGGCACCCTTTGAGGGGCCACACAGATCCAGCATGGCTGCCAGTGGGGACCATGCCAGGTGTTTGATTTCGCCTGCCCCATTATATTTATATAAACTTTTAGAAAATTGGGCCAAGGATACTTTTTAGTTGTCTGAAATAACTATCTTTTTTAAAATTTGCAGTAGAGGGAAGAATCAGTATACAAAGATGTTTAATTTCTACATTGACAAAGAAGCGAAATCAATCATTTCTGGATGAAAAGCAAAGATCCATGACCTGGCCAACAGGAAATTAAGAAAACAATCCCAAACACGCTTTGTCTATGTCTTGGCTCTGCAGACCACAGAGTAAATTCAGAAGTGAAAATAACTTTCTAATGTAATGGCATGACTAAGATATGACATTTGCTAACTATGATTAATTTAGGATAAAATTGCTACATTATTATATATAAGTATATATATAAATACATTTATATTATTTAACAGTGCAAAAAATGAGATAGCTGTTTTAAAAGGAATATTTATCTTTTCTACTTAGAATCCCAATATGCACATTTTTTAAAATGAGTTGCAAATGTCACTTTATAATTTTATAATCATCCCTGCATCCCATGCTATGCGAGATGCTGGGAACTACTGATTCTGATTCTGCATTTCAAGATGGAAGCCATTAGATTCTCTAACTTTGCCAAATTGCAAGCAAGCAGGGTGGGTGGTGACCATGACCATGAAGGGTCCCACAGTGCTGACTGGCTCCTGCAGAGGCCTGGGCCCACCTGAGACCTGGAGGGAGCCCTGCCTCTGGTGCATGAGGGCTCCCAGGAGCACAGGCGCCTTCAGTCCCAGTTGCCCAATGCACACAAGGCCCCCAGCTCCCGAAGACGCCTGGGTGGAGTCCCCAGCAGCAGAGCAGGACCGGATCCTGCTGTTGGTCCTGTCTCCTCTGCTCAGGCCCAAACGCAGCACCCTTTGGGACCACGGCCGGGGAAGATTGGCTTTACACACTGTGTTTTTACAGAGCAGGGTTCCTTGGTCCTGGGTGGAGTTTTAGGGAGCAGGTAAGGCTGAAGCCAGCACGCTGTGTAGTCAGGAACTCAGCTGGTTCTAAAATTCCCAGAAAATAAAATTCCATGGACTCTATTTCTATTGAAGCCTCTAAAGTCTGAAGACCACATGCTCCTCAGAGTCTGTGTCATCCAGCAGAAGACGGAGCAGTGCTATTGATCACATTTTCACTATGCGCTTCGCTGACTCTCCCCACGTTCAGATCCACCTGCTATTGAGATGTCCAGGGCCCCCGGCAGAAGGGTTCTTGCTTAGCTACTGGGGATGTGGTGGCCAGTTAGCCACTGGAGATGTGGTGGCCAGCAGTTCTCGGGACTCTGCACTCGTGGGTGGGGAACTACATGCAGGTGGTGCTGGGCACAAAAATAGGGAGGGGGCACTTCACACAAGGTGGGGGCTGCTAGGTCCTGGCCCCCTGGGCCCAGAGCTTCCCACTCACACCACCCCTAGGGCATGCACAGGCTCTACCCTGCATTCGAGGCGAGGCTGCAGCCTTTCCTGGGGTGCCGGGTGGCACTCAGGCAGAGTCCTGTGTCCGAGCTGGTCCAGGGCTGGGCACCTGAGCATGACCAGCCTCAGCACAATCCCATGTGTTGACAGCAGCGGTGACTATCCAGAAAGGACACGAAGTCCCAGGGCTAGAGGCTGCGATGGTTGCTTTGTTCTCTCCTCCTTTTGTCAACCCGTCCCCAACTCTCTAAACCATCAGTGCTACGTGACAGCACGTGGAAGGGAAGCTGGAACGGAGAGAAGGGCAGGTGCAGGAATACACAGAACTGGGGACAAATAGACCCACCTTCAGCTCCAGGAGCTGGCGTGACAGGGAGGGAGCCCACCTGAGCACGGGATGCTGTCCAGGGCTCGCCACCCACCCAGGAACCTGCCTCTGGGTCTCTGATACGGGAACTAGGCCATGGCGTGCCCGTAGTGGACACCCTGGGGTCAGCCCTGCAGCCCTCAAGGCCGTCCTGCTCCAGCCTGGCCAGTGCTGAAGGTTCCAAGGACCTGACTTCCCACCCACGGTGCTGCTCGCGGTCAGGGGCCCGTGATTTGTAGGTGGATGTTATCAGCTGTTTGGAAAGCATGGAAAGGCCAGTGGAGCCCGAGGCTGGCTGCCTGCTCGCGGCTCGCCAGGACCCACGCCAGGGCCCGCTGGGCATCCAGGACTCTCCTCACCCAGCGGCCAGGAGCCCACACCTGGCTTAGCGCCGAGCCTCATTAAGAGCCTCACCGCTACAGGGACCACTCCTAGGACATAGCAGCACAGCTCCGTGTCACTGCCGAGCACTGGGCACTCTGCAGGAGGGAACTGGTGCCCGTCAAGGCTGAGCAGAGTGCCCAGGGCCCACTCCAGTGTGTTTCTTCCCGGGGCCACTCATAGTGACCCTGAGCCTGTCTGTGTGTAAGAGAAGTGCAAATGGGGACTC
This sequence comes from Glaucomys volans, assembly GCA_020662805.1. NCBI lineage: Eukaryota > Metazoa > Chordata > Mammalia > Rodentia > Sciuridae > Glaucomys > Glaucomys volans. The sequence goes on along the minus strand of JAJEJO010000187.1, from coordinate 722,065 downwards.
TGCCAGGGGCACAGTCGGGAGGCCACAGCCCCTGCGTTGCGGACTCTTCCAGAGTGTGGTCTCCTCCGGGTCCACCTGGCCCCATGCCATGCTCAGCTCAGAGGTCAGCTTCCTGGCCTGGTGAGTCCTCCTCTGCGGGGCAGGCAGCTTGGGGCAGCATCAGTGAGGACTGAGGGACGTTTTTGAGGAGAAGCCCTTTGCACCGTCAGAATCGAGGGACAAGAAGGAACACACAGTGTCCCTAGATGCTGGGGTGGGGCCACCTGTCAGTCACCCCTGCATGGGGAGCTGACACTGTTCTTTCTCTGCCACGCCACTGCTCAGGCTCCATGGATTCCAAGAGTAAGTGCAATTGACAAGACAAGGACTGATCTGGATGCACCTGCGTCTCCAGGACGTGGTGAGTAACAGGCACTGAAGCAGGTCCCGCAAGGCCCGCAGGTCAGGGCCGAGATTGGATCAGATTCAGGTTTAGGAATAAAATTATAAAAGTACACTTAGGAAAAGTGGTACCCCATTTGTGTACAATGAGTCAAATGCAGTCTGTAAAAATAATTTCACAAAATAAATAAATAAATAAATAATAAAAAAGTACACCTAGGCGGCAAGATCGAGTGGCGCCTCAGGCCCGTGGAGATGCCCTGGATGGGGCCCCGTCCTCAGCACCGCGAGCTCGCCCGGTGGCAGGAGACAGCTGGCCAGAATTCCTGAGTGCCTTTAATGAGGGGGTGCTTCCTTGTTCAGAGTGGTGATTAAATAGAATGAGACGAAAATTCCTTGGTGGGTTTCCCAAAAGAAGATGCTGGAAGTCATTCGCCTCTGCGCACCCGACCTGAGTCCTACGGTGGGAAGGAGCACTTGCAGATGGAGCTCCGTGTGGCACTCTGGGTCCTCCCCGTGGCGCTGCTGGTCCTCTGCATGGCGCTCCGGGTCCTCCTGTCCACGTGTCCCGAGGGGCTATTCCACCCGGTGGGGCAGTCCAAGCACGGGCTGGGAGGAAGCTGCGTGTGCCTGCTCAGAGCCATGCGGATCTCTAGGCGGTCTGCGGACACCCCTGGTCAGCTGACACCCCTGGTCCACTGACACCCCTGGTCAGCTGACACCCCTGGTCCACCGACACAGCTGACCCAGAGCTCCTGCGGGCGCTGCTGTCCGAGCAGAGGCGGGCGGCTCTTCCTCCCTCCGAGCGCCTGGAGAACTCAAACCCACAACCGGGTCTCATCAAGCACTGGGTTCTGAGGACGCTGGATCAGAGAAGCAAGAAACCAGAATGTGCTCAAATCCGCACTCAGGAAACGGCCCAGGGAGGTTAAAACGGGCCTGCGAAGGGCCCCACAAGCAACAAGAGAGTGACAGGCACCCCGCGCCCGCGTGAGGCTGGGAAATTTGTTTTTCACATCCAAGGTCATTTTTGTCAGTAGTCAAGTGGTGGTGAGGAATTATTAATAGACGTTTTGAGAAGCCCTGTTGAAGCAGAGTCGGGATCTGGGCGCCCATGACGGGAGCTCCCTTTGGGGTTCTGGTGGTTTGGGGTAATGATAGCTGGTTTCCTCCCACAAACGAGCCCGTGACAGCCGGTCTCTGAGAATGGCACTCTAGGCACACTGCACACCTCCCTGTCACCTGCTGCGGGGAGCCGGGTTTCAAATGTCTCCCAGCACCTCTCACAACTTCCACGTGCAGCAGAAAGAGCCGTCCCAGGTGCCTGCCCTCTGCGGCCACACTCAGGCCACCCAGCGCCTCGGAGACGGCACGCTGGAGTCTGTGCAGGCCACTTTCTTCTCAGCCACCCTGGGGCTGCAGCAGGAGGACAAAGGCACTGCCTGCAGGAGGAAAGGCTGGGGGCTGTGCGGACAGCCAGACCCGCCAGGGACCCCAGGTGACACCACAGGCCACAGTCAGGGCGACACCCTCACCATGAGAGTTGGGGGCCCCAGCTCTGGGACAGCTGCCGGTGACCTGGAGAGTCACACCGTCTCTGTGGTTTCTGGAACACGCATCTAGTGTTCCATCGTCCTCTCCTGCCCCCACGATGGCATTAACCGGTAATATTTGCAGGAGATTTTGAACTCTGTGCACCAGGGTCTCCACGGTGAGGAGCAGCACTCCTCTCACAAGCTGAGGAAGTGACACTCAGGCATGAACCCGACTAGAGTACCACCAGTGACTGACACACAGTCCCAAATCCTGTGACTTTATTTATTTATTTTCTTATTTATTTATCATTTACTGGTAATAGGAATTGAACCCAGAGGCCTTTACCACTGAGCCACATTCCCAACCCTTTTGGTTTGCTTGTTTGTTCGTTTTGTTTTTTATTTTGAGACAGGGTCTGGCTAAGTTGTTTAGGGCCTCACTAAGTGGCTGAGGCTAGCCTGGAACTCACGATCCTCCTGCCTCAGCCTCCCCAGCTGCTTGGATTGCAGGAGTGCCCCTCTTTGTGCTTTATGATGTCTCTGGAGCAGAGGGCTGTCCTGAATTCAGGTGTCAGGACACAGGAGCCCACCAGAGGCCCTGAGTGAGTGAGGCTTGGGCTAGGTCCTCCTCCCGATGCCGGGAGGCTGCTCTCCACGTCTCCTCCCTGCCCACCGCTGATGCCCCACCACCATGGACCATGGCCTCATTCTCTTTGTCATGTCCTTTGAGACTGAAGTCACACTTGGGAGCAGAGTCCACAGCATCTGCTCACACTCTAGGAACAGCCTTTGACGCGTTCTCGGTACCCTTCCCTCTAACAGAGTCATGGAAGAACACAATAGAGGTAATAATATCCAATTAATTTTGAGTAACATATTCAACGATTTTACCAGCTTTGTAACATCTTCTGAGCCCGGTGAACTTGGAGCTTGCTCTATTTTAAACATCGTCTTCACAAAGACGTCATGTGACTAGGTTACCACAGTGTTCAATTGCAGCTGAGAAAGTCCACAGAGAAAATCAACTTTTCTTCCAGATAATCAGCTAATCGCTATGTCTAATGTCCTTAAAGTTGTGTGGATAACCCAGCAGCTGGGTCCAAGGAAAAGATCTGAGGCTGCCAGGCTTCCGCATGGACGTGACTTCAGCAGTGACTCTGGACAGTTCTCACCGTCGTGTGGGAGGTAGTCGAGGCCAGGGCAGAGCCAGGAGTAGTGGCTCCCACCTGCAACGCCAGCACTCCGGGGGCTGGGGCAGGACGGCCAGCCTGGGCACTGCTGTAAGAGCCAGTCTCCATGTGAAGAGCAGACCACTAGGGGAATTCTCTGGCTGAGGCTGGACATGTATGCGGCGAGCTCTTCTCGGACTCTAGGTGCTTGCTAAATGACCTCTAAGGAGTGCTTTTCAAGACACTGGGTCTAAGAATGACAACCCCAGCGGATACCAAGTGCCAGCACAGTGCCCACCGAGCCACCGTGAGGACGGGGGGCGGGCACCTCCCAGAGGCCCACAGTCTAGTGCTGAAGACACCAGCAGGTCAGGTGAGGGCTCCCAGTGCCAGGGCACCAGCAGACTGTGGACGGCTTGTGTGGACCAGCTCACTCAGACCGGCCCTGCACGAGGACCCTGGGGATGGGGTCCCATGTCAGGAGGTGCTCGGGAAGCACCCTAGGAGAACAGGCAGGCACCTCCCGTCCTCCTGCAGGGCTCGAGTGGCTGGTAGCTCACAGGGGTGCTTTGCAGTTGGTCTAAGTGTGAAATCCTTATTTGTGTTCAAAAACTGGCCATGTGTCTCTGCTGGAAGGAGAAGTGTCTCACTGCGCCCCAGATGTGCCTGATGGAGGCTGCTTCCTAAGGAAAGTGAAGCCACATGTCACCTGCGCCTGCCCACGTCCCATGCAACTGGTACCGGGATGATGGGCAATCCCCACGTCTTCCTGAGGGGCTCAGGCGACTGCATGGGTCTTGTGTGGGGTTGTCAGTCCAGGACTTAGATGCAACCCTGCTCTGGAATTAACTGTGTGGGCAAGAGCCCAGGCGTGCCATGAGGGGCCACGAGGTCCCCTCCTAGGACCAAATGGCTCCACCTCATGGTGTGTGTGCAACCAAAGGAACAGCGCCATGCAAAATGTCTAAGGTCTAAGCAAGTTTGACTGGTACTCAGGCCAAGAAAGCCCAACAGAACGGGGAGGACTGAGAGACCCCTGAAGTGTGCCGTGTGCCTGGCTGTCTGCAGCTCAGCGCCGGGGCAGAGCTGGTGGCTTGAGCCCTGTGGAAGGGGAGGAAGGGTCTGAGGGAGCACAGCTGCCTTCCTCTGCCTCCCAGGCTCCCGGCTTTTCTCAAAACTGACACTGCAAGGAGAAGGACAGAGAAGTGCAGACACAGGTCTGGATGTGATGAGACAGAGATAAGAGGTAATATAGACACAGAACTCAATATCGAGGTCCTGTTATAGATGACAGAGAGATGGAAATGTTTATGGAAGATGACCCAGATGAAGACTGGCTCCTGAAATCCAGCAGACCAACTCTCCAGAAAGAAGTCCAAGGCTGGGCTTTAGGTTTGGGGTGGGGCAAAGCCCGCCTGGTGTGCAGCTGCTGAGCTGGGCGGGGGGTGCTGCTCCAGCAGCACCCTGCTCCAAGCACACGTCCTGAGAGCAGGGAAGGGGTGGCCCACTGCGGGAGCTGCCCAGGCGATGAAGCACCCCATCCGCGCTGCCTTCCGCTTGGCATGGTTGGGCATCACGCAGTTGGTCCTCTGCTTGTTCTGGCAAACACGGTGTGTGTGTGAATTTTCCGAGGATTAATTTAGGGAAAGCCATCCACTCTAGACCGACTACTAAGATCAAGGACCAGCCAGACACGGCAGCACATGCCTGGAATCCCAGCAGATCGGGAGACTGAGGCAGGAGGATTGTGAGTTCAAAGCCAGCCTCAGCAAGTTAGCAAGCCCCTGTCTCAAAATAAAATACAAAAAGGACTGGGGATATGATTCAGTGGTTAAATTAAATTTTAGAATAAAATCAAGGACCTTCTGTTATTACAATCTGTGGGTAAAGTTCCATGTTACATGCAGAATGGAGCCAATGCTCATTTTATTTTTCCTGCGTGTTTGCACAAATCTGCAGCTCTCACTAAGACAGCTCTCCCCAAGGAAGACGGGAGATTGGTATCCTTCCTCCATGGCAGTCTCCTGAACCCTTGCCCACTGTCTCCATTCCACCACAGTGTCCCTTGCCTAGAGTCCATGGGAGTGGACAGCAAGGACAGGAGAGCGATCCTTCAAGGGTCCGTGCCCCAGGGAGGAGAGGAGTTTCTGGGTAAGACTTGGGGGCCCTTATGCAACAGGGGGCCTGCACTCTGCTGGAAGTGGGGACATGGCAAACCCTCCCTGTCACTGGTATGAGTTACCAGCCTCAGTCTCCTCGCCTGCTGGATGAAAGGGTGCCATGCGGCCATTCTGCAGCTTTATGAAGATTGTGGGAAGGGACAGAGTAGGCACTCACCAAATCCCAGCAGCGGGTGTCCCCACAGGAGCCTCTTGGGGCTCCCACGCCCCCTGTGTAACATGGAGGAAAGAAGCTCCACCCCAGAGCCACCCAAGGGATTCATGTGGCATTTAAATGAGATAGTGTAAGAAAGGCAGCATGTCAAACACCTGCTGCTAACCCTGAGCCAATCCCACAACAGGGGGACCCACCTAGCGGGCACAAAGCCACCGCAGCCAGGCCGGCTCCTGGGGGCCAGGGCACCCCGTGCACTCTTTCCCTTCTGGACACTGAGCTCCTCCTAGCTCCTCTAGCTCCACCCAGATGACTGCACTCCATGGGCATTAGCCAATAGCCACAAAAGCCATGCGGTTTTTAATGAGTGGAGCTATTTTGGTCCTAGAAACTGTGACATAAGAATGGGCCACCTGTGCCCACTGCTTATGACCCTGTGACTACACAAGAATTTCACACTCTCCTTGACAGCTGCCAGTCAATTCAGGAAAGGTCATGGGAGACTAAGTTCCAAACCCTAAGTTCAAGGCACTTGTGGTCGCTGCTAGGCAGCAGCATCAGCCACACCGTAATAGTCACACCAGCTCATCTCCACCCTCCTGCCCGCACCCCAACCAAACCAGGCAACTGCCCGATCCCGAGCAAAGTCCTCTCAGAGGCCAGAGCAAACCCCAGGTGAGCTGCTCTTTCTCCTGCCCCAGAACCCTAGCTGTTTCTCCATGCAAAGGATGTCAGCAGCCACTCAGTAGAGAAATGAAACCCTGGGAGGAGAAGGAAACCTCCAGCGGCTCGCCTACTTAACTTCTTGTCAAGGCACTCATTAAAATTAACAGCAGTAGGTGTTAATAAAAGTGGTCTTAGTTCCATCTTTGAGCTTTCTGCTTTATCAGAACGTCTGTGTGCCGAGACTCCAGAGCGGGGACAGTGGAGGAGGTGGTCCTCCAGGTCTGCGCTGCCCTAGACCACGCGGGGCGCCTGTACGCACGCCCCTCGTGCCCTCTGTGGTTTCGCATCTCTGACCACAACACATACCAGGCGCATTTGTAAGCAGAATCGTGAGCTTAACTGATGTCATTACTAAAAGCCCTCCCTTAGTGGGTGACAGGCAAAGCCTAAGCGGGTGAAGTAGGAATCACACTGGCTCAGCATCCGCAGTTCCTCTGGCTGGTGCCTAGCAGGGCTTCGGCCCTTCACATGGATACTTTTACCAGAAGATGTTTCAGGGAAGAAGCAAGCTCCCGCTCACTTCCTCTGCATAAGGAGAGGGGGCAAGTTCATTAAAGTTAATTAGCTGTGAGGAGCTGTCAGCAGGCTCAGCGGGTGGGGTGGCCACTCCTCCTCTGCTTCTGATGTCCCCCTCTCCTGCCCCTCACCTTACAAGTACTTTAACCAGCCACGGAGCCTCGGCACCTCGTGATCATCCTGCAGGTATTTAATTAGGACACGTTTCAAATAAGTCCTCGTTATCTGCATCTAACATAGAGTCTGCAAAAGCATCCGAGGCTGTTTCATAGGAAGAGTGTCCAAACTCTTCCTAACTTTTAAGAAGTTACACAGTGTTCCTGTGGAGGAGGGAGGGCTGGGATGCCCACGGGGAGGACGACGGGGCCCCGTGCACACATGCTGCTTCTCCAGCCCCAACATGAGTTCTGGCCTCCAGGCTAGAGGCCCAGTGACCCTGAGCCAGGAGCTCCCACGTCCGTGGGCCAGCAGTCGGCAAGGAGCTCCCGCCTGGGTGCCCACAGGCTTGCAGCTGCCCGTCCACATGAGGCCCTGCCCTGGCAGCACACAGTCTCATGCCAAGGGTGATTTTTAAAGAACAGACAATGGTCCACTGGACCCAGGAACGAGAGATGAGGGCAGCTGTGGAGGGACACTGGCGAGGAGGCTGGGGCCACTGACGGGCCGGGGTCTCGGGTGGCGCAGGCAGGTGCTTCAGCGGCAGCCCCTCGGTGGGGCAGGCGTGGGCTGTGAGCCACTCTGGAAAGCTGTTTTGTTCTGTGCGAGGTAGGGGGTTGTGCTGAGGACCCTGAGGAGGGCAGGTGTGAACAGGAACCTGGAAGGCAGGGGCAGAGAGGGAGGAAGGGAGGATACACGGGCTGCGCTGAGCTCTGCAATCGCATCTCTCCATCAAAACCGTTGGAAGGAACGTGCTCGGTCCTGCGTGAGACTGCAGCTTGCAGCTGCTGCCGTCTGCACTCCTCCAGGCCTCTCTACGAGAGCACAGATTACATACTTCTGAGCAAACCTGGCGTCTTTCCACGGATGAGCTGTGGGTTAAGAGGAGCAGAATGGAGCCGTGGGTGTGGGTGTGTGTCTGCTCACTGGTGGAGATGGCTCAGCCCAAAGCCCGTGTCCAGCACCCTATGCTTGTGACCCTCTGAATCCAAGGGGGCTTTGAAGACATGCTTGTCCCCCAGGTCTGCAGGTATATAATGGTTCATTGGCAATTCATCCAGATTTCTTGGTTGGATTGCACAGTGACACAATGAAATCCAGTAAGGAATCATCAAATACTCAAGTTCCCACCTCCAGCTGTCAATCACAGGTGAACTCAAAGTGGGTTCTTTATAGGAAATTTAACCTCGCGGCAGTACCCCCGTTAGCTCACCGACCCATTTGAATTTTGCAGGTGGCTCAAGGTTCCAAATCTTTTGTTTTGCTTTTTTGAGGAAAAGGAAAAAGAAGTTTTATTGCTCTGCCTGCCAAGGAGAAGCACAGGGTCTCCCGTCCCAGAGGCTGTGGTTCTGCTGTCAGCGGGAACAGGGGCTGGCAAAGAGGTGGTCCAGAGGCCGCATTCCACATGTTCTCTCTGGAGCTGTAATTCACTAGTTAACTTGGGAGAGTCATTTCTGAGACCTTCTGGTGCCATCCCCAGTCTGGATGACTTCCCTGTGGTGGGTGTGTGCTCAGGACAGATAGCTCTGCCTAGGGTGGGGACGAAGGTGACCCTGTTTCCCTGAGATTAGGGAGGGGGAGCTTAGGGAGGAGCAGGGAGAGAGGAGGAGGGAAGGTGTCCATTAAACTCAGAGCAGCCAGGGCTGTTCAGAGCATCAGGTGGTCCCCTGTCACATCTCCCCACCGTCGACTTCTGCATTCCATTCCTATGGAAAAGTGGGTGACTACATTCCAAGCTGCTTCCTGCTGAAATAATGTTGGGGGAAGAAACCCAAAGTCCTTGTTCGCTATCAGGTGGGGGTGGGCAGGTAAGGGCAGTCAGCACCAGAGCCGTCCAGAGGTCACAGTGGCAGATGGCAGGTGACTGGACAACACACACAGGGCAGAGATCCCGCTAAGCCAACACCAGACAAGACAACAAAGCATTGCTTTAGTAAACAATGAGCACAAAGGCAATTAGTATTTCAGCCAGTCTCCAAAACCACGAGAACAGTAACTCATGAACATATCAGTGGAGAACTGACCAAGTTCACTAATGTAGAAGGTTAGGAGGATTTGTAGGTCAATGAGATCATGCTCAAATTTGCTCAGGACAAACTTGCGTCTCTTGAGCCCTTTATGATCATTATTATTAGGCACTCCCACATAAGATCCCTTCCTTTACAGCCTCCAGCTTTACTTACTTCTGGTAAGGCTGACACAAGTGTACATCTTGAGTTACATTAAAAAAATACATTGTTTTTCCCTGTAAATATCCATGTAGGGCTGGGCTCAGGCTGTACTCTTCTGCCAGGTGTTTAAGACTGAGTTGATCAAAACCAACCTTGTTCCTATCTACTCATAAGAGTTAGCTGAGATTACTCAGAGATCACTCTTGGGGACATGTGTGAAGCCTCCTGGCTCCATTAGCTTTCCTCCACCAGTGCTGCCATCTGCCAGGATGAGTCAGGATCTGGTTGAACATATGTGGCTTCTCTTGGAATAATCAGGGACATTTCCCTCTCCAGTGACCCTCCTCTTTGCAGAATGTGCACAGGTTGGCTTCCTGTTCTCTAGGGTCCTCTAGATCTCCCTGATGAGCAGATCAGGTGACTAACCAGAGTTGCTGACCCAGTGAGGGGTCCTGTCATTCTATGGGTCCTGGCTGTCAGTGTTGCAAATCTCAGTGAAAACTGTGGCTTCCATCAGATGCTGCTGCTTTTCCCCTCCCCTGGGAGCCCTTGAGAGCATCATCTGGCTGGGGGTTGGCTGGGGTGAGTCCACGCCTGTCTACTGCTGGGCTGCTGGTCAGAGTAAAGGAGTTCATGCTGCCTGACCATGGTGGGTCAGGAGTTACAGCCTGGTCGAGCGAGGGACTCCAGGGGTCTGTCCATTCAGGAACAAGTGGATCGCAGACTCCAGACCCGCCTCTGACCTCGCTGGAGAGAAGGTTCCACTGATGCTTGGAAGCACCTGGCTCTACTCCATCTCACGTCACCACCCAAATGCCACCTGGCTTTCCTCTGTCGACTTTTGATTCCTACTTTCTCAGCCTTGGTCCGTCACCTTGTTTGAAAGTCCCCCTGCCAGGCTCGACTCCAAACAACTGAGCTCACACTTCCCTCCAGCTGACTCCCTCATCCAACTGGCTATAGAGGCCCTGCCTAGGACACAAAGGCATTTGCTGTGGACTGAACACTTCACCACAATGACCATCAGTGGCTCCATGCAATCAAGGTGACCATTTTTAAATGGCAGCATTTATTTATTAGGAAAATCTGTGATTTCAAAACAGGGTTTTGAAATGAGAAAGGAGAAAACTAGAAAGTTTGAGGAGCTTGCCAAGGCTAAGGGAGAAATGTCAAAAGGTCTTGGGTTCCTGGGCTGAAAGGCAAGGTGTACCGACTTCCCGCAGGTGAAGGCAGGCTCCACCTTCGTCTCCACGCAGGAACAACCTGTCCCCATCCCTTGTGTGTGTCTATTGTGTCAACTCTGCCCCAGCTTCTTCATCTGCACCTGTGAGCACCAAGCTGTCCAGGAGGAAGAGTCTCACCTGACTCCTCAGTGTTAGGCTTGCCAGATTTGCCAATAAAAATAAAGAATGTACAACCAAATTTGAATTTCAGATGACCAATGAAGTTGTTCAGAGCAAGCCTATTAAAAGTGGCAGGGAACACACTCGCTTCAAAAGTATCCACTGTTGATCTAAGATCTAAATGTAACTAGATACCTGCTATTATATTTAGCAACTCTGTTACTCACGGGTATTTACATATCCCTGTTTGAATATTTATCTATTATTCATATTGTTATTGTAGTATATTTTTGTATGCATGTCTTGTATCTCTCAGATACCTAAGATGTAACTATGAGCTCAGGAAGCAGTCTATTTTGTGTTACACGAAATCAAAACCCAATAGAAGGCACCAACAGAGTGACCTCTGATATAAGCTGGGACTTCATTAATAATAAGCTACAATGTTCGTTCACTGATTGAAGCATACTTGCCACACTCAAGTAAGATGCTCATTCCATGGACCCCTAAGGCCAGGGGAAGCTACTTGGTGTGCACTTTTCTGTAAAACTGAAACTTCTCTAAAAGCGGCCCCTTAAAAATCAAATATACAGGGCTGGGGATGTAGCTCAGTTGGCAGAGTGCCTGCCTCCCAAGCACAAGGCCCTGGTTCAAGCCCCAGCACCACACACACACACACACACACACACACACACACACACAAGTCAAAAAAACAGCAGTACCTGTGCTGATACATTTGACTGTGTATACGATGTCAGCAGAACCCAGTGTCCTAGGTATAAAGTTAGAAGGAAACGGAATGGAGCTGGTAGCCAGGCAGTCTTTCACGTCCATGTCCTGCTGAACTGGCACTCAGAACTCAGCGGTCTTGGCTGTGGCAGGAGCTGTAGTGAGCTGCTTGCCCTCACGGAGGAGGGGTCACTCCAGCCCTTCTCCATCTGCCTTTCTCCTTTCCAGGCACCATCAGTTCAGTCTCTCTGCTCTGCAGCCTCTGTGTTGGTTAGCTTTCCATTACTGAAACAACTACCTGAGATAACTTATAAAGAATTAAAGTTCACCTGGGTTCACACCCTTGGGGGTTTCAGTCCATGATGGATTGGCCCATGGCTTTGGGCTCGTGGTGAGGCAGCACATCATGATTGGGAGCTCCTAGTGGAGCAAACGTTGCACCTCATTGCTGAGATGCAAAAACAAGGAAGGTGCTGGAGTCCTCCTTGGTCCCCACAGGCACATCTCCCATGGCCCACAACCTCCCCTAGGTCCCACCACCTCCCAACAGCATCACGTAGAGACCAAGCCTCTAACTCATGGGCCTCCAGCAACACTCAAAATGCAAGCCCACAGCCGCCTCCCCTCGTGCTGACTGCTGGGCACTGTTCACCTGGGACTCCCTCTTCAGGAGTCCCAGCCTTCAGGAGGCCTCTTCAGTCCTCCGCACCAGGCCTTGGCTCTCCAGCTTCCCAAGGGCCCTGTGGGAGGCTGGCTGTCCCTACCATGTGGGACAGGAGGATGGGGAGGAGCTCAGCCAGGACCCTTCAAACTGAACTCGCTCTCCTCAGGCCCTCCTGACAAGCCCAGCCTGAGCTTCCGGCCCAAGCTGCTCTGGACCTGTGCTTCTTCCTCTGCCATGCCCCCTCTGCTGGGATTCTTTAAGAATCTCTTCTATCTCCAGAATGACATTTTCAACATCAAAACAATTCAAGTTCATATTAAAATTTGTATATTAAATTTTGATATTCATAAAATTTCATGTGCATTTTACAGTTAAACTTGAATAATTTCAAATGTCTGAGAAAAAATTTTTTGAAAACTGAAATTTAGTTGTTTCCATCTCTTACATTTGGTTTACTCTGCAGGTTTTAATAAAACATATTTAAATGCACACTTTGAATAAAATCACTTTTCACTGTTTTGAGTCACTCTTGCCAATGAAACAGAAATGATGTGAAAAATGTTGGTTACTCAAGGACTGATTGCATTGGAAAGAGAGAAAAAGAGAGAGAAAGAATAAATACACGATTTATGATTTGTGCTGACTTTATTCTATTACAAGCCCAAACATTGCTGCCCCCTCAGAAGAGAGCACTGGGCACGCACAAAAACCATGACACCCAGTGCTCAGACTCGCTGACTGTGTCCACACCAGTGGATCACGCCGTCAGGCTTCCGGCACACCTGTGGCCACCCCATTTGGAGGAACGTTTCCCCAGCAAGGTGGGTGACAACAGTGTGTGGGCAGTTTACAAACCTTTTTTACAAAAGGGTCGTCTTCAGACTCAGTGTCTGTGCCCCATTTGTCTTCCTGCCCTGGCCCCCCATAGGCATCACTGGCCAATGGGCACCCCTTGGAGGTGGTCTGTGGGCAGGGCAGGCAGATGGGTAGAGGTGTGGTGAGTTGAGGGCCAACTCGGCTGTGGACTGACTCTCACAGTTTCTGCTCACTCACAAGAGGCTCAAGGTGTGGCTCCTCATCACTGTAATGTCCTTGTGAGGGGACACTGTCATGTGAGCATAGATGTGCTCGTGCCATTTACCTGCATGTCCCCAGTGGAGAGAGCAGTGGGCCCTGAGTGCAGAGTCCTGCACACTCACCCTGACTCAGTAGGGGGACCCTGGGGAGCACCTGCCAGCTCAGCAGGAGCTGAGGCAGGCCTCCCGTGGGCCCTCTCCAGGAGCTGGGCCCAGGACCAAGCCAAGGTACATTTCTGGGCCTGGCAACACACCTGATCTGGTGCATCCCAAGTGAGGCCCACCTGCAGCCCAGAGCCCACCAGCAGCTGCACCTCCTTCCTGCCGGGTGCTGTGCCCGGCCAAGTGCTAAAGGGAAGGCAGGCAGACTAGGGCTGGCACCTGAACACACTGGTATTTGCTTCTCTGTAAAGACCACAAAGTCATAAGAAGGTGGTTTAAAATGTAACTCATTTGAGGGGCTCTCTGCTGGCGGGGTCTGTTTATCTCCTCACAACCTGAGCTTAATTAATCCCTTCCTTGTACACAGACACTGAGTAGCACAGAAATGTCAAATGTCCTGGGGCCTTGGTTCCACCCCTCTCTTCCCACCCCAGGCCTCTGGCTGCCAGCAGGTTGGGCCCCGTGGTTCTGTTTATGTCTGGGCCCATGACACCAAGAGCACCTCCTTAGCAGGACTGGGGATCACATAATGACCACAAAACAAAGTGTTGAGAGGGGGAAAAAAGTCACCTGGAGGCCACCAGGCCCTCATATTTAAAGGGACACCATCCTGCTGAGCCCAGGGAGGCCGTTCTGCATAGCCCCTTCCCCAGGCAGTGTGTCCTGAGGCCTGGTCTCTGCTCTGAGTGCACCTCCAGTGCTCCACCTGGACAGTCAGGGCAGTGTGGCTCTCCAGGGTGCAGTGCAGAGTGGCATGGTCATTATGGCCCTCTCCCCTGCTGCTTGCCCCATGGTAAGGAGGATGCCACAATGTCCTCCAGTCATCAACAGGGCAGAAGATCACAAAGCACAGATCTTTCTGGATTTGACCCCCACCTGGCCCTCCCACAAACCCTAGGAACTCCAGCGTTCCATTCCTGGGGCCTCCCCAAGTCCAGTGTCTCTGGGCACCCTCTCTCCACCTGCAGGAGACTGTTGAGGGCTCCTGCGGTTCCCAGTGCCTGAGCTAAGTTGCTGGAGAGCCATAGAGCCAAGGCGTCTGGTGGCCATGGGAGGTCCAGGGTCACCAGCTCCCACTGGAGGACTGCAAGGAATGATGGGTAATCCCTTTGGGATTCTTGTCCTGCCAAGGATGTCTCCGGGTGGGCCTCCGGCCACCTGGCTGCTCCTGGCCCCTGAGGGCAGACCCCCTCCCACAGCACCACCTCCAGGCAGCCCTCCAGCTGGGTTCTTTGGAGGAGCTGAGGCGGTGGTTGAGGGCTTCCGCTAAAAGCTCGGGTTGGGCCTGCTAAACCGACTTCTTTGTGTAAACTCCTGGGAAACAGAAACTTCGCAGGCCAGTCGCCTGCAGGGAGCGGTGCAGATTCGCCAGCAGCCGATCCGCGCGCCCTCGGCCCTCCCTCCGTTTATCCACAGGAAGCCCCGAAGGAAACACGGCCCTCGTCGGCTGCTGGCGGCTCGGCCCGGGTCCCCGGCCTCGGTCACAGCCCGCCCCGCCGCTCGGTCCCGGTCCGCGAAGCTCTGTGAGCGCGTTGGGCCCACAGGCTTGTGAGGTTCTCCGCAGCGTCTGTGGGAGTGTCGGGCTCTGTGACCAGCACGGCAGACGCGAGCAAGGGAGGGACCGGGAACGAAGGAAAAGTAGAACAGGGAAGAGGGGAGAAAGGAGGGCTGCAGGCAGCCCCAACTCGAGATCGGGCTCCGCGGCTGGGGGCGTCCAGAGGGCCGGGGACCGCCACCTCCGACCCGGGACTCGGCCGCGGCTCTGCCCGGCCCCAAACTTGAAGCGCTTTCGGTTTTCCTCCTGCGCCGCGTCGCCGCTTGGTCGAGCCCGGGACCCGGGCTTTGGGTTCATCGCGCACCCGCGCCGCGCTGGGCTCGGGCCGCCTGCCCCGCGAGCGCCGGAGCGGCCGGTGACACTGCCGGCGAAGGAGGGAGATGGGTCGCCGCAGCGATCCAGGGCACGGGGTTGGGATCAGGGCCGGGAGAGGAGAGCCGGGAGGCTGGGGGCAGGACCGGCCTCGCAGGGGAGCCAGAGGCAGGAGTGGGGGACCAGGAGCCCGACCTCGCGGAGCACAGGAGTGTCTCCGAAGGTCCCCGGGGACCCGGCTACGGTCTCTTCTGAGGAGGTCTTCGAAGGGTGCGAGCCCCTCTCCCCTGGAAGGAGTCAGGGCCTTGGGTGTGGGGACGCGGGGCCGCCTGCTCCGCCCTCTCCTCGCGCTCCTGCCCCTCCTGCCGTGCCTCGGCCCTGGGCTCCCAGCACCACCTTGCGCACTAGGGCGGGCGACTTGCGCTGTCTGCAGAGTCCCTCGATCTGCCACCGCTCTGCGCACCCGTCTGGTCCTGGTCTTTGCCTTTTAGGGCCTCGGTGTGACCATTTAAGTGCACACTTGGCGGAAGCGCTGCTCTGGCGGACCGCGGGACAGAAATGCATCTAGAGATGTCAGCCCCCCCGCCCCGTCCCCCACGGGGACAGTCTGGGACTCTGGAGGGCCTAGAACAATTCAGGTCCCTGAAGAAAATGACTACAGTTGCTGGGCAAAACGTGTGCTTGGGACTGACCGTGGGTGGAAATATAAGGACACCAACGAGCTTCAGAACCCCACCCCCGCACCCACGGGAAAGGCGCCTGCGCAGAAGCGAGAACGCGGGTGGGAACCTGACCCCACCTCGGGCAGGACGCGGGCGGCGCACCAGGTCCGCCGTCCGCCAGTGCCTTCAGCTGCGCGCGGTCAGGCCAGGGCTGCTGGAGCTGGAAAGGTGGAGCGCGACCGCGGGGACGGCTCACGGCCCTGCTCCGCGCCAGCCCAGAGGGGCTCGAGAGCATGACCGCCTGTCCCCTCCGAGTCCTCCCGCGCTGGATCGCCCGCCCCTGCCCGGGGGCCGCGGCTCTTCCCCTCCGAGCCTAGGAACTCAGCCTTCCGCCTCTCGGAGTCAAGGGGCCCCTCAGCGCTCTGGAGTGGGACTTGGGGTGCGGGAGCCGGGCGCCGGCGGGACCCGCACCCGCGCGGGGCGAATGTCTAGCGCCCTTCCCCTCCTCGGCCCAGGCCGGCCCCGCATGGCTGGAAATGTAAGGCCTAAAGACAAGGGTCTTCCCGCCAGCCCCTGCCCGGGTCGGGCGTCAGGGTTACATGGATGCCCTTGCCCTCCTCCGGATCTCCTAGGGGAGACGCCAGCGCTGCCGGCACCTTCGTGGGCCTCAGACCTGCGCCGCGGCGAGCAGCTCCGGCCCCGCTAACTTTGATCAGCCTTATTAATTCCAGCTGAGCTCTGTTTGTTTGTCATTTTCCTCTTTTCCTGTGGAATCATTATTTATAGCCCCAAGAAAATAAAATGAAATAAATAAAATAAAATAAAATGCGCCCGCTGGTAGAACGGAGGCAAGGAGCGAGTTTCTGCGAAGCTGAGGGCGAGTGTGAGCGTTTCCCCTTAAAGGCCATCTAGGGAGGGGAGGGGAGTGGGTCGGGTCTGATCAGCTCCTTTTGGAATCCATTACTCAAGAGCTTTAACTAATTACCAGATCAGAGAAATGTAAAAGCAAATATTTCTTAAAATAACCGAAGGTAATTATAACCCTGTTGTTGACACTAACGATTAATAATTGATCAGGAGTTACACACAATAAATTGTCAATTTATCTCCCCACAAAAATGCAGACGCTTGTGTAGCATTGTTTGCTTCTGCCCTCTGGGCATTTCCTATGAAGATGGACTGGATTTGGAGGCAGCCCCAAACCTCCCAGTCAATTCTTTAAGAATATTAGATTTAACTTGTTTTCAGCTCCATATAGAATAACACAACACGGAGACACCTTTTAAAAAGAGTTCTCCTTATGATCTTGGGGCCAGATTCAAACAAGCAAACAAACAAAATTCTTCCTTTTTCCTTTTACCTGGGGTTGCAAAAGAACAGATGGCACATTTCATAACTCACTTTTAAATTGTATTACAGGGTAGTCCTCCTGAATAATGCCTTCAATTTTTATATTTCTTAGAAAGGAGAACACTCTGCCCTCATTGTAGGACACAACCTGGTTCTCTGCTGGGAGGTGTCAGGGACAGGGTGCCAGCTGGGGCTATGCAGGGAGAGCTGGTGAAGAGAGTGAAGGATGCCAGTGGGGGTGTTGAACCCTAAAACTGGGGCTAGACGTGGTTTCTCTTTCATCCACCAGTGGCTGAAGTCCAGTCGCCTGTTATTGAATGCCAGAGTCTTAGGGCTCCAGCCCAAGCAGAGAGAAGGGCTCCTGAGCATTTTCATTATGACCAATAGAAAGTAATTTTCAGCAACTGGAAAATTATATTGTCATAGATTACGTCTCCTTAAAATAAGCCTTTAAAATATCTGTAGGGATTTGTCACTTGCATAAAGGTTTGAAAATACATCAAAGGGACATGTCCCCCTTGTAGAAATTCAAATGATGTTAATCATAATATCCACATATCAGACGGTGGCGTATTGTTCCCAAGATCACCTCTTGGGTTAACACATTTTTAAATATTTGAAGCGTTATTTTTGTAAAAAGTGGTTTAAAAACACATATCTAATAGATGTATTTATACCTTCAATTTGGGATTTAACTGCATGTTTTCCTTGGGAATTGCAATGTACTAGATAATTGAGCAAAATCACATGGTGGTAATTATTGTATATTTTTACTTGGAAGAAACTTTATAGTAATTCCGAGTTATTTACGAAAAGGTTTCTGCTTGGGTCATAAATGAAACGATGGTTCTCAAATTCATGTCTGCTTTAACAGTGATAGTTCAGCGTGAACTTATTCTGGAACATTGAGGAGAAAGGATATGCTTCACTTTCAGCCTCTTCAATAAATATTTAAATGTAACTGTACTTGACCTTAAAAGGCGCAGGACTTTGGAGGGCAGCTTCTCCATTCGTGTTTTTCCCGCAGCGTAACATCGCAGACTGCAGCTATCGGATAAACAGCACCGAAGGACGCCTCCTGCAGACTACCCGCCACTCTCCGACCTCCGGAGTGAACTCCGCGGTGGTCCGGCGCAGGGTGGACGTGAGGCGCGCCCCAAGCCCAAGCCTCCGGGCTGCGAGGAGCCGAGCCCTGGGCTGCCCCCTCCCCCTCCCCTCCCTCTGCCTCCGCTCGCCACCCCTCCCGCCTCGCATCAGACAAAGGTAGATGAAGTTCTTTTCAAGTTTCAAAGGCAGTTGCCGGGCAGCTTGCAGAAACAATAACTCTTTTATTGGGAACAAATGTTGACATTTGACGGGCGCGGGAGGCAGCGCCCGCGCCGGCCGCCGGGCAAGCGCCCCTAGTTCTCTCGGCAGAGCCCGGCCCCGGGGCCCACCTGAGATTAAGGCGCGAATTCCGATAAATCAGCTTTAATGAAACACTGACAGAGGGGGGCTGAGGACTGTGGCGCCCTGACTGAGGACTCCTGCGCCCAGGCCTGCACCCACGGATCTGCCGCCGCCCCCACGCCCTCCTCGCCCTCCCCCGGATTGCTGTCCCCCATCTTAGATGGCAACTGCAAAGTTGTATTTGATTAACAATTTTTTACAGCAAAAATAAAACTCAGGTCCTATCGGCTTCCTTCCCTAATGAAAGGTCTCTCACATTTTTCCCAGTGACCCGCATGGAGAAGAGCTCTTAAGATACTGTATTACTTTTTAAAGATTCCTCGGAACACCTGCGGGTGTCATGTTCTTAGTGTATATTTTAAAATCAAATTCTCCAGAAAGAAATTCAGGTCAGGAGGCAGGGTGGGTAAGTTATGGAAATCTTGGATAATTTGTTGGGCATACAAACATCAAAGACGCTTCATTAGCCTTGGCTAATCTCCTGAGCCCTCTGAGTTTTCACCAGTCGGAATGTGCATGTTTGCTCCGGGAGTGGGGGTCGGACACAGTGTGCAGGAAGGGAACCAGGGATTCAATGTCCAGGTAAAGCACCCTCCCTGTTCCACAGGAGGCAGCTCTTACCCAGGACTCAGTTTCTGAAGGCGTGCAGGAAGATCACTCTGGCTGGGGGTTTCCATTCTGGTCCTCCAGTCCTCCACACTTCTTCAAGAGATGCATCACTGCCTTGAATATTGCATCTTCATTAGAGTTGATCTTCAGGTGTTTAGTTTGCAAATATTGCTAACTCATATATTTCACTGAAGCCCTCCAAACACATTTTAATATTACATATAACAGAAATATGGCTGCCAAGTCTATTTTATTCCCTGCTGATTTCAGAAATGTGACTAACATTAATAAACTACTTAATACCTTCCTGGAGGGGAACATCGTTATCTTCATGGAAATTCTATGAAGGTTTTATGTCAGAAACCAAAACCAGAAAATGCACTCAAAGCTCACTCTTACTTTCCCAGACCTCTCATTTATTTGCTTCCCGTCACTACACAGGTGACAAGGGTCCAATCTTTCCTCTTGCCAATAGGTAGCTCAGCTCCAAACATTTCCATTTCTATTACTGGGGAGGCAGGGAAGAGAGAAAAAAGCCCTGCACCTCAGAGATTCATGCTGTGCCTGACCTCGGAACGCAGAAGCCATCCTGGAGAAGGGAGGGAGCCCTCGTCTGCCTCTCTTCTTCACCATCACCCCCCCGCACCCGCATCCGCATGGCTGTGTCAGGCTAACAGTCCCCTGGCTTTGCTCAAGTACCTAAGATTACTTTCAAATACCCTTTCTAACGAGACCCCAGCAAGAGGCCACTAATTTCTATGGCACAAAAAGCCACTGGAGAGAGATCCGTTTGTCAATATCAACTGGTCCAGCAATTTCCCATCCTCAGACACGTCGCCTATCGGGGCTGGCAGATGTTTAGACAAGATTTTATAAATCGTTCAATCTCAGCCCATAATGAACCCCAACTGACCATTCCAAAGCAGCTAAATGCACCCGAGACCTCCCCCGCTGGGATCCAATAACACTCTGGAGCCGCACCATTATTAATCACGGAATAGAATAGGTGAACCGCTTGAAAAATAAGTGTATGATTGATTAAAGGGCAATCTAAGAAGCCATTATTCTTGTTTTATAACCGTAAGTTATATTCACTCGATTTATCTTTGGAGAGGAAATAAATGATTGTTCATTTCTTTTCTGAAATTATATTATATGGATATCCACATAATTTTGCTGAAAATTAAAGTGACAGTGTCGCAGCTTTTATGATACTAATCAAAGGGGATGCGTCACTTGACTGCAAACGTTAGGCTTGTCCTATAATTAGGGAGCGAGTAAGGCAATAAGGACACAATAGTCTAAAGCTGTTTAAACTTTCCTTTTCCCTCAGGGTATGAGTAACTGCCACCAAAGGGAGCTAGATCCCTCCCCCAGACCTTCCCCTGGTGTTGATGGAAATGAAATGAAAAGCAGAGGTAAGAGTCATTCAGTAAATCTGAAGGATCTGTGCCAATTTGGATAATTCGGGCTTTAAAAAAAACAGTATTTTCCATCAGTAATTTCTTGTGGGAAGTGCAATTATCCATTATCAATATTATTACTCTCTTCCAGTTTAGTATGTCGAGGAGGTTCAGTAAGCCAGCATCACAAATAAATGTAAAATGCATAGCGGTGTCAGATCATTTTATTTTTCCAAGTTTTAGAAATTTACACTAACAAGGAATTTGCATATTCAGAAAACAAAATCTTAATTATGATCTTGCAATACATTTGTACATATAGTCTAGAAGCATATATATGTATGTATATATATATATATCTCCCTATTGTGTAGTTCTCTCCCATCTGCCTTTTTTCTCTTTTTTTCTTTTAAATGTGCTTGAGAAAGGAGAGTTTATGTCACACAGCTTTTCATTAAAAAGGTGAGGTCAGATCACCTGGGGGCTACCATCTCTAGGGCTTCAACCCAAATCACTCTTCAGGAAAAATGAGCCCCAAACACCATATTATTGTAGACTAGTCTGTCTTTATTTACAATTAAAGATATAAATTAGTAAAGAATTCGTGTTAAACAACCAACAAAGATTGTATAACCAGCAATGTTCAAATAAAAACCAGGCAGAATTTATTTACAAAAAGTTTAGATTCCATTGCAATACAACTTGCATAAATTACTAGAAGCTTTATATCATTATAAAAATAAATATCAAATTTGTTTCCACTTCTGAAGTACTCAAGTTCTTCATCACATTTTATTTTCTACTGTGTACATCTTTTACAAATAAATTTTACAGTAAATCCTATCACACCTATAGAATATATACCGTGGCAATGAAGTGATCAATTTGAGATATCCTGAGAAAAGAACAGATTGTTTTCAAAAGTCACACATACATCGGGGAAACTATACTATGCCAACAAATTCACACACATCCAACAGTGTGCTCCAATCATGAGTCTGTGGGTCGAAGTGCTGTGTGGATCCTTCTCTTTACAGTGGCACAAGATGTGGTCCAGATTTACAGATCTGTTTTTTGTATCTGTATATTTATGAGCTTGGGAAGAGAGAATGGCCTGCTGACTTTTTTTTTTTTTCCAAAGCAATTGTGACACCTACCTGTGGACCAAGGAAAAAACCAAATCATCCCCAGTCCTTCAGTTCCACACCGACATCATCGCACTGCAAAATGAGTCTACCTGAAATGGATGCACCTCTTCCCACCTTCAGATCTGTGGTTAGTCATTTTGCCTAGTGGTAAAGTGACATAATTTTTAAGATTCTGCAGGAGACTGCAGTCTGGGCATTGGGACACAGGGTGTGGCGGGTCTGGGAGAAGACTAGCCAGTCTCTTCAATCTCACTCTGCAACCAACATCTGTAACAGGACTTTGATACCCGAGTGTAGCTTCAGTAGCACTCACTCATCAAAATAGGTGTCTATTGTGTGTGTATCATAGTAAAAAAGAAAAGAAACTGTTCCAAGCAGACATACTAGATTTAATCATCTATTTTTCTGTTTTTGCCCAGATTTAATCATCTATTTTTCAGGGAAAACAATGACCACTGTGATACTTGGAATGTGAATATTGATGTTTGCATATGTATATGCATATATATTCTTATTCCAAATAATGGAAAGATTCTTCAAAACAGAAATTGAGCAGAAAAGAAATCTGTGAAGCAGAATGAAGCTTCCCTCTCAAAGGAAAAATGCCCCAGAAGCCTGCAGGGCTCTGTCCTCCAACCCCATGACAAGAAACGAGAAAACACATTAGCAATCATACAGCCAGTTGGTGCTGGAGGCTCCCCTGGTCAGAGAGGCACCGGGTGCCCACTTACTTGCACTGCCGAGCTGGCCCTTCTATAGGTAGGGCTGGACGCCTGCGCCCACCACCGCACAACCCTCGCTGGCATCTGTTAGGGGAGGGGCAGTTAGTGAGAACTCAGCCCCACCATCCACAGGCGCTGCCCACAGCCAGGCACCTTCCAGACCCTCTAGCCCCTGCATCCAGGCACAGGGCGCACAGTCCCGGGGGATCTCCAGCCCCCATGGACACTAGCTGAGACAGATGGTGGTGTTTTGGGGAGGTTCTCCTTACTTTCGTTCCCTTGCACCTCCTTTCTCAGGTTGGCTGAATTATGAGCAACAGAGGCAGTATAGAAATGGGAAGAGAAAGAGGGGAGTTCTTATTTTCCATTTTGAATAAATTAGGCCTCTGAGTGTGACTGAGAACTTTTCCTTTCCTTTTAGCCAAAGGCAGGAAAGGGATTCAGCTGAGACCCTACCTAACCAGCAGCACTCACCAAGACACCCCAAGCTTGAACTTAGTCAGCAGGGAGACAAGCTGTAATTTGCATTTCGTGGCAATAAGTGTTTGCCAAAACTAAAACAGTCACGATGATAATATTAATAGTAAATTAAATAAAGAGTAAATAATCATAGGGTAGCTCTGAAGGCAAGGCCCAGCCCTCTTCCTTTCACTCTCAACGCTCCTCCCCCCACTCTTTCCTTAATTCCAAGGAGTGGCTCAATCTTCTTGCTTTATCCCTGTAAGTGGCACCCACTTCTGGGAACTGGTACATGGTGGGTCTGCCCGGCTCTTTCCCGGGATTCTGGGCAGTTCTAACTAACCAAGGTCCCTCCCCGCAGCACCCAGAGGGCATCGGGCAGCCTACCTTTCTTGGGCTCGTAGCCGCCGCCTGGGGGCCGGTAGTGGGGCTCCAGCGGGTGCGTGCCCGCCTTGCCTGCGTCGCTGGCTGCCTTAGGCGCTGCGTGCAGAGCCTCGCCGGGGGCGGTGGCCGCTGCATTGTACCGCAGGAGCCCCGGGCCCTGCAGAGCCGCATTCAAGTTCCCGTAGTTTGTGTAGCTGCCATAGAAGGGCGTCGTGTAGTAGAGGTGGCGGCCGAGCAGCGGCGAGGCAGGGTAGGGCGAACCGCCCGGAGGTGCCCCGGAGGAGGCGGGTGCCGCTGCCGCGGGCAGCCCCGGTGGCCCGCAGCCCGGGCCCAGGCTCGGCTGCTTGAGGTCCGACGTGGCGATCTCGGCCAGCGACCACAGCTTGGGCTTGCTGGTAGGAGGCTGTGTGCCAGGTGACGTCCGGCTGCCCAGGGGCGTCTTGCCGCCGCCGCCACCGCGGGGCGCGGCCTCGGGCGGGGGGCTCAGCAGCGGCGCCTCCACGCCGGTAAGCGGGGACGAGGTCACAGGCTTGGGCGGCGCCAGGTCCCGCTCACACTCGTCTTCCTCCTCTTCGTCGTCCTCCAGATCGTCGTACTTGTCCTTGCACTCCGAGCCAGACTCGCACAGGGGGTCCCCAGCACGGCAGGGCAGCTTCTCTCCGTCTGACTCGGCTGAGCACGAGTGATCCGTGAGCGAGTCGACGTGCAGGCTGATTCCTGCCGGGCGCGGGCACAGTCGGTGGCTCGCAGAGACGGCGCGGGCACCCGGACCACCCCCCAACCCTGGGATCCCTCATCTAGCCCCGACCACAGCCACGGGTTAAGACAGTCAGACCTCCCCGAAGGCCCAGAGGATCCCTAGGTTGAATTCCGCGGGCTACGCAACGTTAGGCGGCCGCTTTTCCAGGCCATGGCCTGGGGTTTCGCGAGCGGAGCGTCCCACTGGACCTCAGCACTGCTCCCCGCCTGGGAAGAAAGCTCCCCAAGACCTCGCGCCCTCCGCGCCCCAGCTCACCTTCGTCCTCCGCCGAGGTCTCCGTGCCCTCCTGCACCTTCTCAGGACTCTCCTCCTTGTTCCTGGCAGCGTCGCCCTCATCCTCGTCCTCGTCCTCGCTTTTGTTCCGAGGGGCCCAAGTCATCTTGTTTTCCTTCTTGAGGCGCCGGCGCGCGTTGGCGAACCAGGTGGAGACCTGCGTGAGGGTCATCTTGGTGATGATGGCCAGCATGATCTTCTCGCCCTTGGTGGGGTACGGGTTCTTGCGGTGCTCGTTCAGCCAGGCCTTGAGCGTGGCTGTGGCGTCCCGCGTGGCGTTCTTGCGGTACGCCGGGTCGTTGAGCTGGTACGGGTAGGCCGCGCTGCCATAGGGATGGTAGCTGATGGCGCCCGTCATCCCAGTCGTGTGCGCGTCGTAGGGTGCGCCCTGGAATGTACGAGACTGTGAGTGCGGCCCGCGGAGACAGGGCAAGATTCATCATCCCGGCAAACCGCTGCCCCCCGCCCGGCTCCGCGCCCCCACCCACGGCCACATTTCCTCCTCCGGGTCTCCCGGGCTCCGGCCGCGCTTCCCGGCAGCAAAGGAGCCGGAACCAGGCAGTGGGTGATTTAGGGTCAGCTGTTGATCACAAAAAGAACTTCGATTTTATTCTCGAATTTATTAACTCCTCACTTTTCTAAAGCGATATACCTTCCCCTCTGCGTTCCCAAGTCGCGAGTACAAAGTACACAAACAAGCGCGCCCAAGCGCTCAGGCCTCCAGGTAGTTTCTTGATGACTAAATTTCTCAGGATGCTTCCAGCGCTGCCCCCCCCACCCGGCACTCCCCCTTACCGCCCTTATATGGTTAAAAATGACACCCCAGAGCCCCCACTCCACTATTCACCGCTCTAAAGCTCCCTAAATCCAATTTGCAACTCAGAAGCCAGTCACCGTTTCGAATTCTTCAAATAGGCGGTAATTAGCATTTTAATTCATCCTTTAACGTTTAAATTCAAGGCGTTTGCAGCCTTCGCAAGGCCTCAGCTACTCAGCGACTGCCCGGGAATTCCACCGAGGGCCAGCGGTGGCTACAACCCCGGTTAGGGCCTCGTTCGCCCGAAAAGTGCTTCGACCCCGCCGGGGCCCAGCCGCGCAACCAAGAGGCGCGCGGGCCGACGCCGCGTCGCGGAAGCAGGAGCCGCTCTCCGTGCACAGAGGACTCCTGCGGCACTTGGCTGGTCCCCTGCCCGCCAAAACGTTTTTCAAAAGCACGGTCTGGGAGACCGATTAAGGCCGAAATTAAGGGCGCGTCGGGTCAGGCACTGGATCCTCGGCCAGACGCTCTGCTCTCCCTTCCAACTCCGTGACCCCGCGGCCCCAGGCCCGGCACTGCGAATCGCCAGGCAGACGCCGCCAAGGCCCCAACTACGCAGACCCTCGCTCCCCAAGCCGATGTGGGCGAGCCCCTGCATGCTCGGGATCCCGCAGTAGGCTGCAGGCGTGAACCCGGGACTACCCCAGACAGACCCGGCCCCGGTTTAGTCGCACTTTCCAGGTTTTTGGAGAAAAGTATCCCGGGAGGCGAGGGGAAGAGCCACGGCTTCCTATCCCGCTCCGGCGGCTCTGTCTATCCGCCCCCGTCCCTTGTTCCGCCTGCCGTGAGGCGGCCCGGGCGGCCGATTCCTGAGCTGCCGCCCGCTCCACTTTCCTGGCGCCCTTGCTCGCCGATCCTCCGCCCCACTCAGCCCACGCCCAGATCAGGGTCCCCAAACCCGGGTGTCCCGAGTCCCCACCCGCGCGCGGTTACCATGTAGGACGGGAAGCCGGCGGCGGCGGCGGCGGCAGCGTCGGCCGAGTACTGCAGCGGGCTGCCGAAGCCAGTGGCCGCCTGCGCCGTGAAGGCCGCCGAGCCCGGGTACGGGCTGAACGCTGAGCCGGACGCCGAGCGCGCCAGCTCCTCGCTGCGAGGCGCGGCCAGCGCGGACGCACCGTACGCCGGGCAAGAGTAGAGCGCCAGCGAGCCGGGCGCTTGGTACAGGTAGCCCTGCGGGTAGGACATGGTGGGCGCGGGGCTCGCGGCCCGCGTCACGCCGAGCTGCGGGCAAGGCGCGCGGCGCCCTCCAT
>JAJEJO010000187.1:643939-695550 GCA_020662805.1 Glaucomys volans | reverse complement strand
GGGGAGTCTGGAGTCGGGAGTGAGGAGTTGAGGAAGGAGCGCTCGAGTTTCGGAGGGACATTGGAACGCAGAGCTGTCCGTCACGCGCTCATCTGCATATTCGGGTGCCCGCCCCTCCCCTGCTCCGCCCGCTCCAACCTCCAGGCCTCGGCCGGGGGAGGGGCAGCGAGCAGGGAGGAGGGAGGGCCGAGTAGAGGAAGGCGGGCGGGAGGGAGGGACGCGCAGGCTTTTGTGGCGCAGCCGCCTCTCGCGGCTCCGGCCCCAGCCGGCGGCCCGCGGCCCTGCAGCTTCTCCAAGGCCGAGCTGCGCGCCTCGCCGCACGCCCCCTCCCACTCGCAAGTATTTTTGGCCACCTCCCGGCACCCTGATCCAGCCTCCTCCCCTACCTCGGCCAAGATACCTCTTCACCCCATTCGGGCTCATCCCGCCGTTGCCCCTCCCCCGATCGGTCGCGGCAGCGGTTAGGCAAGAGACCGCCCGCAGTCGGGCCGGGCGATTCTACTTGGGGAACTCACCGCGCGTGCACCTCTGGCCACCTCTGAAGAGGCGGTCCCAGGTGACTGCACACCAGACTGCAGAGTCCAGTCCAGAGCCGCCAGGAGCTGGAGGGCAGGATGTGGGAACCTGCGGTCCCGGTCCTCCTTGGGGTGGCGTGCGCGGCTCTCACTTCCACCTCCACGGTCTGCGCCTTCTCAAGGCCGAGGCATCCGTGCGGCTTCGCGTCTGGTCGTCTGCCCCTCGCTCCCTGCGCTACCAGCATCGCGTAGGTTGGAACCGCCTGGAAGGCCCAGAGGTGAGCCTTCTGTTCTAAGTTCGCAGAGACTCCAGGGCCCTGGGTGTTGGGACCTTCCACGCCTGGGAACTTAGGACCACACGCCGTCAGTACTTCGCTCTGCAAAATGCCACCCCCTCCCAAAGAGTTTTATTTTGTTTTGTTTCACAAAGTTGACGCCTTCTTCGGATTTGGGGGGGAGACGTTACCGGACCAGCCATCTCTGGCGTAAGCCAAGTCTCACTGCCATCCCAGGAAGGGACCTATGGGAGCCAGCTGGTGGCACCGCGCAGTCGGCGACAAGGGAGCCGGGGTGATCCGCGTCTTTACTCGGGAGGTGCCTGGAGGGCCGAAGGCAAGGCAGTCGGCGACGGCCTTGGGGAATTCAACACCCGAAGTCCCCACCCCATTACCCTATCACAGTCCTCCCCTCCCTCCCCGGACGGGCAGAAGAGGGCGTCTGTGGACCAGGCCAGAGGGGTTACGGGGTTACCAATGGGGGGCACTAGGGAGTTCCAAGAGGGGCCAGGGAGCCCACCAACAGGTGTCTTCCTTCGGAGCCACTTCGGTGGAGGGTAGGAGTGCGGTGGGCTGGACCCCGGGCCTGAGCGCAGGCTTGCCTCTGCGGCTGCACAGGGAGAGCTGAGGCCGGCGGAGCGGCCTCTGGGGACTCCCGCCGCTCTGGGGCTCTGAGGCTTCTATGTGCGTTGCGCCTGCTGCTCTGAAGCGTGGGTCCCTGGCTGCCAACCTGGTCCGGGACGCAGGAGGAACACTCAAGGCAGGCATCGTTCTTTCCCTGTGTTCCAGGGAACCAGCTGCAAGCTGCAGCGTTGGGCTGGACTAGGACCAGGGGCAGGCCGTCTGTCCTGGTAGGTGCAGTCTGGACTCTCTGCCCCTCTCCTCAAGGCCCCCAGCAATTCGCCTCCCGCCAGTTTTTCCACCCCCCCCTCCCCCCCTGTTCCCCCCCCCCCCCCCCCCCCCCCCCCCCCCCCCCCCCACCACCACATAGCCCTCCTCTCTACTCCTCATCTCCTTGTCTTCTGCGCTGGCGCAGGGACACACACTCCATTCCACACACCCCAGGCTTGGCAAGGACCCAGCAGCTGCACCTCAATAATACTGAGTCCTCACGTGGGTTGTCCTAATTCAGGTCAAGGAAGATACTTGAAATCAATTATAGGAGGGAGGGCAGCCAGGTGGAGCGTGCTATCAAGGAATGTATGACATTTTTGGTCTTCTTGGGAGGGAATTCCTCTGGAGAGGCCTTAAATGAGATGCCCACATGTTGGATAAAACACAGCCACAGATCAGATTGCAAACCATTCCAGTTGGCTTCCAATCAGATTAAGTTAAAAAATTGACTTTAATTTTTATCACTGGGGATGACTGGCCTGGAGTATCTCTGTTTTTAAAGACTGGTTTCCTGTTGTGGTTTCATTAGCTTTGGGGCTCATCCTCCTCCCCTTTCCTTGACCCCCCGCCCCACCTCTGCCAGGGGCAGAAGGGAAAACAGTAAGTTATTGCAGAAAACATAGCCAGTGTGGAGCTGGAGCGTGTGTCTAGAAGCAGTCGATTTTGACATCAATTAAGTATATAACCAGACAAGTGCACGTGACTTTGGAGGGTCTCCTCTTGCCAGAGCACGTCCGGAAGCCTGCTTGCCTTCCCCCCTTGCTAGCTGCTGCTGATCTTGACAAGGCCGCTTTCCTTCCTGTGTATTTTCCCTCAGCAATTATGCTCCTCCACTGAAATCTAAATTTTCCATACTGCTGCCTGTTACTAATAAAAACTGTCTACCTTGCACTGTTAAACAGTCGAATCCTACTACATGCCGTTTTATTGGTGGTGACTGTAGCAAATTAAAATGCCTACGCAGGGACATTAACACTCACCTCCTCATTGTTATTAGGATATATAAACTGCTTCGAATTAAAGGTCTCTGATTTTGAAAAATCACTTTCCCATTTCTAGGTTAAAGTTGACGTGGTCTTTAAAACAAACAAAACATCAAGGAGGAAAACACTGCAAGTGTCCAGGCTGGGTGCTGGTGTCATTTGCTATCTGCCTGCACCACATGGTGGAACAGGTTCCTGGCATCCGAGTTCAAGCGGGGAGCAGAGGGGATGCATACAGGGCCTCCTAGCTGCCCCTCCACACTCCAGGGCCGGGAGTCATGTTCAGACATGTGAGGTCTCCTGGACAGGAGTGGTCACTTGGCTCAGGCCGCCTTTCTGGCCTTCTCAGCTGGAATGAAAGAAAATGGGCAGGCGCTGCAGGGAAACCAATAGTAACTGAAAACCAGGATCCTTCCTAGCAATCCCCTGGCAATGAGCAGTTTCAGGTTTGCTGGGGATCCTCCCTCTTTTCCCCAAGTGTACACACTAAAATTAAAAAGAAGTTAATTGGGTCCCGTTTTTGTTTCTTATCCCACAGTGATCAAGGTATTTTGGACAGGTCGGTGTGGATACACACGTTTCAGCGAGCCGGCTTCTCGTGGGAGGCCAAGCGCCAAGGGCCTGATGCGAAGGCTAGGGTTCGAGGGTCTCCTGGGGAACGCAGCTGGCTTGGAAGGCCCAAGCACTGGCCAGGCCCTGTGGAATCCCAGGGCTCTGCGGGAGGCGGAGTAGGCAACAGGGGCCAGAGGCGCGCGGCGGGCGGCGAGGGGGCGCTGTGGCCCGCGCCTGCCCGCCTTCGCTCAGTCGCTGTGGCCCAGGCGCTGCCCCCGCGCCACCGACGAGCCGCGGACGCCCTTGCTCCTGTCGCGACCTGCCTCTTCAACACAGGTTTTGTTCGGGAATTAAGGAAAACGATACGGGGGCATTTAATAAAACTTAAACCCCGTGTACCATTTGTCATTGTTTTATTACTTTGGTTTTCCGTGGAGTTTTCGAGAGTTTAGGGGAAAAATAACTACCATTTCGGGGTGCGTAATTTTGAGGTACAATTTAAGGTTAAATACGCACATTTTACATGTGTTCTCTTTAATGAAGGAACATTTCAAATGTAAGTGGCTTCGATGTGTCAATGTATTATACTCATACCCATGATCCTCTGCTCCAGGATTTGCTGGGTGTGCTTGGAGGGAAAGAGCACCAAAGGAAAAAGAGGGCGAAGTGTGGCTTTGCAATTTCCTCTTTCTCTGTCTTCTTTTCTCTTCTCTTGCTCCACCTTCTACTCCTCCTTGGTCGACGTCTTTATACTCTCCTTTTTCTTCTTGAAATCTGCAGTAACATCGTTATAAACCGTGCAAAATTCTAAGTTCTGATGCAACGTGGTTTTTGTCTCAGCTTTAATCCCAGCCCTCAGCCTCCTACGGGGAGGTTCAAATGAATTTCGGGTGCATCGGTATTACTAGGATTCCAAATGCGCGCCCAGAGCTGAAGCGCTTCCCTGGAAGCGAGCAATGAGCAGAATCCCTGGGAGGTGAGAGATCCCCAGCGCCCTGTCCCGAAGGGCCAGCGGGGTCCCCGCCTGAAGATCTCGAAATGGCCTGAGAGACCTGGATGATACCTGTGCAGCGCCACGAACCAAACTGGAAGGGCCTCCAGGAGGGCCCCGGGGCGCCAGAGGCCCGGGAAGGTGGTTTTCTTCTGCTCTAGTTTGTGCTACCTCCTCGGCGCCGCCCATTCAGTTCAACTGCTCTTCCTCCTCGAGCCGTCGTTGCTCTGCAGACACTTCGAGGCTCTCCCTGCCGCCGTGTCCTCCCAGACCCTTCAGCGGGCGGCAGAAGTCCCGGTTCTCCGCGGACGCCCGCCGCCGACGTGCCGCCTGAAGTTCGCTGCGGCGCGGGGTCTGGAGAGCCTGTTCCCGGTCTGGGCCTCGGGCCGCCTCCTCGCCTTCTCCGCGCCCTCCGGTGCCCTGCGTTCCCGAAGTCCCCTCCTCGCCCAACCCTGCAGCCGCCTTTCGGTCCCTCAGGGCTCCCCCGCCTGGGCTCCGGGGCCGCAGCCCCGCGTGGCGAGGCGTCCGGGAGGCTCGAACCCAAGGCCCGCCGCCTGGCCGGCCGCTGGCGGCTGCGACGCGGGGTCTTTGGCTGCGCTCGCGCCACGCGCCCGGAAGCGGCTCCCCGGGGATCCCAGCGCCCGCGGCCTGGGGGCGCCCAGAAAGGCAGGTCGGTTCTTGGAAACGGACGGACCTGAGCTCCTCGAAGGCGTCGGTGGAAGGAGGGCGTCCCGGAGCAGCGGAGGCCGGGCTCCAGGCCTCCGTCAGGCCCCGTTTGAAGGCTCAGCGCTCCGGACGGCCCGCCGACTCCCCTTGACGCTCGCACACAGCAGGCCCAGACTTGGCACCGGGAGACCCGGGTCCTGCGCCCGCCCCGGCGCTCAGGAGGCGAGCGCGGCCCTCCCGAGCTGCCCTGCGGGGGGAGTTGCCAGAATTGTGTTTTGTTTCGTTTTCTTAAAGTCTTTCTTGCAGGCCGCCTGCGGAAGAACGCCCTGGCCGTCCCCTCCGGCTGGCCCCGGCGGCTTGGCGTTCCTCCCGGCACACCCCGGGGCTCACCCTCCTGCCGGCCGCGCAGGGAGGGCCTGTGGCGACAGCAGGGGTCAACTCAGAACGGGCGTGAGCAGGTAGGAGGCCTGCGGGACGAGGAATATTGGAGGAGGAGGAAGATTTCCTTCCCACAGTGACTTCCCTACGGCAGTCAAAGCCCCGCAGAGCGTTTGTCTGGGACCCTGCTTAATATCCGTTGCCACCTCTCAGTTGGGTTTGTGTACCCCGAACCTATTCGCTGGGGTATGGACTCCATGGCATGTGGTCGTGCACACTCTCGCCCTCCTCCCAAAGTCTCCTGCACACTCTTACTGCCTGATTGTGCAGGCAGGGCGAGGGAGGGATTTTTCTTTTCTTCTTAAACGAGGCAGGGAATGCAAAAAGGGATATATTTTAAAACTTCAGTAAGACTGAACAACCACTAACGCTGAAGGGAGAAGGGAGAAGGTATTTGCAACACGTAAATGAGAGAGGTCGCTGTGCAGGATCCGGAATTCAGTGTCAATGGTGAAAGCAAGGCCCCAGGTGGAAAATGAGTCAGGGGCAAGCCTGGACCCTCCTAGCAGAAGGGTCTGGAAAGATGGTGAGACCACTGGCACCTTCGCTGCAGCACACCAGACAGGACTGGGGGCACAAATCCTGGAACTGGAATTCTCCAGGCTGTGCTGGTTGAAATTGCTGCAAAGAAATTGGGGAGGCCTTGGCTTAGACACCAAGGAACAGGAGGTGCCTGCTCCTTCCTACCCCGCAGTTCTTTGCCTTATTGTCCCCTGGTGAGAAAATGTAACTGGGGTGCTGGGGAGAGTAGGATGAGGTGGTGCTTGCACTATTTGCAGCAGCATAAGACTGGGAACCTCCTTTCTACCTACCTGGCACTCCTGGAGGCCTGGGTAAAGGGTTAGTGGCATATTTCATGGCACGTAATATTGGCCAGGTTGAAGGGAATTAAATCCATTTTGTCAACATAAATAAGTCCTAAAAGTGGAAATCTGGAGGAAAGAAGTTGCAATCAAGATGATACTGATGATGGAATGTAAAAACAAGCAGTATTCCATTTCCAGGATCAGGGGGGTTGGCACTAGAAGGAAAGTCTCCTTCCCATTTCAGACGCTAGATGCCTTTGGATAGGGGATGGGACTTCAGCTCTGTAGCAATTCTCTATTTCTGAAAAATATCTGAAGTAAATATTGCAAAATTTTAACAATTATTAACTTGGAATAACAGTTGAATGAGATTGTCCTGTGAACTGGATTATATTTGGGAAATGAAATTCAAACTAAGCACTAGCCTTTAAAAGAAACATCATACTCCCAAAAGTATATTGTGCTCATTTTGGAATAACACACTTTAAAAAATCACTTTCTTCACAATTTTCATTCTTCATCTCTCTTTCTCCATTCCTCCACCATTAAGAAAGAATAAATAAAAGATGTCTTGGCTTTGCAACTTAAATTGAAACTGGTAGTCATTTGTGTTTGTGTGTCTGTGCCACTGTCCAAGGCATGGCAGGGAGACAGGTGTCCTGGGCAGGATGCTCACCTTATGAATGCCCAGGGCCTGGTTCTTCTTCTGCTCAGTGCAGTGCACACCAGGGGCTCTTGAGGTTAAGGACCCTGCTGGACACAGCGTGACTGCAAGCAGGCCACGTCTGCATCTCTGTGGGAAGTGGCATGCTTTAACATTTACGCAGTTCTCTCCCTATCACAGTGCACCAGGGAGCATATTCCAGAAAATTCAAGTCAAGATTAGAGAAAGGAGCTCCAGGGGAACAGGGAGGGGTAAAGGCCAGAGAAGGCCGGAGTCAAGGACTAGAAGGAAAAGAGAAGAGAGGCCAGAGACAGAGGAGGACTTGGCTTTGCCTGCTGGGCAGGACTCCAGGTCCTCAGGCCCTTCCCCCCCAAGCCCTCCTCTCCAGGAGGAACTCAGGGCCTTTTTGGTCCTGCGATTCTTCCAGAAACAACACACTCTGTCCTGTCTTCTCTGCAGCAAGGGGATGGGAGCTTAAAGGCCCCCACACTGGGAGAGGCTTCAGGGCCTGGCCCGCTCTCTAATTTCCAGGTCTTCTTGCTTTTATTCAGAGTCTGGGCAACCTTCAGCCCTGGGGCTGCTGCTGCCTGCTCCCTGCCCTGGGCACCCTGGCCACATACTCACTCTCCTGCCTGCAGCTGAGCTCCCTGCTCTGTGCCTCTACAGGCCTCTACAGGCCTCTGCAGGCCTCAGCCTCATAAGCCCCGTTGTGCTGGGAGTCCCCTTGAGGCGCTGTGGCAGCCACTCCCGGTGCTGGCTATGTCAGTGTCCCTTCACCCTTGTCCCCATGCTTGGCCTGTTGGGGGCACTAGACAAATATTGATTAAGTGAATAAATGCATGCTTGGCTGTTCACCTTTACTTCTGAAAGGCACAGAGGATGTTGCAGAAGAGAAGCAACAAAGATGGTGGATGCTGGCTCACATACCCTCTCCTTTACCCACATGGTGAACCTCAAGTAATGTGGTCATGGTGAACCCCAAGTAATCCAGCCCAAACACATCCCTCCTCAGCAACTCAGACTCACAAGTATGCAACAAGATTGACTTTGGATGTTAACTTTTAAAACCCAATAGATATGTACATTTAAAATAACGTTTCATTTTTAAAATAAATTCCTGAGTTGGCACTAAGCTCCAAATCTTGCATTCATTGAGGAGAGCAAGCATGCATTTTGAATTTTCCTTCCCAAATGACCTATATGGTTGAGTGAATGAATGAGTGCAGGTTAACATTTGGGAAAAATGAAACTTAAATAAAAACAAATTGAACTTTAAGGATGTTTTTACTAAATAATTTGGAGTTGGATTGAGTTATAGATATTATATTTAAAACATAATTTAGGTCTCAGCAACATTTTCAGAGATGTACACAAAACTGTTCTAAAGTACGTGTGGAAAAGCATAGCCTTACAAAACTCTAAGAATTCTTTAAAGCAGATTAGAGTAGAAGTGATCAACCTAAGTGATTTCAAGACATGGTGTGGCTGTGGGAGTGGAGAGGGTTGTTGTGGGGAAAAGGGAGAAACAGTCAGGTCAGTGGAGCAGTGCAGGGGTCCGGTGGCAACCCCTACAGATGCACCCCATTGATCTTTTGACAAAGATGCAAAAGCAATCGATGGAGGAAATTTAGCCTTTTCAACAGTGGAGTTAGAGCAATTGGAGATCCACTAAGAAGAAAAAATACCTCCATCCACATCTCACACCTTATATAAAAGTGGATTTAGACTTCACTGGAAAGTGGAAGATTATAAAACTTGAAAAAAAAAAAAACAATGAATTCTTCAGGGCCTACAGTGAGGCTAAGAGTTCTTAGGTCAGATGCAAAAAGAAGCATATTTCATGAAGGCCAAATTTTGAATAACTGGAGTTCATTTGAATTTAAATCAAATTTTGCTGTGAAAATGACTCTGTAAGAACACAAAATGATGTATTACAATCTCAGAAAAAAAAGTGCAAATCACATATCCCAAAAAAACTAGTATGTAGAATATATAAAGAATACCCACCACTCAACAGTAAGCCAAACACCAAAGACCCAAAACACAATTCAATTAGAATTTGGGGAAAAGACAAGAAGACATTTTGTCAAAGAGACTATAGAGATGGAGAACCACACATTTCAAGGGAATGCAAGTTGAAAGCACAACAACGCCTACATGTAATTCGGAATGGCTAGAGTGAAAACACGGGCAATGCTGGTGAGAATGCAGAGGAACGGGAGTGTCGAGTGGCACATCCACTCTGGGAAGCAGTTTTGCACCGTCTGATAAAATTGAAGGTGCAGCTGTCAAACAGTCTAGGAAGAGTTGTCTTGGGCGTTGGTCCCAGAGATGTAGTAACTGTGTTCATTCAAACTCCTTTGCACCAATGGGCACGCCACCTCTATTTATAATAGACGAAAACTGGAATCAACCCAGACGTCCTTCAGTGGGTGAATGATTCAGTGGACTGTTAGGTGCTGGTAATAGACTATTGCTCGGCAACAGGAAGGACGAGCTGTTGGTGTGCACCAGCACGTGTGGGCTCCGTGGTTATGCAGGGGAGCAAGGCAACGCACGGTAACGAATGCAGTGATTCCACTTACAGAGTGTAACTGGAATCATAAAACCTCAGAAGTGGAGGAGAGTTTGGTGGTTGCCAGCGCTTAGGGAGGGGACAGGAGAGCTGGGCTTGGCATGGGACGTGGATGTGTTGTAAAGGAGCGGCAGAGGGATCCCTGAGGATGGGAGTGTTTGGTATCTGTGCAGATATGTGAGTGCACACCTCGATGAGCCCAGCATACTCAGGAGAGCCAGTGACACCCGAGCAGTGCGTGAGTGTGAGGCTGTGTCCCGGGGCACATCCTGGTTGGAACGTGGCACCACAGTTTCCAAAGTGCTCACACTAGGGAGAGCTGGTAAAGTGTGCCTGAGATTCCTCACAGCTGCGTGTGGGTATCTCTCAATAAAAGATTTTAACCAAAAAAAAAAAAAAAAAAAAAAAAAAGCAGAAGCACAAAACAAATTATAATGTTGAATTAGAAAGGTGAGCATTTCAAGAAAGTGGACATTCAGACAGGCACGTCACACTGCGCAACGCAATGTGACTTGGTTCTCAGGAAATGTGGTGTATTCTAGAGGGAGCAAATGTCATGTCAAGAGGCTCGGGCAGAAGCCAGCAGGGCAGTGGTCCTGCCCTGGGCTCTGGGGTCATAGGCACCACCCAGCACCCGAGCATCAGAGAGGGGATCCAGGGGCCAGGCAGGGAGGCCCCCCATTCTGCATGTGGAAGGAGTCCTGTGGAGGCCTGAATAGCCTGAAGTAGCTTGATTGGCCTTTTTAAGTAGACATGTGCACTCCCAGCCCTTGGCCCAGTGCCACTCCCTAGTTTTGGAGAAGTCCCTCTCCTCGAGTGACCCCTGCACTGAGTGACCTTGCACCGTCCTCCTCGCTGGCTTCTTCCCTGCGCTGCCCATGCTGTTTCTCTCAGTTCAGGGCTTTTCACAGCAGACAGGCACAGATGTGACTCCAGTGCCCACCAGCAGCAGGCGTCCAGGCAGAGTAGGCTCACCAGGACACTGCCACAGGCTGGGCAGTGAGGGGGACTGGCTTGCTCGTTCTCAGAAGTCCTTGACTTTGTGGGAAATGGGTTCTGGTATAGGCAGTGGGAGGGTAGCCAGCAGGAGACTGGCCATCCTCCAGCTCTGAGCTGGAGGAGAGGAAGGAAGGCAGAGCAGAGATGGGGAGGGACGAAGGGAAGAAGGCAGGCACGCCGAGGTTGCCAGTCACACTGTGTTCAGGTGCATATTCCAAGTAACGTGTGCACATGTAGGCAACGGTTACCAGGATGAGAACTTCTGAGAAAAATGTTAGTCCTTTCTCTCACTGTGCACCTTGCCGATCACTGCGACCATGAGCTTTGCAAAAGAGAAGGAGTTCCTTCCTGGGGCCACCCAGGGTGGACACAGGAGAGCAAGTCGCAAGCCCTCCTCTGAGGAATGGGTTTAGGGATAATTATGGGGTAAAGAAAGTGATTGGAGGCTGTAAAGGAAGGGATCTTATGTGGGAGTGCCTAATAATAATGATCATAAAGGGCTCAAGAGACGCAAGTTCATCCTGAGCAAATTTGAGCATGATCTCATTGACCTACAAATCCCCCTAACCTTCTACATTGGTGAACTTGGTCAGTTCTCCACTGATATGTTCATGAGTTACTGTCCTCGTGGTTTTGGAGACTGGCTGAAATACTAATTGCCTTTGTGCTCATTGTTTACTAAAGCAATGCTTTGTTGTCTTGTCTGGTGTTGGCTTAGCGGGATCTCTGCCCTGTGTGTGTTGTCCAGTCACCTGCCATCTGCCACTGTGACCTCTGGACGGCTCTGGTGCTGACTGCCCTTACCTGCCCACCCCCACCTGATAGCGAACAAGGACTTTGGGTTTCTTCCCCCAACATTATTTCAGCAGGAAGCAGCTTGGAATGTAGTCACCCACTTTTCCATAGGAATGGAATGCAGAAGTCGACGGTGGGGAGATGTGACAGGGGACCACCTGATGCTCTGAGCACAGCCCTGGCTGCTCTGCCACTGCAGCTGAGTTTAATGGACACCTTCCCTCCTCCTCTCCCTGCTCCTCCCTAAGCTTCCCCTCCCTAATCTCAGGGAAACAGGGTCACCTTCGTCCCCACCCTAGGCAGAGCTATCTGTCCTGAGCACACACCCACCACAGGGACGTCATCCAGACTGGGGATGGCACCAGAAGGTCTCAGAAATGACTCCCAAGGTAACTAGTGAGCTACAGCTCCAGAGAGAGCACGTGGAACGTGGCCTCTGGACCACCTCTTTGCCAGCCCCTGTTCCCGCTGCTGGGCAGGAGCCTCTGGGATGGGAGTCTCCTTGGCAGGTAGAGCAGTAAACCTTCCTTTCCTGTTTTCTCAAAAAAAAAAAAAAAAAAGCCAGTGCCTGGGGGTGAAGCTCTCTGGGGTCTGTGCCCGCGGGCCCATGTGCCAGGCTGTGGCTGCGCACAGGTTGTGTGGTCACCAGGTGGAGGTGTCACCATGGCAACCTGCACAGACCCAAGTGCACAGGGCGTGGTTTCCAGCAGAGGTGCCTTCAGGTCCCTCACGAGGAACCTGGGCAAGTGCTGTCATCTTGGCCTTCAGCCCAGGGTGCCTTTGACAGCAAAGCCACAGGGACACTAACACTCCATTGCTCAGCCATGTGGCCTCCAGAATCAGTGAGTTTTTAAAAGCAGTTTTATTTTTTTATTAGAGCTTTCTGGTTATGCACAGTACCTGACTTCACCCCATCAGAATCAGACTCCCAGGGACTCTGGTCGGTTCCTCCCGCTCCGCCCCCACCCCTCCACTGCATGGACCCTCCCCTGCTCATCCCTCTCCACCCTTGATTGATGCTTTCCACACCCAGGCAAAGGTGGGCTTCCCCGTGGTGTGGTTCTCTGCAGAGGAGTGGTTTTGTTAAGTTCTTTCTGCATTTCCTCCTCTTTCCTGTCCCTCCTCCCTCCCTCTCGATCTCCTCCTCCCTCTTCTTCGATGAACTTCCTCCATCTTTAGGATATCTGATCCCTCCCCTTCTTTCCCTTATTTTGCTCTAGTTTTCACATATGAGAGAAAACATTCAACCTTTGATCTTCTGAGTCTGGCTTGTTTCGCTTAGCATGGTATTCTCCAGTTCTATCCATTTACTGGCAAATGCCATAATTTCATTCTTCTTTATGATTGAGTAAAACTCCATTGTGTGTGTGCGCCACATTAATATAATCCACTCATCTATCAACAGGCTCTGGGCTGATTCCATAATTTGGTTATTGTGAATTATGATGCCATGAGCATTGGCTTGCGTGTGCCACTAATGGAATGGTAGTTCTTTTGGATAAATATCAGAGAGTGGGATAATTGGGTCATATGTCGGTTCCATTCCTAGTTCTTTGAGGAATCTCCATACTGCTTTCCAGAGTGGTCCTACTAATTTGCAGTCCCACCAATGGCATATAAAGGTACCTTTTCCTCCACATTCTTGCCAGTAATTATTATTATTTGTATTCTTGATAATTGCCACAGAATTAGTGATTTTTACTGTCAATGTAAAGCAATTGTCCCTCAGTTTCAGAAACCAATTCCCAGCTCCTCTGTCTGCAATCCAGAGCCCTGTACCTTCGAGGCAGCTATTTGTAGTCATTTTGAATTTTCTCATTTTTCAGACTACACTCTTACCATTTCCTGTGTCGACCTTATCCATTCCTGCATTCGGTATTGATTGTTGACATGCCATGTCAGAAGACAAGGACTGGAGCCATCGGCCCACAGCCCCAACTCATTGCTTGTCTTCACTAGAAACCATCCTGGAAGCTCGGGCAGAGTCCTTTGCACCCAGGGTTCTGAGCCACAGCGGCAGGGTCCAGAGCTGCAGGGGGGGGGGCTCTCTACCCTTGGTTCACCTGGGGTGCTCTTTATACATCTGGTTTTTCTGATCATGTTGAAGACTGTGGAGGCATCAAGGCCCATGTGCTGGATTTGTCTGTGGAAGCCAGGAGAGGCGGGAGGTCTGCACAGGAGGTCTTGCATTTGTGAAGGATCAGCTTCGTGAGGGGCTGTGGAGGGAGACCGGCTCCCAGCGTGCATGAGGAGGCACGGTGAGCAGAACTGTTCCACACTCCCAGCACTGTGTGAGGGTGACGGCCTCTTCCTAACTGTGCTTCCTCAGACCTCAATCTGCCCTCCTGCACTCATCCCGTGCTCCACGAGATTAACTGGTTTCTTTTTCTTCTTATTTCTCTGTTCTTGGTGCTCTGGCGTCTGCAGGACTGACTTACCAGGGGAGAGCCTGCCCCCCCCAGGACCATCTGATTGTTAGAAATAGCAGTGGGCTCAGCTGGCAGGTTAGTTAGGTTTTCATCACGATGGCCACGATACCTAGAGGAACAAGAAGAGGAGAACTTTATTTTGAGCTCATGGTTTCAGAGTTTCCATCTGTGGTTGGTTGATTCTATTGCTCCGGGTCCGAGAGGTGAGGTTGGATGTCATGGCGGAAGGGTGTGGCCCTGGAAACCTGTTCAGCATGTGGTGGCTGAAGGCAGAGGGAGCAGGAGGAGCCAGAGGGACAAAATGAGATCCCCAAGGCATGCCCCCCGCAAGTGCCTCCAGTTGCCACCCAGTGCAGAGGTCCTTCAAGTCATTAACCCATCAGATGGACGGAGTGACCCACTAGTCAGATTACAACACTCCTGCCTCCTAACACTCTAGTTATTCTCCTCCCGCATTAGCACAAGAGCTTGGGGCACCTCACGCGTAACCTGCAGCAGCTGGAATGTCATCGTGTGCAGGCTGGTCCCTCGCAGTCTGGGCCCCAGTCACTCCTTCAACAGACCCACACCAAGCCCTACTCCACCTGCCCAAATTCCTGGTCCCAGGTTCAGGTATCAGAGCCCCTCGCCCAGCACAGGCAGGGGCCTCTACAGAGGCCAGGGGAGCCTGCCTGCTGTGCCCTTGCTGCTTCTGTGGGAACTCTGGCACGGGCGCTGGCTCTGTGCCCCTATCCAGCTGCCTCCGTCCCTCACTGGCCCTGAGCATCCATATGGGACGTGCACCTTTTTTTTTTTTTTGGAACCAGGGACTGAACTCAGGGACACTTGGCCACTGAGCCACATCCCCAGCCCTATTTTGTATTTTGTTTAGAGACAGGGTCTCACTGAGTTGCTTAGGGCCTCGCTAAGTTGCTGAGGCTGGCTTTGAACTCGCGATCCTCCTGACTCAGCCTCCCAAGTCGCTTGGATTACAGGCGTGCACCACCATACCCGGCTGGGACATGCACCTTTGCAAGCCTTTTCTCTGGGGAAGTCTAAGCAGTGAAAGTCTCCTCCACAGCACAGGCCTCTCCGGGGGGACTCATCACCTTTGCAAACCAAACCTGTGGGCACATTTGGGGACAAATCAGGGCCTCCCCATGTTTGATGTGGATTTTGCAAGTGACTAACGTGCTGCTCTTCCTCTGGGCTCCTTGGCCATCATCTGTCTTCTTCTTTGAAATCTCTGCTCGACTCCTTTGGCCATTTAAAAATCGGGTTGCTTTTATCCCCTTAAGTACTCCCTTATAAGTGTTTTGAAATATTACGGCACAGTCCTTTTTCACATGTGTGCTTTACAAAGTTTTTCTCCCAATCTGTGTTTGGTTCATCTTTTAAAGTTACTAATGGGGTTTTGAACAAGCAACACTTTCATGGTTGATAAACTCCAGTTTATAAAAGTTTTTTCTTTGTGTGTGTGTATGTGTGTGTATCTGTGTGTGTGCATGTGTGTATCTGTGTGGACACGTGTGTGCGTGCACATGTGTTCACATGTGTGTATGTGAATATGCATGTGTACACATGTGTGCTGTTCAGGAAACATTTGCTTAATTCAAGGCCACAGAGATATTCCCGTGTAATTTTTGGAACTTTTTAGGATTTTATCTTTCATCAAGGCCCATTGCAGTTCATTTTGAAATATTTTGTTCATGGTGAGTGGTAAGGGTTAAAGTTTATGTTTTCCCCACACTTTTAATTTTCTTTCATGACATGGTTTTGGAAATTCCAAGTCCTTTGCACTTCATGTAAATTTTAATTAGTTTTCCCATTTCTACAAAAGACTTGCTGAAATTCAACTAGAATTTAATTGACAATCCTGATCAATTTGTGGAGGATTATTGTCTTAAAAATATTGGCTCATATAATCCGTATCATTGCTTTTATTGAGATCTTTTAAAATTTCTCTAAGGAATGTTTTGTGGATTTTAGTGTACAGATTTTGAACACATTTTTTAAAGGTATTCCTCAGCATTTTATTCAATTATTTATCTCTTGACACTACTGGAAATGCATTTTTGCAGTGTATTTTCAAATTGCTTATTGTCAACATGTAGAAGAACAAGTGATTTTTTTCGTATTTGGGCCTTGTGTTCTGAAACCTTGCTAACTTTGGTTATTAATTATATTAGTTTTTCTGTAGAGTTAAAAAAGTCTGCTAATGATTATGCTGTGTGTGAACGAAGACTCCCCCACCCCTTCTGGCTTGTTCTCTCCGTTGCCCTGAGCACCTTCGTTGCTCCACTGGGATCTCCCGCGGGCAGCCTGACTCCTCCATGTCCTAGTTGGTAGTCCATCTTTCTTCACTCCACTGGAGGCC
Organism: Glaucomys volans; assembly: GCA_020662805.1. NCBI lineage: Eukaryota > Metazoa > Chordata > Mammalia > Rodentia > Sciuridae > Glaucomys > Glaucomys volans. Next base: position 679,612 of record JAJEJO010000187.1, on the reverse strand, counting down.
GGCTGAAAGATTGAGAAGATATCCTCAACGAGCTTGAGGAAGTTTCCCTGCTTTCTTAGTTGCTAGGAGCTTTTACCAAGAACGGGAGCTGCACTATTCTGGTGAATTATTTTTCTGTATCTACTGAGATAAACATATATATTTTTTCTGTTTAAATCTATTAACATGGCATGTTCCATTAATTGATTTTCAAATGCAAAACTAACCATGCAAGCCGGGCATGGTGGCGCATGCCTGTAATCCAAGTGACTTGGGAGGCTGAGTCAGGAGGATCGCGAGTTCAAAGCCAGCCTCAGTAACTTAGTGAGGCCCTTAGCAACTCAGGGAGACCCTGTCTCTAAATAAAATACAAAATAGGGCTGGGGATGTGGCTCAGTGGTTGAGTGCCCCTGAGTTCAAGCCCTGGTTCCAAAATAAATAAATAAATAAATAAATAAATAAATAAATAAAATAAAAAAATAAAATTGTCTTTATAAAAAAGAAAAGAAAAAAAAACTAACCATGTATTACTGGGATTAACTCCTCTTAATTGTGGTTAAATTACCATTTTACAAGCCAGTATCTTTCATGAACATTGAAACAAAAATTCTTAAATATTTGAATAAAACAAATTCCGTCATACATCAAAGGATAACACACCATGCACAAGAGGGCTTATTGAAGGAATTTGGAAAAGTGACCATTGTAATTTACTGTATTAACAGAGGAAAGGAAAAAAAATCATTTGACCATTTCAACTGATGCTGAAAAAGATTTTAATGAAATTCAAAACTCCTTCCCTGAAACACTCAGAAAATAATAGACCAAAAAGGCATTTCTCAACCTGCTATGGGACATCAGCAAGACGTTTAGAGCTGACACCATCATTAATATGAAACAGGGAATGTTTCCCTATTTCCCTATCATGGACCCAGGAGCGCACGTCCACTGTACCCGACACTGAACCGGGGCCTTTGTGTAATAAGGAAATAAGTACATATACAAGCAACCCAGACAGAGTTTGGAAAGGTTTCCTGGACTACCCTTGAAAAATCCAAAGGAGTCCACTTAGGACTGATATGTGTACTTACCATGGTTATAGGATACAAAGTCCATGTGTGAAAAAGTCAGTTATCTTTCTACAAAATGACAACAAATGATAGGGGCATTTAATGTTTTAAATGATGTTTATAATACTGTTAAAATATTAGACTAAAATGGATGAATTAAATCAAATACAGTTCATGAAAACTATATGCGATGAACTGAAACTGAATTCCGTGCACGTGCGAGTTTGTCAAGATGAACCCAACTTATATGGGTAACTATAATGCTCTAGTAAAAAATTACATTAAATTAAATTGAAAAAAGAGTCTAGACTCTGACTTGGAAGCTCCAGGATGGAGCTTGAGATCCTATTTTTCTAATCAAAGATGCCAATGACGCTGGGACATGTACCACATTGCGAGCAAGAAAGAATTAGGAGTTAAAAAAGCAAGAACCACATGAGAAGGTGCAGAGCGCTGCGGAGTGATGAAGGAGAGGAAGTACACCACAAGACACAGCATAGTGGTCAGCTGAGATGTGGTATTGAGGAAATGTCCATTCTGCCCAAATGCAATGCCAATCAAAGTCCCAATAAGATTTTATTTTTTCGTGGAAACCGATAAATTGATTCTAAAGGTCACATGGAATTGTATAAGACTGAAATAGTGAAAAATTTTGAAAGGAAGAGCCAACCTAGAGAGGGTGTGCCGTGGTTTCTTGCCTTGCTGTGAAGTTGCAGTCACCAACACAGTCTGATTGGAGTGGGAGGAAGACGGGCCAGCACGGGAACCCAGAGGAGACCCACAGATGTGAGCAGTGAAATTGGACATTGAAGCCTCGGTCCTCAAACAACTCCATATACATGCGCAAGAAACAACTGATCATGCGCCTAGCTGGCATCATTACACAATCAGTTTGAAACGAATCAGAAGCCTCAGTGTAAAAACTAAAAATGTCAAACATCTAGAAAAAATGCAGGAGTCGAATCTCACAACTGTGAGGTATGGGACCACTTCTGAGAACGACAAGCAAAGTATTTATAAAGGAGAAATGAAAAAATGGATTTCAAACAGTTCTCTGTGAATGAAAAGTAAAACAAAATGCAAGAGTGAGCCATAATAAATATGCCTATAAAACTATACTTTGTTATGTGATAATTGTAAAGTGTCTAGTATGATTGGCATATGGTGCATAATGTTATGTCATTATTACTTAATAATATCGTAGCGTGTTATTTGATAAGAGATTTGTATATACAGATACATCTTACATTGCAATAAGGAGTCAACAGTCCTAACCAAAAAATTTGCAAAATCTTAGATGCTTCTCAAAAGAAGATATGAAAATGACCAAGAAGTATTTTTAAAATTTATTTATTTTGATTCATTGTACCTTAATATTTATCCATATTTTTACCATTTCTTGAGTTGTTTCTTCCTGTAGATCCAGGCTCCCACGTGATATCACATAACTTCTGGTGAAGGTTTTTCTTATTGGGGCTCTCGTAGTGCCAATAAGTGTCGCTGGCAGTAGTGTACACAGCTGTTGTTTCTCTGGTTGTATCCAAGAAGTGTTTTTAAGTGTTTAAAAGCATCAGTCATAAGGGAATAGAATTTGAACCCTCCAGGAGGCTAACTCAACGCATGGCAACATCGAGTGGTTCCAGCCACGTGACCTCACTGAGATTCTCCAGCACCGCTGCTGGGAGTATCCCCAGCAGTACTTTGGGAAGCTGGGTAGTTCAGTATAAAGCTCAACATTCACTTACACTTGTCCATAAAGTTCCCCTCTCAGGTATTTACCCAAGAGAAGTGAAAGCAGCTGCTTAAAAAAGATCTTCCCCAACCAGCTATGGTAGCCTGATTATAAGATTCTCACACTGACACACCCAACCACCCATCAAGACATGTGCAGACACTGTGGACTGCTCTCACCTGGGGGATGGAACAAAATGTCAACACAGGTAGGTTCCAAAGCGTTCTGTGAATGGTGCACACGGGTGTGCTTTGTAGGGTCCCATCTACGTGGCATTGGTTCTAGCTCAGAAACCAGCAGAGGAGCCTATCAATGTGATTGAGGTGGCCTGGGTCTGAGGAGGGATTTTAGAGGTGATGGAAACATTTTGCATGCTGATAGAGGTTGTGACTACATGAATATGCAATTTATGAACACCATCAAATTTTATACTTACTTATACAAATTTTTTACCTGAGATGTTATTATATGTAAATTGCATGTCAATTAATAAAATATGTAGAATTTTATGTTTTTACTGAAATTGTATATAAATATCTAAGTGCTCACTGAAGAGTACATTTGCATTCCAGTGATTATCTACAAAATCCTTGTCAAAATTGGATATACTCACAGTAGCTAAGCTATGGAACCAACATAGATGCCCTTCAACAGATGAATGTGTAAATAAAATGTGATGGAATATTGCTCAGCTTTAAAGAAGAATGAAATTATGGAATTTGCTGATAAATGGATGGAGTTAGAGAATATCATGCTAAGCGAAATAAACCCAACCCAAAATACCAAAGGCTGAATATTTTCTCTGATATGCAGAAGTTAATTCACAGTAGTGTGTGGGGCTAGGGGCAAATAGAGCTAATTTGGATTAGGCAGAGGGGAGTGAAGGAGGGGAGGGAGTTTGTGGGTAGGAGGGATAGTCGAGTGAAACAGACATTATTACTTATGTACATGTATGACTGCATGACCAATGTGATCCTGCAATAGGTACAATCCAACAAATAAGAAATCATACTCCATTTATGTATGAGTTATCAAAATGCATAAATGCATTCTACTGTCATGTACAATTAATTAGAACCAAAAAAATTAATTTAAAAAAGTAGATATCATCAATCATTTTCATCTATTCAGCCTGAGGGGTGATGAGTAATATCTTATTTTTCTCAGCTCTCCTCAATTTCTGTTCCACATGGGGTGGGGTCTTTTCACCTGTTCCTCCATCATCTGTCTTTCTGCTTTTGTGGAATTGATCGCTCCCTCGGTGCCTTTGCTTTTTTGTCTATTTGCTGCTCTTTCCATCATTAATAAGAGATCATCTTTATATTTTATGATGTCTCCAGTAAATTAAGACTATTCTTACAGTTTTGGTCTTTCAACTCAGTTAAAATATCTTTGACCTTGAATAAGTCATTGAGTTTTAATAGTATGATCTGTTGGTGTTTATGGGTCAAGACCTTTTGATGGATCAAAAATATTTTCTAAGAATTTGCAATAAAAATATGCATTTTCTTGTACCTATTGGATTTTTCACAGTAACATATTTTATTCATTCTGAATTTGTTTTTTAATGGTGTGAAGTAACATTTATTAAATAGATGGCAAATTTTCCCAAGCCTTGATTCATTTCTTTATATGGTTATGTGTTGTAAATGATCTTCTTTTCTTGTATTAAATTTTCCCAACTATGTGGTCTTACATATTCTGTGTGTTTCTTATTCCTACTTTAATTTGTTGTCAATTATATGCCCTTATATGTTGGGGACACAAACCACTCCTTCTGTCCCTGTTTCCACCTCAGTGACGATGCTTCTCCCTGTTCTCTTGGGATGTGCACGCTGTGCACGGTGACACTGGCTTCCTGCTGCCTGCCGACTTCATGCTGAGACACAGACTGGTCCTCCTGCCACTCTGTCCCTTTTTATGTACCCACTTTTCAGTACATAACTTAGCTTTGGATAGATTCATGCTAGAACTATAATATGATAGTGATGAAAATAAAAATCATTCATGGATGAGTCAAATTGAACATTAAGAGTTAATAACTATTCTGTTTTTCATTTGTTCAACTCTTATAAACTTAGGACTAATTCAAACCTAGACCTCAGTGCTGTGGATTTTGTTGTTGTTGTTGTTCTGATTGGTTGTACCTGACAGTAGAATGCATTTTGACACAAATGAACCACAGCTTTTCATTCCTCTGGCTGTACATGGTGCTGAGTCACACCAGTAGTGTGATCATACAGATGTACAGGGCAACAATGTCTGTCTCATTCTACCGTCCTTCCCACTCTAACCCCCTGACCCCTCCCCTCACTTCCCTCTGCACAATCCAAAGTTCCTTCATTCTTCCCTACCTGCTTCCCCACAATGAATCAGCATCTGCATACCAGAGAAAACATTCAGCCTGTGATTTTGGGGGATTGGCTTATTTCACTTAGCATGATATTCCTCAACTCCATCCATTTACTTGCAAATGCCATAATTTTCATTCTTTTTTTAAGGGTGAGTAATATTATATTTTGTAGATTTACCACATTTCCTTTATCCATTCATCTGTTGAAGGGCACCTAGGTTGGGTCCATAGTTTAGCTACTGTGAGTTGAGCTGCTATAAACATTGATGTGGCTACATCACTGTAGTATGCTGATTTTAAGTCCTTTGGGTATAAACCAAGGAGTGGGATAGCTCTATGGTTCAAATGGTGGTTCCATTCCAAGTTTTCTGAGGAATCTCCATACTGCTTTCCATAGTAGTTGCACCAATCTGGTGGACTGCAGTCTTTTGAGCTGAGCAGATGGTCAATCCCACCTTCTCCCTTCCCCCTAACTGTGGTATTCCCTGCAGACCTCTCCAGTTCTGTAGCCTGCCCTGAAGTCCACACATCCTCTCCCTGTCCTCAACGTGCACACTCATTTTGTTGGATCTCAGTCTTCCCTGTCCTTCTGCAATTGAGGCTACTAGAAGTAAATTTTGAGCTTTGAAAAGTCAAATCACATACTTACATTTACCTTACAATTTAACTGGTGGTTGATTTGGATTGAGAATGTGTATTCAGAAGTCCTACATATACTTGCTTTGCTGGTCATCCCAGGTGTCCCTTGGCCTGAAGCACACTGGAGCAGCTGACTTCCACATCTCTCCTTCAGGAGTGTGTGCAGGACCCCAGGTCCACCTTGAGTGCTTGCTGGGATCATCCCGAGGACCCTTGGTCCTGAGTCTGCCGGGGGACGTTTCCACTTGCCAACTTGTCCTTCATCTCCACTGGCGTGACTCTCCTAGTTCACGCTGAGCTGGCACGTGCAATCTTTTCTCACATTTTATGTTCACTATTTTTATGTCATTACGTTTTATTTCTGTCTACTATGAACTGATTGTGCTAGATTTTTTTAGTTTTTTTGTGATTCTGTTTGACAAGCTCACATTTTAAACTAGAACATGTAGGCTGTTAACATATATTATTTATATTTTGATTTTTAACTATAATTTTGAAGTATTTATGTATCTATTATTTCTTGATATTTTTCCTTTCTTGCCTTATTTAGAATCTTTTCCCTTTTTCTTATTTATACTATTTGGAATTTACACAGCTGGTTGTGATTTTTATAATGATTTGATATGCATCTTACATGCATTTTCAGTAGTATGAATTAATCAAGAGCATAAACCACACGGCTGGATCCGGACGCGTGAGGCACACCTGCTTGGGTCCGCCGTTCAGCCTCAGGGATGCCGCATTCGCATTGCTTTGTCGTGGTCAAGGACGGGCCTGCACGTCCCTCTATTTCGTGTCCTGTGGTTCTCTTCCATGTCCCAGGCGCTCTCTGGAACCAGTGACACCCAGTGCTGGAGGGGACCCCAGACCCTAACCCGCTGCAGAGACCTGCCTCCTGCACCGCGCTGCATGGCAGACCTGCCGGCCCTGCTGGGTTTCGCTCTCACACCACCCTCGCACCTGTAGGACGCACAGGTGTCGGGAGGGACCAGGTCACTGCCTTGAGTCCCAGGGAACTGTGCTGCCACCTCCTAGCATCCCAGCTCATGCAGGAGGAAGCTGTGAGACAGGCACTCAGGGACTCCACGAGGGACAGTGTTCACGGCCACAGTGTGGTGTTGGTGCCTGTATCCCCAGCCTGGGCAGAGATGCCTGGGCTCGGGCACTGTGGGGTCCTGTCCTGGCCGCTCAGCCCTGCAGGTCAGAGCCCAGTGTCCGTCTGCAGCCTTCCCCGACCATGAGGCCCGGCTCTCCACCCACAGTGCCTAGGGTTCCCATGCCTCAGGGCAGCCGTCCAGGTCTCTCATTCGTCCACCTCGGTGCCTCAGCTGAGGGTTGGTCCCTCTGTCCACCCCGCAGTCCCTGACCCCAGGACTGGGCACAGCTGGAGTTGGTAGACAGCACTCCTTGACTGACTCCTGGGACCTCTTGCTAATAGCACCCTGGGGGTCTGCTTGGGCTGCCGTGATCCGCACCATGTGCTGGTGACTCAGACTGCAATTGCCTATTTGCTCCCCAAGCTGGGGCTGGAGGTCCTAGGTGGAGGTGTCAGCAGGTGGGCTCCTCCTTAGGGCTGTGAGGGGGCTCTACTCCAGCCTTGCACCAGGTCCTACGGCTGGCGGGGCCGTCCCCCTCTGTACCTGTGTCCTGACCGCCCAGTTTTCTGAAGACTCCAGTCCCATTGGATGACCATTCTTAACCTCATTACACCCTAAAGCCTTTTCCCCAAGCCCATCAGCTTACGAGGTCCTAAGTTGGGGCTTCAGCGTGCGGGTGGGAGCAGCCTCTGTGCGCACTGGCTGTGGATCTTGTGGACCCTGGAGCTTGTGGGTCTGGTTGGCCTCTGCCTGCATGGCCTGGTGGCCGCCCCACCCGTGTCCCCAGCCCTCCAGTCCAAATGCGGGAATGTGTCCTCAGTCCCACACGCCTCGGGCGGGGGGAGCTGCTCTCAGCACAACGGGTCAACCTGTTTTCAGCCGGACCCTCTGCAAGGGACAGGCAGGGCAGGTTCCTGAAGCCAGGGGCTGCCACAGCCCCAGGCAGCTTGGGGCCCTGCTCCTGGCTGGCAGGCAGGTGAGGAGAGGGAGTGTCCCTGGGGGCTCTGCTTCCCCTCCTCCACCTGGGAGCCATCTGTGCCTCTGAGCGTCCTGGGCGTCAGCCACTTTGGGGGTGGGCTGACTTCAGGGGAAAGGTAGCTTCAACTTCGGGACTGGACAGTCGTCTTCTTGGGTGGCACTGCCCCCAGACAGGCTGCCCGGCACCCCGAGTGCCCTCTTCTCTGCAGGGCCCCTCTGCTCTATCCTCCCATCAGGAGAACCCCTGCTGCCCCCACTCCCTTAGGATGAGCAGCAGAACCACTGACCCCCATTTTGATGAGTGACTGCCAACAGAAAAACTGTCAGCCTTAAATTTCTTAAGAGGGTTTTTGCTACAAAGAGCGCGGGCTCTCTATGAGGGACTGAAGTGTCACCTGTTCACTAGTACATCTTGGGTAACAGAAAATATGGTGCAAAAATTCTCACAAAATGCCTATAAAATGCATAGAAAATCATAAGATGATGCTTAGCTTGCAGAGTTGCTTTCTAATTCCCTAAGTAAAAGCGCTGTGAGGCCATGACAGTATTATAGATACATAACCAAACAGCTTCCAGGTAGACTGCTTGGAAATGGAAGAGCATTAGCAGAAACCGGGGCAGAGCTGACCACTTGGCGGACACCAGCAGGAGCCCATGAAGGGACCGGTCACACGTGGGCATGCACGGGAAGTTGGTTCAGTGCTTCTGGAGGCCCCTCTGAACATTCCTCAGAGTTTAAAGTCCTCAGAATCCTGGCGTGCAATTCCATTTCTAGGAATCTGAACTATGGAAGCAGAAGTATTTTCTCTGCACGTTGGTGGTAGCCTTAGCTTGGAGCAGTGGAGACATGTCCCAGCAGGGAGAGTCCAGCAGCGACACCTGGTGAGTGGGGGCATGCACGTGGGACATCCCTGGCAGTCTTCATAACCTGCACGCTCTGTGGTCAAAGGCAGCCAATTTCTGGGAAGGAGAACAATAGGACCTGGGTGGTTGGCATGCGTGGTGCTGACCCCCGTGGTGTTTTAACCTTCACTCCAGCTGGGTGTCCTCTTACACTTCTTAATGGGGGAGAAGACAGAGCGTGGGTCCTCCGCTGAATGCCCGGGACACGCTGCAGGAGATCAGTGGGAAGAGGGCACCTAGGATGTGCCAGAGCCTGTGCCCACAGCCACGTGTGCCGTGGTGTGTAACAAGGTCCCGCAGGCCAGGCAGGGGGCAGTGCTCCCTGTGTGGGCCTGCAGGACACGCCTCCTGCAGAGGGGCCCTGTCTGGAGGCTACAGGGAGGCGGCTCTTGACCGCTCCAGCATCTGTTCTCGTCCCTCTCAGCCGTCACTGCCCCAGCAGAGGCCGTCGGCCATCCCTGGAACCACTGGGCAGCTGTTGGCTGAAAGCATGCTCCATGGATACAGACCAGGGTGTCCACATTCCTCGCCCCCGGGTGTGGCCAGGAGGACAGGTACTGGCCAGGGGGACTTGAGCTCAGGGTCAAGACCCTTCCCAGCCGTGCAGCTGGACCTCACCGCTCCATCCCCTCTCTCCTGCCTGGCACCACACAGGGCAGCATGGAGCAGACACATGCACCCCAGGAGAAGGGACGGGGCTCCCCGTGATGCACAGGCCTGTTCACCAAGAACGGACCACAGTCCAGACTTCCGTCCCGGGGAGAATGAGCCCTTCCACCACCATGCTCTAGTTTGGGACTTCCATGGGCCAATCAGATCCGAAGAAAACCACAGGAGCTTGCTGTCTTTACAAAAATCACACATGATTCTGCTGGTCCCCTAAACAATTCCGAGATTAGTCGTAAGCATTCCTGTGACTGCCGTAACACATCACCATACAGCTGGTGGCCTAAAGCGACAGAAAGGTATTCTGTCACAGTTTGGAGGCCAGCGGGCCTAAACCAAGGTGCTGTCAGTCAGCTCCCTAGGCAGACCCTGGGGAACTCGTTCCACCTGGTGCCGGGGGCTGCGGGCCTCTGGGCTCCTTGCTGGTGGCCTCTTCTCATGGGGTCTCCTCTTCCGTCCCTTAGAAAGGCAGTTGCATTGGACTTAGGGCCCAGGTGGATGACCCAGGACGACTTCACCTGAGGAAACTGACTTCATTGCTGCACAAAGAGCCTTCCCAGCAACCTTCCCATTGCAGATTTCGAGGTTGAAGATGTGGGTATGTCTCACTGGGAGCCGGCATTTGACCACCAACCCAACCTCATTTCTCCTTCAGAGCCTGAGGGCACCGTCCAGAGCACTGAGACATGTTTGCAAGCAGGAGGACGTGCAAGACTGAAATGTGGGTGCCTGTCACCTGAGGACATACGGGTGCATGAGCAAGTGTGTGCACCTACAGATGCACAGAGCGCGTGCGTGCACACACACACACACACACACACGAGACTGATGTGCACATGCATGTGTGCCCATGACGCATGGTGCCGTGTGTACCTGTGTGCACCTGTGGGCAGGCAGGCCACATGCACTCTCACATGCCAGATGGGCGTGCAAGGCCTGAGCCCCTGCAGACCCTCCTGTGCCCCTGCAGACACTGAGATGTTCGTGCATGTGCCGGGTGTGAGTGTGGGCCTCGCTGACGCCCTCTAACAAGCACACGGGGTGGAACTGATGGAGCGGCACTTTAGGTGTCAGGACTGAGCTTCCATCCTGGGTGCTTTCTCTCACGACCTTCTCCTGGGATCCCGATCCCGGGCCTGGGAAATGCAGCTGCCATGGGAGCAGGCTGCCTTGGGAGTGGTGTGGTGGGTGGGCCTCAGGCCTCTGTGGGCACCTGCCAGGGCCAAGCTGGGCGATGCTCATGCAGGAGACCATGAGTCAGGCTGGACTCCGCACCTCTTGCTCTGGCTGGCTGTGACCCCCGCAGCCCTCCGCCTTCCTGCTTCTCCTTGGCTGTTGGTGTTTCCAAGGTGACCTCACTAGGCCTGGTGTTGAACTGCCTTTCCATGAAGCCTTCGCTGTTCCCCTCCTTCCGTCTCGAATTCTGCCCATTTGTGATTTGACATTATGTTTTTTCCTGACCATGTGTAAAAACAGTTTGGATATTTATTTTCTAAGCACCAGTTTTGGTATTTATCACAAGACATCAGACCCTAGGATTTATTTATTTGTTTAAAGTATGTTCTGCGCTGCTGGAGACAAACCCGTGGCCTCAGGTGTTAGGCCAATGCTCCAGCCTTGCAGGGCACCCAGCCCGAGGAGCAGGGCTGTGGTGTGACTGTAAATGCCCCTTTGTGGCGGTGAGGAGCCACCCGGCGTGGACGGGCAGGTGCCCAGGTCTGTGTGCACTGTCTTCTCCCACCTCTTGGGTGAGTACCTGGAGGTGTGGCCACTGGGCACCTGTGGACTGTGTCCTCCTCTCCAGAGCCTTCCAGCCACCTTCCTGGGCTGGTGCAGTCCACAGCTCGCCAGTCCCACCAGGGCAACCGTGATCCACACCCGACAGCACTTGCCACTCCCAGACTTCACGTTCAGCTCTTAGGTTTGTGCCCATGGCTTCTTGAGATTCCAATTGTCACTTCTCAACGACAGGGTAAGAACACATTTCCATCTGCTGACTGATCATTCACATATCTAGTGTTTATGATCTCCTGTGGAAGTCTTTCTTGAAACTTAACAAACGTGTCTCTCCTTTTATTGCATTATCTGAGTGTCTTATTATCAGATATTGCATTATCTGGGTCAACTTTTTCGCTGTTGTGACTCAAGGATCCGACTAGCACAATTGTAGAGGAGGAAAGTTAATTTGAGGGTGCATGGTTTCAGAGGTCCTAGTCCACAGGAAGCTGGCTTCGTTCGTTGGGGCTCCAGGAGAGGCAGAGCATCGTGGTAGGGGAGAGTGGTGAAGGGAAGCAGCTCACATGGTGATCAGGAAGCAGAAAGAGACTCCACTCTCCAGATACAAATATATGCCCAAAGCCACACCCCAACGAACCACTTCCTCCAGTCACACCCACTGCCTCAGTTACCCCTCAGTCAACCCCTATCAGTGGATTAATTCACTGAATGGGTTAAGACTGTCACCATCTAATCACTCCTCCTCTGAACCTTCTCCACTCTCACACGTGAGCTTTCAGGGACACCTCACATCCAAGCCACAACAAGGAGCTCCTTTGTATTTCCATACAAACCCTGGGCACTTGCACTCTGCCCGGCTGTGGCTACCTTTCCATTGATTCCTCCATGTCTCTGAGAGAGCAGCCATCTTTCCTTCTGTGACTACTCAATCCTCTCTCACACTGGGTCTCCCTCTGGCTCCTTCTGTAAGGCGTGGCCCCTGCTGGTCTGGAAGTTTGCCTCTGCTGTTTCTCCTGGACTTTCCTAGCTTCCAGCTCTACATTTCAGCCTATGATCCATTCTAAGTTCATCGTTGCAATTGGCATGTCTTGTGCTGGAGGTGCTCAGATTGACACCCATCTCTCCCAGGACAACGTATTAGAAAGCTCGTCCGTTCCCACTGGTCGGCTCACCCTCTTAGTAGGAAATCCGGTGACCACTAATGTGAGCATCTAGGTGTAGGCCGTCCATTCCACTCACACATCTGTGTCCATTTCAGAGTCGATGCACGTTGACTCTGTTCTGTGGCAGGCCTGGCCTGGACATCAGAACTTGTCCTCCTCTCTGCCCCACTCTAGCAGTCTTGGCCAGCCCAGGTCCCTCGCCTTTCCATGTGTTGAATCAGCGTGTTGTTTTCACTCAAAGGCCCCTTGGGACTCTGACTTAGATCACGATGCGTCTCCTGGTGAATTGGCACCTTGGTACCCTGACAGTATTGAGTCTCCTGATGAACGGACGTGATGTATGTCTTCCCATTTATTTAGGTTTCTTTGATTTTCCTTAGCACTATTCTGTCATCTTAGTATGTTGGTATGGCCTGCATTTGGATATTTTCAATATCAATGTTTTTGATGCCATTGAGGATGGATTTTACCATTTTTCATTGTGCAATTGCTCATTGCTAGCATTGAGAAATATCATTGTTTCACATTGAACTTTTAGCATATCACCTTACTACACTCATTTGTCAATTCTGACAACTTTTGCAGACTCATTAGGACCTTCTACATGTACGATTGCATCTTTTAAAGCTGACTTTTTCTCTTCAGTCTGTGTGATTTTGCCTTTTTTCTAGTCTTTGGCATTAGTGGTCGGAACAGAGATGCCTGCCTTGCAGATGGCAGGTGCGGCCGGCCCCAGATGGTCCACATGTGGTTGGGGATGTTCCCTTTCCCCTCGGTTTGTTACGAGCTTTAAGCTATGAATGGGTTTCAAATCCTGTCTGATGTTTTTTTCACCATCTATTAAGATAAGTGTGTGAATTTTCTTCTTTCTTTTGTTAATATGGTGAATTACATAGAGTGATTTTCAGACGTTAAGTTGACCTTCATTTGTGAGGATAAACTCCATTAGTAACAACACATACTCTGCATCACTGGCTTTAAGTTTTTAGTAAAGTATGAAGAATTATTTTTGTGATGGGTATTGTCTGTGGTTTTCTTTTCTGGTCTGGTTTTGGTAACTTGATTTAAAGGCAATTCTGACTTTACAAAAGGAATTAATAAGTACATATTTTTTTTCTTAATTGGTTCATAGTTAATTCTAAGGCATAAAGGTGTAGAAATTTCTTTGTGGGAAGCCTTTTAATTTAAGTTTAATGTTATATGATTACAAAACTATTCAGATTTCTTATTCTTATATCTGATATGTTCCAAAAATATTCCCATTTTATCTGATTGTTTGAATGAATTGACACAAAGCCCTTTACAATTGGTCCTTTCTGTAATGCCTCTGGGATTCCTAGGGATATGTCTCCTCTGCTTCTTTTAAGAATGTTGGTATCAGTGCATTACACAGCTATGAACAATACTGGGGCTCAATCTGACATGTTCATAGCACATGTAATATGACCTGCTCCCCTCCCTCCTTCTTCCTCAACCCCTTCCTCTATAGGTCTTCTCTTTATTTATTATTTATTCACTTATTTTTAATGGGTGCTTTATAGAGGTGCATAGAAGTGGAATTCAATGTGATATCCACACGTGTATGTAGCATAATTTGGTCAATTTCTTCCTGTCATTCCTTCTCTTTACCATTCCTTCCCTGTCCCCCATCAATTCCCCTCATCTACTCCTCTGTCCCCCCTTCTATTTTCATGGGATCTTCCCCTTTAAAAATTTTCTTATTTTTCTCTAGTTTCTGCATATGAGAGAAAACCTTTGACATTTGATTTTCTGAGTTTGGTTCCATCTGTTTTCCACTAAATGACGTAATTTTGTTCTTTATGGCTGAACAAATCTCCTCTGTGTATATATACCACATTTTCTATATCCATTTGTATGTTGATGAGCACCTGGGCTGGTTCCATGAATCGGTTATAGTGAATTTTGATGCTATGAACATTGGGATGCATGTATGCTTATTTTAGTTGTTTTGGATAAACACCTGTGGGATAGCTGGTCAGATGGTGTTCTGTGCCTTGTCTTGTGAGAAGGCTACATACTGCTTTGCAGAGAGGCTGTACTGATTTGCAGTCCCACCAACAAAATATGAGCATACCTTTCCCGCATCCTTGCCATCAATCACTGGCATTTGCGTTTGTGATGATTGCCATTCTAACTGGAATGAGACAGAATCGTGGTCTTTTTTTTTAAATTTCTCTGATTGTCAGGTATGTGGAATTTTTTTTAATATACTTTTTGGCCACTAGTATTTCTTCTTTTGAGAATGTTTGCTTAGTTCCTTTGCCCATTTATTGACTGGGTTATTTGTTTTTCGGTATTAAATTTTCTGAGTTCTTCATGTGTTCTGGATATGATTCCGAAGCTTGAAAAGGAGCTGGCATGATCTTCGGCCCTTCTGCAGGCTCTCTTCACACTCTTGTTCCTCTGCAGATGCCCTTTAACTGGACTCCCTCCCACTGGCTGATTCTTGGTTCTATGTCCTGAGCTTTAGGAGTCATGTTAAGGGAGTTGGTGACTGCCAATATGTTGGTGTGCCCATCCTACATTTTATTTTAGCATTTACAAAGTTTCTAATTTCTAAGTCTTTGAGTTGACTTTTGTGCAGGGTGAAAAATAGGAAATAGCTTCATTTTTCTACATATGAACATCCAGTTTTCCCAGGACCACTTATTATTCTTTTATTTTATATTTCTATTATTTCCCAGGACATTATTATTCTTCCAACACATTTTGGCACCTTTGTTGAATATCAGGTGACTAACTTGTGGGTCTGTCTCTGTGTCTTCTAGTCTATTGCATTGATCTTGCCTGTTTTCCTATGCCAGTGCCATGCTGTTTTTGTTCCTATAGCTCTGCGGTATAATTTGAGATCAGATATTGTGACCCAGCATTGCTGTTCTTGCTCAGGATTGCTTTGGCTATTCTGGGTCTCTTATTCTTCAAAATGAATCTCGGGACTGTTTTTCTCTACTTCTGTAAAAACGTCTTTGATATTTTGATGGGGATGACACTGAATCTGTATATCACTTTTGGTATTATAGCTGTTTGACAGTATTAATCTGCCTATCCAGGAGTGTAGTAGGTCTCTTCCTCTTCTAATGTGTTGTTCAGGTTCTTTTTTCAGAGTTATACAATTTTAACTAGAAAGGTCTTTCACCTCCTTGGTTAAATTTATTCCCAAAGTATTTTACTTTTTTTGAGACTGTCGTGAATATGGTTTTCCTGATTTCTTTCTCAGCAGATTCATTACTGTAATATAGGAAAGCTATGGAGTTTTGTATGTTGATCTTCTGCCCTGCCACTTTGCTGAATTTCTTTAACAGCTCTAGAAGTATTCTGTTGGAGTTTTTTGATCTTCTAGATCATGTCATCAGTAGACAGAAAATTTGATTTTCTTTTCCTATTTGTATCCCTTTGATTTTCTTCTCTTGCCTGATTGCTCTGGCCAGAGTTTCAAGAACTATGTTGAACAGGAGTGGTCAGAGTGGACATGTTTGTCTCTTTCCTGATTTTAGAGGAAATAATTTCAATTTTCTTCCCTTCAATATATTTGCTTTACGTTTGTCACATGTAATCTTTATAAAGTTGACCTAAGTTCCCTCTACTCAGTTTTTCTCCAGTGTTTTTAGCATGAATGACTACTGGATTTTATCGAATACCTTTTCTGCTTCTATTGAGATGATTGTGTTTTTTGGGAGGGGGTGGGCAGACACTGGGGATTGAACTCGGGGGCTCTACCACTGAGCCACATCCCCTGCCCTATTGTATTTTTTTTTAGAGACAGGGTCTCACTGAGTTGCTTAGTGCCTCTCTTTTGCTATGCCGGGCTTTGAACTCTCACGATCCTCCTGCCTCAGCCTCCCAAGTGCTGGGATTACAGGCGTGCGCCACCGCACCCGGCTTAATTCTTTTTACGTGATGAATTGCGTTTATTGATTTGCGTATGATGAACCAGCATTGCTCTCCTGGAGGAAGCCCACTAGGTGGTGATGCACTAACTTCTTAATGCGTTCTTAGTGCGGGCTGATATTTTATGAAGCCTTTTTGCATATGTGCTCACCAGGGACGCTGGGCTGCACTTTTCTTTCCCTGATGTGCTTTTGTCTGGTTTTGGTATCAGTGTAATACTGACTTCGTAGAGTGAATTTGGGTGTGTTTCCTCCCTTTCTATTTCATGGAATGATTAAAGAAACATTAGTATTAGATCTTTAAAAGTCTGGTAGAACTCAACTGAGAATGAGTCTGATCTCCAGCTTTTCTTTTTTTGAAAGGCTTTTAATTGCTGCTTCAACCTCATTGCTTGATAACTGCTTAAATTCTCTATATCTTCTTGGTCCAATTATACTGATCATGTGTGTCCAGAAATTTGTCAAGATTCTCTAGATTTTCCAATTTATTGGAATTCAAGTTTTCAAAATAGTTCCTAATGGTCCTCTGGATTTCAGAAATGTCTGTGATGATATTTACTTTTTCATTTCTAATTTCGTTGATTTGGGCCTGCTCTCTCACTATTTTGGTTAGTTTGGCTAAGGACTTATCAATCTTGTTTATCTTTTCAAAGAACCAACTCTTTGTTGCATTGATTCTTTATATTGCTTTTTTAAGTTGTCTATTTCATTAGTTTCAGCTCTGATCTTTATTATTATTTTCTGTTATTGGTTTGGGGATTTTTTCTTTCTAGGGTCTTGTGGTGTAACACTGGATTATTTATTTGGGATTCTTCAGTTTTTTTACATAGGCATGCTATGACATTTCCTCTTATCGCTGCCTTCATCCTGTCCCAGAGTTCTTGGCATGTTGTATTTCTGTTCTCATTTGTTCATAATATTTTTAAAAAATTTCTTGCTTGATTATTTATATGACCATTCCTTGCTCAGAAGCATATTATTCAGTCCCCTATATTAAAATGGTTTGTTTTTATCTTGCGGTTGATTTTGAATTTCATTCCATTATGATCTGATAAGGAGGAAAGAATTATCTTGATTTTTTTAAGTATTTGTTAAGGCATGGATTGGGAGAGTGAATTAAAAGAAGATGCTTAATCTCTGGTTTGTTTCCAAGAGACTCGCTTTAGAGGTAGACGTTCATTGTCTGAAGGTGAAAGGATGGAAAAAGGAAGGCCATGCAAATGCAGACTGAAAGTCAGTGGGAGTAGTCCATCTCGGGTCTGATAAGGCAAGCTGCAAGCCACTGATCAGAAGAGACAAGGAAGGTCCCTTCATGTTGGTAAAGGGGACCATCCAACCAGAAGATGCAATGATTATAAACATCTATACTCCAAATTTGGCACACCTACATCCAAAAAGCCAACCCTGCTTGGTCATCTGACATAAACTAAATAAAGACTCCTTAAAACTGAAAGATCCTATTAATCAAATGGATGGGGCAGACATCTGTTGAACTTTTCATCAGTCAGCAACATAATCTGCTTTCTCACCTTATGGGCTATTTTGGTACCTTTTCCAAAATAGATATTTTAGGGCACAAGGAAAGTCTTAGCAAATACAAAAAAACTAGGTAATTTCATATGCTTTTCTTGTGTCTCTTTGCATCTTTTTGATTTTGAGATTTTTATGGTCCACTTTATCTCCATTATTGCCATGTTTTCTCCAATCCTTTTAGTCACTGTCAGGTGTCTCTGAAGTTGGCACTTAACACAGTGGGTCTGCCTTTAGCTGTTGGACCTCCGTCTGAGTCGTGGACGACCCTCAGGGACCATCCTCGTTGCTGTCGCCGCTTTTATTACCCATTTGCTGTAAACCTCAGGATATCGCTAGTGCTTTACATGTTCATGTTTTAAAAATTTAAAAGTAAGAAAAATAACCTTACTATTTATCCATGTATTTCCCATTTTTGAGTTCTTTCTTCCCATAGATCCAGGTTCCCCCATGATATCACGTAACTTCTGGTGAAGGTTTTCTTCTTGGCGCTCCTATAGTGCCAGTAAGTGTCATCTGGCAATGGCGTCTCTAGTCATCTGGGAAGCACTTATCTCCCCTGCTCTTGAACATGGTATCTCCCTGGATGCAGAACTGAGCTAGCGTTTCCCTCTGCGACACTTCACAGGTTTGATGGAGTCTCACGAGTCTGGGTCATTGGCGAGCTTGCTCCCAGGGCATGGTGCTTCCCATCCCCGGCCTATGGCGGATTCACAAGGTTTTTTTTTTTTTTTAATGTGATCTTGACTGAATTTTGGTGAATTGCTTTCATTTTTGTGTTCATGATTTTCATTGATTTTGGAAAATACTGAGCATATTTTACTCAGGCACGTTCCTGGCCTTCCCCTTCTTCAGGGACTCCAACAGCACTGGAGTTGCAGCCTTGGGTGTTTCCCCGAAGGGCTCTGAGGCTCTCAGCCCTGCCTCATCCCTTGCTGTGCTTCTCTTTGGATTAAATACTGTCATGTGTTCGAATTCCCTGACCTGCTCTTCCCCAGTGAGTAAGTCTGACTTTTGGCAGCTGAGTTATCCTCATGGCATGAGCGTGGAATATCGTGAGTGATCATGCATTTCCCTGATGGAGGGCACTGTGGCATTTCCAGCTCTTTGCTGTTTGCAGTGGTCCTGCAACAGATATCCTTGTGCACAGATACTTAATTTTATTTTATTTCTATGAGACGGAGTCCAATTCTGGGATCTTTTAACTTGAAAATTGGGGCCAAATAACGCTTTCTAAATATTCTGTTTTGCTGAGGTTGTGGCTCAGTGGTAGAACTGGCATGTGTGAGGCACTGGGTTCGATTCTCAGCACCACATATAAATAAGAAAATAAGGGTCCATCAATAACTAATGAAAATATTCAAAAAAAAAATAAATATTCTGTTTCAAACATTTCTATTTGATTGTTACATTAACCTACACAAGATGAACGTTTGTCTTGCACAGCTCTTTCCCTCTTGGCTGGACCGAGTGCTCCTGTCCTCTCCTTCTCCATTGCACCCTTCTCTGGGGTTTGGTCTGCAAACACCACAAAGGGATTTTTCATTTCAGACATTGACCCCTCTCCCACCTTTTTTGACCTCTAGAAGTCTCATTTGATTCTGGGATAAACTTTGAAAAATAGACCTTGAGGGGCTGGGGTATAGCTCAGTTGGTAGAGTGCTTGCCTTGCAAGCGCAAGGCCCTGGGATCAGTCCCCAGCACCGAAAAAAAAACAAAAAAACAAAAACAAAAACAAAAAACAAACCATATTGAGTAAGAAAAGTGCGACCCAGAAGACGGAGCATGTCAATGACTAAACCCAAGAAGTAACAGAAGCTCCTGTGTTGCAGGAAGTGCCGCGGGGGCGCGTCTGCTGTCCAGCGCACCTTGACCGCTCTGTCCCGCACTCATGGTGCAGCTGGAAGTTCCCCTGCAGTGGAGCTGTGGCTGCCCCGGCGTGGTGGTCCTGTTCCCGGTTCCTGCTCGTGGGGCTGGTGGGCACACGGGCCGCCCCTGCAGTCCTGCTGCGGGGGGCCGCCCTGGCTGCCGGTTCAGGGCGCACTCCTTCCGCCCACCGCTGCAGACGGCGCTCAGAGGTGCAGCTCACGCTCGGCTTGCACGAGGCCCTGGTGTGAGTCCCAGCACCTTGGGGCGGGGACGTCGCTGTGCGTGCGCTCCAGCGAGGGCCCGACTGGGCGCCGCCATTGGGCCGCAGCCCTGGACGCGGCGTTTCCTCTCGTGCTTGATTTCACTCGCGTTGTCTCCTCCATCACAGCCCCGGACAGTCGGGTACTGTGAGCTGGGTGCACAGCAGGCTGGCCCACGGGTGGTGTGAGTGCCCTCCCGCGCGCAGTGTCCCGGGACTCCCCGGACGGCCTGGAGGACAGGCCGGCGCCCTCGGAGCTGCGGGCCAGCTCTGACCAGGCCGCCGCGCCCACGTCTGTGTGTGGAGTTGGGTGCAAGCGCCGCTGTGGCCGACTTGCTTAGCTCCACCAGGCGTCCCGCCGACCCCACTGCTGCTGCTGCTGCTGGAGGTCGGGGAGACAGGGAAGATGGAGGTGCTGCTGAAGGGGCCTTCCTCCGCCTTCCTCCGGCCGCGTCTTGCAGGCATGTCCTCTACTTACTCTTACGATGTCCTCCGGCCCCTGTGTAGAAATGACTAGTGTTCCTGAAATGCGTCCGTTCCGTCTAAGCTCTCAGGTTTGGTTTAGGAAACTATTCAGCTGGTAGGAAAGTCGCTTTTCTTGTCTCCAGGGCTCCTATGGAATTGCCGGGCAGATGGAGGCAAACCTCTGGAAGGGCCTGGAACCAGGAGCTGGAGAGCTCTGGGGCAGGTTTCCGTCTGCCTGCCACTCTTCCCTTTCATTTCTCTTTCCTTGCAGGCTGGCTGGCTTCTCTGCCCTGTTCCTTCCAGCTGTGAACTAGGGTTAAACCGAAAGGCTCGGGTGGTGTGGTGTGCCCTCCACCCAGCATTCCCAGGAAGCAGCATCTGCTCACAATGGTGGTGGGCCAGGCTGCCTGTGGACAGCAGGCAGAACCCAAGAGCTGCTGGCCTTCTTCAGAGGGGTTTCCCAGAGACAAGGGGGCCACCCTTTTGCATGCCTGCTGCCCTACTGTGCGTGCTTGGTTTGAACCACACAGGACAGTGCACTCAGTAAGTCTGTGTACCCTGAATTATTAGACTGAAAAGTTTTCCATCAACCTTTATATGAAAATAAAGATATAGCTTTAGTTCAATAAACCTCTGAAAGATGAAGATCTAGATATTTGTTATATTACATTCAATACTACATTTAGTATAAATGGAAAAATGTTGCCTAGTACATAGATCTTTCCCTCATTAAATATTCAATTACTAAATGCAAGTAAATAATTGCCATTAGCCAGAGTGGCTGTGTTTTACACACTGTGCTGGAGGGTCACTAATGGATCAGGGTTGCAGGGCATTTCCAGAAAGAACACACACACACACACACACACACACACACACAAGACACTGCATGATTTCTCTGTAAAAGTCATATTTTGCACCTTTGGCAGATCTTGGGGTCTTGCCTGCCATGGAAAAAATAATACATCTGATAAAGATGAAAATTTTCAAATGTGAAGCATCAGTCTCTTAGCAACCGTAGAGATTTAAGGGGTTCGCTTTCTGAATGCCCATTGAGAAGTGTCGATGATTAAATGCTTCCTAAAGGAAGGCTCCCGCACCATCTGCCTGGGAGGGTGTGGTGACAGCTCCGGAGACTGATGGCCCAGCCCCACACGGCACCTCTCTATGGCATCGTGATGCACGTCCCTCCCCCCTGCTGTCTTGGTGAGAGGAGCTGTGCGGAAGGATCTGGGAAGGGCTTTAGGGAACTTCCTCCGAGCAAGACCCATTTGTAATCCCTCTGACGATCTGATAGAGTATTATGTGCAGGCAAAACTGTTATTTCTGAAGATTGATTCTGCAGTTCTTCACAATCCAAATGTGTATGCTTTGCATTCTGAACTCAGCAGATAAAAAAAGCACAGCCATTTCCATGAAGGAGAAGTTGCATTCAAAGAGTGGATGAGTGCCCCAGTGTTGTTCTACTACCCGCGCTTGGTCCCAATGAGAGTCCCGGCTGAGGGACGTTCTCCCAGGGCTAGAAGGCTGATGCTTCCTGGAGGCCACCCAGAGGCCCAAACCTCCCTGACTGGAGCACACCACGTTAGGCTCCTGGTGTGATCTGCCACGGCTTCGGGGAATCCCCTGACATCTTCTGGCATTGTGCAGGGCCCACCCCAGGTGTGCAGAGCTGCAGCGACCTGTCAGGAGGTCCAGGAGACACCTGCCCTGCTGCAGCTACGTTCCTAGAGAGCCTAGGTTCCGAGCCACGCCCTGGGGGTCTGTGTTCTGTCCTCGCAGTCTCCAGTGTGGCGTTGACCTGGGGATGGAGTAAACATGCCATCTGAGAGTCCAGAACCACAGCGGGTTTCACTAAGGGAGAGCGAGGAGCAGAAGCAGAATGAAGATCTTGCCTGTGGGGAAATGAGGGGCATGAGCCTTGGTTAAAAAAAAAAACAAGGATAAAAACTTCGGAACTTCAGTCTAGTGACGAATCATGAACATCTAACCAGGAAAGTACGCAGACGTGACTTAGGATGTGTGGTGGAAAATGAGCTCCCCACTAGTCGCCGTGATGCGGACTCTGCTGCACCCCAGGAATCCGGTTCCTGCTCCTGGACCCCTGGTGGCTAGACTTCAACTGGGGAGGTGGGCTTGTGGGGCCAACCGAGCAAGGTGCTCTTCTGGGGCTGCCTATGTAAAGCCAGGATGTCAGGGTGGTGGGTGCTTCACCCCCAGGATGGAGGGAGAGAATAGCATTCATTGAGAACAGGGGTGAGCAGCGCCTGTAGCTGAGGGATTTGTTTTTGTTTTGTTTTTGTTTGTTTTGCTTTGCTTTGTTGTTTTTGGTATTGGGGATTAAACTCAGGGGTGCTTAACCACTGAGTCACATCCCCAGCCCTTTTTTTGAGAGACAGTGTCTCCATAAGTTGCTTAGGGTCTCACTGAATTGCTGAGGCTGGCTGGAACTTGCAATCCTCCTGCCTCAGTCTCTGGAACGTGCTGTAGCATGCATCACGGCATCTGGCGGGATTTTGTGTTTTTTGGGGGCCTCATCATAGCATGCATGTGTACATGTGTGCACCACCTCAAGGACAACAGAAGGTCGCGGCTAGGCCCTTCCCTAATCCATTTCCAGAAGTCGTAACATTGGGCCAGATCCTCAGCATGAGTGGCTGGTTACCTGCTCATTCTGGGGGAGGGATTGCCCAACATTCTGTGCCATCAGCTTCAGCTGCTAAGCCTCCGTGGCCAGTCTTCTCCTTTAGCATGGGACAGATGTAGCTCTGGTTCCCTGCTCATGTGCCCTGTGCCCAGTTCCAAATGTGTCACCATGAATGTCCTGCTCACCCAGGGTGTTTGTCCCCCATCACAGACTCCTCAGAGACAGCATCACAGCTGCGTGGTCAGTTGTGATCCGAGGAGGGCTCGTCCACATTTTCCAAAGGCGTCCTGGGCAGGCAGGTGACATGTGACTGTGTGCAGATTCTCCAGTTGGAGGGGCAGTGCCCGACCCCTGTGGTGGAGGTCACCATGGTAAGGTCTAGGTGCACAAAGGAGCCCGCAATCAAGCCGGTCACCATGCCCCTGCCGCTCCTGCGGGGACTGCTGGAAGTGCCGCTGCGTTATTTCGCAGTGCTGGTAATTGCTTCCTCTTGCTACCCTACAGCTACAATAGATTTTTTTCCCTCCATAATTATAATTTCAGCAAATTTTTGCAATTGTGAAATCCTGCATTTTTAAAGCGCTTGAGCCTCCGTTCCCTGTCGAGCAGACGCCCTGTGCTAGGTTGTTAATTCAGTTGCAGTTCTCACTCTGGTGCCAACTCCAAGAACTCTTTACCGGGCGGATTTATGATGGATGCCATCTGGTCTGATAGAAGGAAACAGATATTGATTTTTAATATTTTCTCCCAACTTGTTTACTGTAGGATAATACAGCAGCCATGTGGCAGCTTGTCTCAGAGTGGAAAGGATTATTACCACTGCCTTTTGATGAGATAAATTACCCAGGATGACTTGAATGGCTAGAGGGTATACTTTGATGTTATGTCGCTTCATTTACCCTTATGACTAAATGATTATTGATTTTATATTTTTAAGCTCTTGAAACGTGAAAATAAGTTGGTGGAGAAGCCCGGCTGTGTTAGTTTTATTAATTTATTTCTGCAGGGCATAATTCACTTTGGGCCAGGTTGTGAAGGGTTTGGGTTCATGACCGGCTGCAGATACAGTTGCAAAGAAATGGCTTATTTATATAGTCATTGCAAGTAGTCCAAAATCAATACAGTCTGGGATTGGATGATTAAACTCAGTCCTTTGTGGGATTCATTCCTGTAGCTGCTGCCGAAATCATCTTGACTGCACCAGATTCATGTGATCAAGTCTACAAATAGCAAGTTTGTTCAAGTTGAAATATTATTTTTTGGCTCATCATTTTTTTTATCTGTTCCGTTCACTCAATGACACTTTAACAGGCTTGAGAAAAAAAAGAGGTTGATTGACTCCTTCAATGACATCAGGAATCTGCATTCACAGAACAGCCACTGAGGACGGGACAGCGCCCGGGTGGATTCGCACAGGCTTTGGATGGAGGCCAGGCTGAGCTGGGTTCCCATCCTGGTCACCCCTGAGGACAGACAGCAGAGTCCAAGGTGCAGGCAGCCCTCCACCATCTGGGGGTTGAGCACTCGGGGGGCAGGGTGCAGGGTGCTGGCCATAGCCCTGCGTTCCTGGGCCGCATGGCCCTGCCTCCCCCTGACACGTTGGTGTCCTGTGCCATCGTCTGAGGCAGGCCTGGGGCAGCCCTCTCAGCTACTCCTGGGGAAAATCAGATAATTTTTTTTTTCACAATTTCCCCCAATTTATTTCCATAGATTTTTAAAATGTGGTGTTTGTTTATTTATTGTTTTTATTTGTTCTCCTTAGTTATACCTGACAGTAGAATGCATTCATGCGTTTTGATAGATCGTACATAAATGGAATATGATCTCTCATCTTTCTGATTGTACACATTGCAGGATCCCATCGGTCATGCAGTCATATATGCATGTGAGATAATAAAACACACTTCTTTGTGTCCACATCTCTTCCTTGTTAATAAAGTTTAATTCAGTTATTGAGACTCTCAAGTTCAAAGATTAGATCTGGACGTTCGACGTCTTTATAGGATCCACACGTGTCCCCTACGCAGCAACAAGAGCTGGGGATGCTGTGGGGAAAGGAGGCAGGAAGAGCTCTTTTCTAAGAAGATTGATTAACTCAGATATGAAAGGCAGAATCAGCCCAAGCCTAAGACTCATGGTGGTGACGGCTTTAATTTTATTTCAGCAGTTTCAGTCTCAAAATCCCCCTCCCTGGTCCTGCACCCCTGCTCCGGCCAGAGAGAGGCCTTCAGCCGAACGCACTGACGTGTGTTTTCCTGAGCTGGTATTCTAAGGCATGCGAATTCATACAGAGCTTGAATGTGAACCTCATCTCAGAGAGAGCTGCATGTTAGTAGAACTTAGCTTCTGTTTACATGAGCGAGCTGTTCTGCACACACAAGAAGCGGTTATAAGGCATTTCATTCTCAAGACAGGACTTCTCAGTGTTATAAGTAATGATAGCATGTTTTTATGGAGTTAAAAAAGGTGTAAAACACTTTTTCTTACTTTAGTCAGTATGTATGTATAATTAATATGCAGTAAATTATAGGGTTCCAGGTTAAAGCTTGTTTAAATGCATAGAACTGGAAGTAGAATGAAGAAATAAAATAACTTTTGGAGCAGTGTAATGTAATATGTTGATCAATTTTATAGGGGAGTGGTGAATATTTAATTAATCACCTTTGGACAATTATTCACACTGGTCAGAATCAAGGTCTCCATTAAAGGGGAAGAATAGCTTCATTACAAATGACCCATAAAAGTGCCAAGTGCTGCTGCGAGGACAAGTAATTTCCTTTTCCTTTAAAGCCATTAGATGGAAATGTGGGGGTGGGGAAGGAGACCAAGTGCATGATGGTGTGATTACAAAGAAAGCTTCAACGGGGGGTTTGACAGTGTGCTGGGGAGGGGGCTGGGAAGGGCCGTGACGACCCCACAGTCCTGCAGCCTGCTTTCAGTTTGGGAAGAGTGGAGGATTCCGTGGTGGCTGGACTTTGGTCTTGGTCCTGTGGTGTTTGCCTGGGATGCAGTGGTGCCGGGCTTGAAGCCCTGGTGGGGCAAGGAGAGGTGTCACTCCGACACTTTGCAAAACACCCTCCTGATGGCCCTCGGCAGAGGGGAACGCATTTGCTGCCATCATGATTGATGTCCCCAGGCGCTGGCCTACTGGAACGGTGGGAGTGCGGAGCGGGACCCATATGTCAGCGGGATGCGTGTGCGTACTCTGGCTTGGCTTGCAGGCC
Source organism: Glaucomys volans (assembly GCA_020662805.1). Taxonomy (NCBI): domain Eukaryota; kingdom Metazoa; phylum Chordata; class Mammalia; order Rodentia; family Sciuridae; genus Glaucomys; species Glaucomys volans. The sequence continues at coordinate 653,393 of JAJEJO010000187.1, read as the reverse complement.
TCAGACAGATTGATCATCGCGGTTCCTCTTCAGCCTGAGAACAATCTCGAAAGTTGACAACTGCTTACCTTTCGCTGAAGCCATTTCTCAGTGTTTCAATGTGGGCCTAGGGACCCTGATGTCCATCGACTTTCACGTGTGGAGATAGGTCTCTGGGTTTTCAGGAATACTTGCAAAGTTTTTACTGAGTCAAAAATATTTCCATTCCCAAATGACCTCGTGGTGAAGACTCGTTTGTGACAGGATCAGGACCCCAGGGCCTTGGAAGAAGTCCTTGAAGTGGACTTGCTCCTGGGTGGCTCCATCTGGCTGAGAGCAGGCGGTCCCAGCCCGCAGGCTGAGGTCTGTGTCGGGAGGGTGTTCACACACTTGCATTTGGCGGTGGCTATGAATGCCCGCCTGAGCTGTTGGACTTTTAAAAAAAATCTAACAAAATGCAAAGGGGGTTGTAACACAAACAGAATCTGAAGATCCTTAAGATTTCAAAAGCCCAACCTGTCTTGACCACCTTGAAGATGTGTTTCTTAAGCTTTCTCTTTTCTTCTTTGAACTTCAAATCCGTCGCCCATGGGCAGCCCGACTCTGGGGCACACACCCACACATACAAGTTCAAGTGGTCACTTTTAAAAACTAATGGCTATTGACTCTGGCCGGGATTTCTGAGATGCTATCTAGCCTGTAAAGGCTTTGCCGTGTGCGTTTACATTGTATCTGGCAATTGTATAATCAGTATTGATTTTCCTTGTGTGAGTACCTATGTCAAACAACCTCATATATTTAAATGGTGATTATTTCAGTTATGTATCTACTATGAGATAAGATCAAAGGTAGTTAAATGTGCGGTAGATTGGGAGAGATAGCGTAATGCACTCGGGCTCTGCTCTGCCATTGTGCGGCTCAACAGCAACTCGGTGCACTTAATAATTAACTTTCTGAAGCCTGTGGAGAGCTGGGGCCTGCAGAGCACAGAGGCTGGCAGATGGAGGGAAGGCGTCACCGCCTGCCGCTCGAGGCTTGGTGGCCCCGTGAAGCTGGCCGTGGATGAATGGCTTCTCAAAGACCCTGGGAAATCACTCCGTGGGCCTCATTCACTCCTTGTTTTTGTACAAATACTTCTGAAGAAATGAGAACAGACTTGGATGGACGTGTGATTTCCCCCAGGATGGGATCACTGCTCATCCTTGGCCTGGATTCCCGGGCCTCCTGGGCGAGGGCCTCTCAGGTCCACTTGGGCCTGTGGTAAGTGTGCTCGGTTGGCGATTACGCCGAGTCCCCTGGCATGTGAAGGTGAGGGGAGCAGCTTTTCTGGTTGCTCTTCTTGACATTTCCTCACATTTTCCTTTTAGGAAATGCATTCGGGGTCTGGGTTTTGGAGTTCATCGGAGCATGCGCGCATACAGATCTATTACCTTGAAAGTGAGTGATACTACAGTTAATGGCAAATTGCAGGAGTTAAAAAACAAATCTTCACAAATCCAATCCTGACATGAGGCTGAACATGCCCAAGTGCCAACAGGGACTTGGGGAACCACGTCGTGCAGTTCGCCTCCCCGTGCTCCCCCTGGGGCCAGACCCCCTCTCCACCCTCCGCTTCTCCTTCCTGCCCAGGGGCTGCTGTTGCAGGGGCATCTCTGCCCGTCCCTGGGGAGATGGATGCTGACAGGTGCTTCTTGGCTCTGGAAGAACATCTACTCATGGAGTCTCCTTAGAACATGGGATTTTTTTCTTTCATTTTTTATTTCTAATAATATTCATTAGAAGTTATCTTGCTTAGTTCAAGTAGCAGATGGGACACTAAGAACTGTGACAACAGTCAGGATTGGTGGCACAGAGCAATCCCAGAAAGCCCCAGATTCAGTGGTATGGCCAGCTTTGTGAGGGGGTCCTGTTCAGCATGGCCGTCCACCGTCACCCACAGAAATTCTTAGAGCCACATGTGCTGAAATATCTTGCTTCATTTTCCAAAATGGTTTTGAGCCTAGCTTCACATAAAAATCAGATACTTGATGAGAAAGGGAAATTAATACCTGGTGACATTCCCGTACTTCAGATGGAAACAAATAAAGGTTGAGACTGTGACTTACTGTGCTCACGGTGGCCTGGTGACCAGGTGGTCAGCATCTCACATGCAGGGCTCCTTGTGTCTGGAGAGCACCCTCCCTGCTGTGGTCTGAATGTCTGTGTCCCCACAAACGGCCTGTGCTGGCATCAGGACTGAAACTCTGAGATTGTGCACACAGCAAGACTGCTGTCCATCACAGTGCGAAGGCCAAAAGCCACCGGTATCCAGAGTCTTCCCTGGAGGCCATTGTCCCTGCTGGTGGCATGTCAGCCCTGGCTGGGAACCTCCCCGCTGAGTCCCTCACAGCCTTGAGAGCACCCAACGGCACCGGGTGCTGTCAGTCTGCACCCTTGGAGGCAGGCCAGGAGGAGGCACCCACGTGGGGAGGAGTTCCAGGAGCACCTCGCCCTGGGAATGGGACCTGGAGCAGAGGGGCTGGCGGGGTGCTGTCCAGCAAACCTTGGAGGGAGCTTTTCAAGACTTCTGCACAGTGGGGATGTGGACTGACAGTTTCAGGACCCTCTCCTCAGGATGGGTAAGTTCTGGGAGCCCATAGCAACCTCTGTTGATGAGGACAGAGCCGGGGCCCTTGCTGAGTATGGTCACAGGGCAAGGACCAGTGCAGGGCAGCCTCTACAGCATGCCCAAACAAATGGGAGCATGGTCCTCCACAGCTCTGCTGAGGTTATTCTGAGCTGGACCTCAAGGGTAAACCCTCTGCCTACGTTTAAAAAGCTCCCATGAAATTTGCTCATTTAAACTTGGCTTTGGCTGAATGACCACTTGAACTTTCAGTGACGCTGCTCTCGGGGTGAGGTTCATCCTAGAGTGATCTGTCCTGAGAGCAGCTCTGAGAGAGGCACTGGTGGTATGTGGTCCCCAGCTCAGGCAGTGTATCCAGACAGCCAACAGGGACAGCAGTGGCATCAAGCAGAGCTGTGACCAGTCCTCATCTGAAATGACTCGCTCCCCTGGGAAGAGGAGAAGAGATGGGAGACCATTGGAGACGACGACTTGGCATATCAACCTTCTAAGGTAATTATGGGGTCTGCATGACACATGAGGAAACTGAGGCTGAGCAATGATTCATCGTGCCCATGTGCCACGGCCAGCCAGGGCAGAGAGCCTGGTTGCAGCTCCACGCTGCTTCCCTAAGCTGCTCGTGAGGTGTTGCTGTGCATATTTGATTTTAAACACTATTTCCTTGAAAAACTCCCAGTTGAAGGATTATTAGACTATAGAAAAGATATTTCATACCTGTTGTATTGTCAAATCCATAACTTGAATCATCTATTTTAAAAGGAAATTGAGAACATTGGTGTTTTTTCACATTTCTCAAAGTATTTTTACTGTGTCATGTCTTATTGCATTGGCCTCCATTATAAAAAATGAATCTTAGCAATAACGCAACAGATATCCTCGTTCTCATTCTGATCTTAAGTGAAACTGTAAAAAGTTTCTATATAATAATGATTTTGTCTGTTAAGTTAGGGATGCTCTCATCACATGAAGGAAACGTTTCCATTTTCATGCTCACATTTGTAGAAATTTGGGTTTTCTCAAATACTGCCTCTCTGCCTTTTGACGTGTGGGGTTCGAAGCTCAAAATATGGATGTGGCACAGGCAGGGCATTTTCGTAAACTCATGGTGAAGTCATCACACAGCACCGAGTCACCTCTGATCAACGAACAAGCGTGCAACGGGAGCATGCTGACGGCAGCAGGGCTTGAGTCTCCTGTGCGCGGGACCTGGGCGGGCTCCAGAGGACCGCTCCACCCGGCCACACTCGGTGGTGTCCTCATGCACACGCGTACCCACACCTCCACATTCCAAGCAGGGTGCCTCCCCAGGGCCAGCGCGGTCACTGCCCTGCGGCAGGTTTCTGCCCTCTGCCTCTGACAGAGGCCGCTGCCGTGCGGGAGGGCTCTTTGCTACCCTAGGAGAATCAAGCAATCTGCACTTATGTCAGCAGCCACTCGAGGGGACCCGGGAACCCTTGCTCCCCTCCAGACCGCTGTGCCAGGAGATAGCACTTTGAGGTACCCCCAGCCAAATTCCTGGGTCTGTGGATTGTTTGGTGAGTGCCCCGATGTTACCAGAGACGTGATGTGAAACCTCTCTTCAGGGAGTTAAACAGTATTTTCTTTGCTCATTACTTTGGTGCATTTTTATCTAAATCACCAGCTGGCTTCCCGACAGTTGTTCACAAACACCAATTTGGTCGTGGCTGAACAAGATAGACTGCAGTTATGTCCTCCGCAGCACCGACACTGCCGTGACCCGCACTCCAGGGTGGGTGGAGGACATCAGTGAGAGGACCCCAGCCTCACACGCCACGGCCGGCGTTTCCTGAGTCCACACGACTGCTTCCGCCAGGGCCGCGTGCTGCTGAGACGCTCGCCTTCCCTGCTTTGTGGCTTAGTATCCACTGCGTGAAAGAAAACAAACGATGACTCTGCTGCTTGGAAATGCAGGACGAATCCGCTGCAGCCTCTGCGGCCTGGCTGGCCTCCTGCTGCGGCCTCCTCATGTCTGGGCTCCTCTCCTGACGTGCTGCCCTGTTACCCTGGGCACTCGCCCTCCCCCATCCCTTTCTCAGGAAAGTGGTTGAGTGATGATGGACTTGCTGGATGTCTCATGGCTGGAAAGTGCCCTTCTTTCTATGAGAAGATATCCCACCCGCTGCCGAGAGCCGACAGACTCTGGAGAGCCAGAGACCACACCGGGGGCCTCCTATCTATTACCTCCTATTCACGGTAATTTTCAAGATTCTGAAATATCAGTCCTGTAGAAAATCACATTTTGCCCGTCTGAACCATTATTCCATCTCATTGGCTCGTTTGAGCCAATTTATAGCAACCTGTGAAGCAGGAGCGGAGACGCAAGTGGGCGTTTGACTTACAGCTGATGATTCGCCCAAGGCCCAGCGCCGACTTCCCTCCTGGAAATGCGAACCAGGGGCACCTTCCTGGGCACCTTCCTGGGCACCTCGTCCTGGTGAGTGTGGCGGTGGATGTCTCACTTGTTGAAAAATGTGGGCACTGGTGTTGGGTTTTGAAATTCCGTCCGGATGTTGTGGATTAGCGGAAAACGAACCCGCTCCTGTGTCCTGCCCGAGCCGCGCCAGAGACCTGGAGGCTCCTCGGGTCCCTCCGAGGCACAATCTGCTCCCAGGGCCTGCGTGACCGGCAGCAGCCGTGGCTCCAGGAAGCATCAGCCTCAAATGACGGAGTGGATGGTCCTCACCGTCACTCACGGCCTCAGCTTCTCGGCACCCGTGAAATTCGTCTTAGGAATTTCCTGTGTCTGAACTAGAATCTTTTCCTTTTTAACAGCACTGGGATGGACCCCAGGGGCACTCGACCACTGAACTACACCCCAGCCCTTTTGTATTCTTGTTTTGGGACAGGATCTTGCTAAGTTGCTGACACTGATTTCTAGCTTGCGCTCCCAAATGGCTGAGATTCTGGGCGTGTGTAACTGTGCCTGGCTCTCACTAGGCTTTTTAATACCACAACTTTGGTTTACCACAATTAATCACTGGGTCCTGGAGGCAAACAAACTTTGCCTCATTTTTAATTAAAGAAACACCTTTGGGATCAAGGCCTCCTTTTCCCTCTGTAGTCAGACACAGGACTGGGTGTGCCCATCAGCCTCTCTCCAGGTCCCACTCCCAACGCCCTCCTGAGCAGGGAGGCCCTGGTGGTGGTGTGGCCCCTATTCTCCGTGCTTCAGAGCACAGAGGCTCCCTCCGTATTGCGGGCCACCCTCTTCAGGCTCCAGGAACGGGTCCTACTGAAGGAGAAATCTCCCAAGAGAACCAGCAGAACTGCCTGCTGTTCAGCAGGCCTGCCCAGCATCCCGTGCAGCAGGGGGCAGATGCACTGCCCGGCCCTCGTCCTCCTAGCGGACACCTCCCCGCTCCCTTCCCTTGACCCCATCCCCTCAGGATTCTGAACTCTTGGCTCCACGGCCTCACCTGGGTCACAGCCCCCAGTTTATTGTCCTGGTATCAGGACCACAGCTCCATATTCATCCATTCACTCACTGGGCCCTGGAAACCATGGTGGGCTTCCAGAGAGACCCTGCCCTGGCCCTGGCCTCAGAGCCCAGTGTCCCTCGTGAGGTCCACCTGACAGCATTTCCCTGTCAGTAAGCTGCCTTGGGCCAGGCCTGGGTGCCAGCGAGATCCTGCAGTAGTTCAGGACCCAGTTCCTAGGCGGAGGATGGAGCCCAGCACACAAGGGCTGCAGGAAGGCCCGGCGGGTGCAGGGGTGGCCTGCAAAGGGCAGCCCCGCCCCAGGAAGGCTGGGAGCTGTGCTCAGTGGGGAGGAGCTACCAGGCCCTAAAAGCACAACGTGACCTGAATCCCTGTCCACTTTTAGCAGGAAATGCTGGCTCTGAGCTAGCAGTGGGTCTCAAGTCACAGGTGGGGCCGGGCCACACAGGGCCACCAGCATGTGAGAACTGCAGCCCTTACCGTGCCAGCCTGGCCAGGAGTGGGAAGCAAGAGTGGTGTCCAGTGGTGGAGGATGGGCCATGCAGAAATCAGGAGGCCCAGGGCAAGAGGGAGGGTCAGGTGGTACCTTTACCCCGCATCGCCCAGGAAAAGCAGGGCAGTCTAGAAATGGCAGCTGGGCAGAGGGGAGGCTCAGAGGGAGGAGTGGTAAGGCTCGTTCACCATGGCTGGCACCTCCTGACACCAGCAGCCACCTGCCTGGGCACTCCGAGGGCTCTGGTGGCCTACCACCCCTGTTCCCTGGTTACCCACTTCACTGCATGCTGAGGCCACTGAAACCGGAACAAGGACAACCACCGGAACTCAGAAAGGCGGAGGGTCTCCAGGTGTGGGAGCCATGGAAGGGTGAATGCGGAGCCAGTAATCACCTGGATCAGTTCTGGAGGGATAGGCAGCCCTTGGCTGGGATGGGAGGGCAGGGCATCCTGCAGATGGAGCCGTGTGGCCAGGGGAGAATCAGGCAGGCCTGGAGCAGGAAGCCAGTCTGATGCAGAGGCTCCTGGGGAAGAAAGAACAGCATGGTGAGGCCAGCCAAATGTGGCCCCTCCCCAAGATTTATAAAGGAAGAATTCATTGGAATGTGAAAGTCCGTGGACTCCCTAAGGGTCACAGGGAGTCAGTGGGAGAAGCGGACTTGAGGCTGGATCCTGACCTCTTGGAGTGGTTGACTACAATTTAGTTTTAGTTCCAACAGAATGGAATTCCATCTGCTCAGGAGGACTCCGCTGCTGCTCCTGGTGGACAGAGAGTTACGCAAGCCCACCTGCTGTGGCTCCTCAGGTGTGGCCTTGGGGCAGGTGAACACTCTGGGTGGAGGTCCCCATCTGCAGCACAGACCTGCCCCCTTCCAGCCTTATTGGCCAGACCTGACCCAGAAGGGCTGCCAAGTCAGAGGACAGCCCTGGACTCAAGCTCAGCAGGATGGTGGCTGCCATTTTGCGAAAGCACACACCTGCCCCAGGCCGCCCAGCAGAGCCAGCTCCAGCTCAGCCAAGACAAATCGCCCCCTCCAGTGCAGGTGATGGCATTTCAATAATCACATGCTTCAGGTGTTTAAGTGTAGATTTATTATTATTGCTAATAATAATAAAAATAAAGATTGCTCATAATCTCCCACAGTGCTCTACAAAAATTGATTTTCCCGGAGCCCATCTGGGTGCTCAAAGCCTTCCTTTTCTTCAGTCTGCAAGGTGGATGGACATTTGATTATATCAGTCCCTTAAATTCCAAATGAATGATTGGCATAATGTTGATACCCTCACAAGAGATGGTTTTAAAATCACATCCCTTGATCTAATGCCTTTATGATTCCATCAGTTACTTTCAAGGCCAGGGCCTTGATTTCTAAGAGGGAACTTCTCCGGAGCGAGGAGGACACTCCTGATGGAAATGCCCTTCCGCCTGCCCACCGGAGCTGTTTTCCGAGCAGGTCTCCTGTTGGGGTTTGCCGGGTGGCACAGTCAGTGCGGCAGCTTCCCCAGCAGAGGGCTTCTGCAGGGCAGTGCAGCCTCCTGCTCGGAGCAGTAATTAACTCCTCGGGCTCGGCCTTTCGCTCGCTGATCCTGGTGACTGTTGACATGCAACTATTTGTTAAATGGCAAAGTTTATTGATTTGGCAAATTCAGTCCCACATTGTAGATTTTCTCTCAGTCTGTGTTCCTACATGTGGTTCAGCATTTTTAAATGTCAACTGCAAAGTATTATTGATCAGTAATTAAAAGCGTAGAGAAAATTAGCATAGTAGAAGTTTACGGTCATTAGTACAAGTACCGTCGGGCAATTATTTAGCATGTTTTAACATTTATTTTCCTCCTGTTATTGACATAGAGTATGATGCTCAGGGAACAGTTTTTGTTTTGCTAAAAAGGAAAGTTTTAGCATCAATAAGAATCAATGGCACGCAGTTCTTTGGGAACACTTGCTTGCCAGTGTCCCTGATCTAGGTGCATGAACGGGCTGACCAGCAGCCTTGTGCGCCCTGGCAGGGGCAAGCAGATGCATGTGGGTGTCCAGAAGGACTGTGATGTCTCCCCAGGGTGCCAGGGCCATGTCCCATGTCAAAACTGGGCAAGGAAAGTACTTGTCTGATCCCCGCAAGGAAGAGAGCACCTGCTCTCACTGGGCAGCTCTTGTACACCTGGGAGGCTTCAGGCCAGGTGTTCTCAGAGTGCATGTGAGTGCACTTGTGTTAATCCACTCATGCAAACAAGTTATTCTGAAAGCAGAGCTGCCCTCATAGGCATAATCAGTGCCCCCAAAGCCTGAATTCTGATCGTGTTCAAAAAAAAAAAAGCACAAAAACCACCACCATGGGCTATGGCAGGGGAGCCTGGCTTGAGGTGGACTGGGACAGGGAGAAGAGAGGTTCTCAGGATCCGACTAGCCTTACTCTGGCCATGGTCTGAGGGCCACCACATTGGGAAAGGACAGGGGCTCTTGAAGGGCCTTCTAAACCTTGAGTGTGCACTGGAGGGGAGAGTTGATTCAAGGTTATTTTCATTTTAGCCCACAACTCATTTTATGACAATAAGGTTTCATAAGGTTTTCTAAGGGAATGGTCTCGGGGAGGAAAGGGCAGGGCGAATGGGGTCTGCAGTGGGTGATGGTGCTGGGAGTGGAGAAGGAGGTCGCCAGGAGCATCATTGAAAAGGGGAAAGTAGTTAAAATTGTAGTGTAGTTTTTACTCTGTGGAGAAAGAACTAACATGGAGTAATTTATGTTCCCATCTATCTACTCTCCCTTCTTTCCTTTCTTCCTTCTGTTCTTTCATCCATCCACCCATTCATCTATCCATCCATCCATCCATCCATATATCCATTAGTCCTTCCTTCCTTCCTTCCTTCCTTCCTTCCTTCCTTCCTTCCTTCCTTCC
>JAJEJO010000187.1:537679-643929 GCA_020662805.1 Glaucomys volans | reverse complement strand
TTCATTCATACATACATCTATTCATCCATTCATGTATCCATCTATCTCTCCTTCCTTCCTTCCTTCCATCCATTCATACATATATCCATTCACCCATTCATACATCCATCTATCCATCCATCCATTCTTCCTTCCTTCCACCCATTCATACATCCACAGAGACCTACATATGCCCTCTACCTGATCTCCTATCCATCCATCTATCCATATATCCATTCATTCATCTCATTCACCCAACAAATCAGCATTTATTAAGAACTTTAAAGTCTACATTTAGAGTTTATTGTGGTAGGGGACCAAGGTCATGAGCAGAAGCTGTAGTGCAGAACATGACCAAAGCTTTGTTGTGCTGAAGTTTTACTCAGGGAATCTGAGGAGCCTTGAGGACAAGACAGTGGTGGGGAGCTCAGTGTGTCCAGCACACCTACACCAGAGCCAGGAGGTGCTGGGAGCCTCGGGAGCTCAGTGTGCCCAGCACACCTACACCAGAGCCAGGAGGTGCTGGGAGCCTCGGGAGCAAAGGGCAGGGAGCTGGAACGTGGTCTCCTAATTCAGATCAAGTGGGTCTAGTGAAATTGGCAGGGAAGTGTTTAAGAACAAGACCTTGGTACCAGGGATGGCATCCTGCCCTGTCCCTTGTCCACTGGTGGCTGTTGACAAGTCACAGGTCTCATAACTCCTCTTCACCTCAGTGAGCTCTGTTGGGATAGAGGGGTCACTAACACCCAGCTCATGAGATGGAGTGCCAGAAGCGTGAGGAGGTCAGGAGGTTTCCTGGCATATGTTGATCCTGGAATGAATGCTTGTGGTTCCGTTCTGCTCTCTCTGGGAGAGCCAGCCCAGGGTCACCATGACTCTCAAGCACAATGGAGAAAAAAGAGGAAGTCCTTAGAAGCCAGTAGGCATCCACTAAGAAAAGCCTGTCCCAGAGCAGGACCACTTCACAGCAGGCTCTCCTTGGGTTTGAGCAGGCAGTGGATAGAGTGTGTCCTGAACAGAGGGATGAGGATAGACTGGGCCATGGCCAGGACCAGCTAAAGGAGCAAGCAGAGCGTGGTCCACCTCCGCTTACCTCGAGGGCAGTCTCCAGGGTCATGCAAGGCCAGGCTGCCACTGGTAGAGGTTAGCACATCTGAAGGACATGCAGGACTTAAATAGCCACGAGGAGAGCAGCATGATGGACCCACATCTCCAGGATGAAGCCTGGGAGGGTGAGGGGCCTTGCTGCACCTACGGTGGGACATTCAAAGACGCAACCTTGTCATCTGTCTGCTTTCTAGAAATGAGACCCCGACAGCTGCCCCTGTTGCCTCCCTGGGGGAGTCCAGAAGCATGCCAAGCCTCCTGCTGGTGCTGGCCAGTGCAGGCCTCCTGGAGGGCCCTGGCCCAGTCCTGCGTGGAGCACTCTGGTGGTGGCTTCACATCTCCAGGAAAGGGGATTCCTCACCCAGGCTGGAGGACACCCACAGGTTTCAGGAACGTGAGGCGGCAGGTGGAAGGAAGCAGAGCTCTGTGTCCCTGGAGCCAGCAGGACCCTGTGCTCTGGGGCGGGTACAAGAGAGGTGTCGATGGTGGCTGTACGTTAAGGAGCTTTGTTATGAGTTGGAAAAGGAAAAAGGAGGGTCAGCACTGTAGGATGAGTTGATCCAGACCTCAGGTCAAGGCCAGACCCAGGGGCCAGGGGGAGGGCAGGGATCTAGATCCTGAGAGTGCGGCAAGCCTGGCCGGCCCTCCTGTCCTTGCTTGTGCTTTTCACTCCGTGGGCACTCTGCTCGTCAGTGCACCCGGCAGGCAGGACCCCGCCCTCACAAGCAGGGAGCCTGCCAGGGGTTCTTACTCCAGGAGTGAACGTGACACCCAAGGGACCACCCCTGAACAGAATACCCACGCCGGGGCCCCCAGCTCTGGCAGTGCATCCCTGGAGGCCCTGGCAGCAGGAGCCCAGCGATGGCCACTCTGACACTGTGGGGGCCAGATGTGTCTCCGAGAGGCAGGAAGTTGAGGCTCCGTGAGCACCCTAGAGATGGGCTGGCAACCCAGGAACACAGGAAGGGGCCTGGGAGGCGATGCTTGTACCTCGGGGTCGGGGAGGCAGCTCCTTTGCTGTCTAGTTTGCAAGTCAGGGAATGGCCACTGGATGTTCAGAAATAGGAGAACTGGGGTTGGGGTCCAGGGACGGGAGGGGTCCGTGCTGGCCAGGGATGGGAGGCACCAGTGCCGCTCAGCACAGACCTGCTCTCTGTGCTCTTGGGGAAAGGATGCAGGTGTCCAGCAGGTGCAGAGGAGGGAGCTGAAGTGCAACCCAGGACCAGCGATAGAGAGAAGCCCTGCTCCAGTGCCGGTGGTCGCAGTGGTCTCCAGAGCCGAACACGCAGCAGAGACCCAGAGGAGGACAGCCGGCAGGGCCCGCTGCAGAGACCACACCAAGAACTGCGGATTGCTCAAGGAGGAGGGTACCATTAATAATTCAGTGAGCTATTTTTTTTTAAAGAAATGAAATATATTAAAAGCTGTTTTTTCATTTGATTAATAAATGCTGTATAGAAACAACAAATAACCAAATAATTAAAGTAAATCCAATCTCTTAATGCAAACATCCTTTAAACAGTCCTTAATTTGCTTTCAAATATAAATTTGGATTGTGCCAACCCTCCGAAGACTCGTTGCTGGCTCTGCCTCTGCCTGGCGCTGCCTCCCAGCTGAACTTGGCACCCACTCTGGCACTCAGCGCTGTGGGAGCTGCCTCTCTGCTTGAAGGAGGCTTTGTATGGTTTGCCGTTGCTACTGATTGATTTGATGCAGTAAACTAAGACATTTGTCACTTAAGGTCAATGGTGTCTTGGGTGGAATTAAAGTTCGCATGTACGATTAAACAGACGGCAGGATGCTTCATTTTCATTTGATTCCCCCAACTTATTTTTATACAAATGATTTGCCCCTTTTTAAAATTGCAGTCTTTTATTTGGACATATTTAAGAAGTTTTTCAGTGTTAAATGTACAAGTTGTTTATCAGCCTTTTATTTTGCCAATGTTATCTGAAAATAAGGAGAGAAAGAGACCACCACTGATCTCCCGCTGTTCTCTGCATTTGGGCTACAACTTCCAGGGTGTCTCCAAGATAGTTTGACTCCCACCCTGACCCTCCTGGGAAATGTCACAGAGCTATGCTTGTCTCACAGAAGTAAAGAAGAAGCTCAGACAGCCAGGGCCCTAGCCCCAGGTGAGTAGACGCTCTGTGTGGCCACCTGCTGAGGACACCCGTTGGTGAGTCACCTCCTGAGCATGACCTCCGTGAGCAGTTCTAGTTCCAGTCAGGAAACAAGATCTTCTGCTTACAGAATAAATCCAAGCCCACAAAGGTGCTTCCCAGACCACGCACCAGCACGGGGAGCACAAGCCCCGCTCATCGCCTGGGAAGGCCGCCCCTGCACTTCCTGTGTTAGGACATGGCTCCTATTGGGCTCCATGATTTTGTGCATTTGGGCTTTTTCTCTTTTAGCATCAGAAAGGAGAGACATAGACTTCCTAAGGGGTGGGAGTTGAGCCAGGTGCTGCTCCTTGAAACTTGGGAGGAAGAAGCCATCTGCTGAATGGTCCTTGAAAACAGAGGGTCCTTTAAAACTAGAAATGCCAAAGTCACACAGCATTCTTGTCCTTGGCATGCTGAGAGCGGGAAGGCCTGTCATAGTTCAGCAGCTAAGGGCACCTGAGAGTCCTCCACGGCTCCACGCCAGTCCGTCACTCTGCGGTGGAGAACCGCCCAAATGTTCTTTCCAAAGCACGACATCCTGTATGTTCTGAGAGAAAAACGATTGAGTAGACATGTTTGTAGAATAGCAGAAAGACTGAATGGGAGCTGCCTCTCCCCTCTGTCCCTAGGGACGTGAAATCAGGCCTTTGGGTGGAATGGCCACATGCACCCCACAAAGATGGATTAGCACAGTGCCCTGGGGGACACCTGCTGGGTGCTCCTCACTGGGTCCTCACTGGGGTGCTCCTCCCTGGGAGTGCTCCTCACTACAGATGCTCCTCACTGAGGATGCTCCTCACTGGGGTGCTCTTCACTATAGCTGCTCCTTTCTGGGAGTGCTCCTCTCTGGGGATGCTCCTCACTACAGCTGCTCCTTTCTGGGAGTGCTCCTCTCTGGGGATGCTACTCACTACAGCTGCTCCTCTCTGGGAGTGCTCCTCTCTGGGAGTGCTCCTCCCTCGGGGTGCTCCTCCCTGGGGTGCCCCTCTCTGGAGATGCTCCCTGCTGGGCATGTGCCTACTGAGAGGCTGCATGTCCTTTTGTTTCTGTGCCCCTGTGGGCACACAGCTGAAGGACACTGGTGACAAACCCTCACGGGAGTGAAGGGCAGAGGAAGCTGTGCTCACAGTGATGGTGGAGGTGCAGTCACAGTTGCCCCCTCACCTTGTTCTCTGTGTCCCTTGGCCACACTGCCCCAGGCCACTCTGCGCTCCTCAAGCTTCTGAATCTCTCCCCCTTACCCAGAGATGATCCTCCCTGCTGGGCTGGTGACTGCCTTTGATTCTGCTCTAGGAAGATGGATGCAGGCTGGGGCCTCTCCAGGGAATCTGCCATGGGCCACAGGAGGGAAGAGGACCAGGGGCCGGGCAGGGACCTGGCCCTTCACCAGGGACACCTGAGTTGACTGTGTCCATGTAACAGGGAGCCAGGACAGGCGCTCTGAGGAATTCCTGCCTGGAGGCTGCTCTGGAGGGAGGGAGCCTGGTGTAATTGGGAGTGCTGAGAAGTATTCTGGGAATAAGGAGCTCATGGCAGGGCAGGGGGCTGATGAAAGCCAGAGGGAGCTGGGAATTAGGGTTAGGGTTGGGTCAGGATTAGGGTTAGGGTAGGGTTAGGGTCAGGGTCAGGGTCAGGGTTAGGGTTGGGGTTGGGGTTCAGAGCCCACAGACTCTTCTCAGGACCCAGGATTCCCAGGTGCTGTGCCTAGAGGTGGCAGTCTCAGACAGGACGACTGACTCTGGGACCAAAACACTCTGGGAGGAAACTGCTCTCTGGGGTAATCATGGGTGGCTTAGGAAGAGAGGGTGTCTCCTGTGGGCCCTGGTGGGGGTCGCCAGGGTGAGCAGGCAGACGGAGCAGCCACACCTTCCTGCAGTCCACCAGGGATCCTGGCAGGGACAGAGCAGGAATGCCACCCCTCCACAGTGCAGGGTGGCCAGGCTGGAGAGCCAAAGGACGTGCCTGGGGATGCAGGTGCAGGGAAGGCGAGAGCTCACTCCTCAGGAGGAGAGAGGCACCAGGATCCCACCCTGCCTAAAGGGGAAGCCTAGGAAAAGGACCAGCCCAGCACAGCAGGCCGCCGCCAGTGTGGCTGGGGATGAGAAACTGCCATTCCTAAGTCAACTGGTTTCTAGTTTTCACTGTTAAATGGTAGTTCAATTTTTATTTCAATAAGACCTACTTCATAAAGTCTTTTCTGACTCCTGAAATTTAAGATGTTGGGTTTCTCTGTGGAGTGCTGGAGAATTTTCTTTTCTTGTTCCTCTTGTGTGTGGCTGATGTCCCCCTTTCAAGTAAGAAGAGGACTTTGTGCTCCTTTCTCTGCCTGGCAGGGTCCTATCTGGGCTCCTTTTACTTACACGTATCCCAACAACACATATGTATTCATTCAGAATATGTGTTGTAGTGAATCCGGGTGAACAAGTGCTCTTGGATCTGTTGAATTTTCTTGCTTTGCGATTTATTATTTTTATGCCTCTTGAGTTTCACCTTGAAGTTCTGCCGTCAATTGTTTCTGTAAGTGAGAGGAGGTGATAATAAAGAAAAACAAGACAGCAGAAAGGCGGAAACGCGAGAGAGTAGAAATAACATGATGGAGACCAAAGAGGCAGAGGTTGCACTGGTGACGGATGAGGAGAGAGCCGGCCGTGTGTGCTGCACGCATCCCACACCTGCCAGACGTGCCCTCCAGGGAAGGTCTTCCTGGTCTTCCCTCTGTGCTCTGGATCCCACACTCCGGGAGCCCGCTTTGGAGGCTCTCACCTGAGTGTGTAGGGGAGGCACTGGCAGTGAGCCCCCAGGAGCCGGCCTGTGCACCCCTGTGCACATTTAAACGATACTGAGCGAAGACGGGCATGAACAAAAGGGAAGGAGCTGCAAAGCCATTGCAGAATTCTGTTGCAGAATCTGAGTTGCACATCTCACTGGTGCAGTAGAGGAGGCTCTGGAACTTTCTCTTGGAGACAGGAGAGCCTCAGGCATCCATTGCCTTCTCCAGACCTTGCTTGCCTCACCTAAACTAGTATGGGAGCTAGCTGCACTACTGTGGCGGGGTGCAGGCTCGTGTGCTGTGAACCCAAGGGTGGCTCCATGCTGGCCGTCCTTCCAGAGGGCCGAGGACCTCCAGCTCATCACTGCTACAGAAGAATTTCATCAGAACCACTGAGTCATCCCCCACGAGCTGTCCTAACATTCCATGAAGACTAAGGCTTGGATTCCTTGGTGGGCACAGCCTTCTTGCTCCATGCCATCCTACTGGGCCATCTTCCCTTGGTCACCTGCACTTTGGGGGCATTTCCAAGTCCCTGTCCAGACCAATGCCAGGGAGTGTCTCCCCTGGTTCCTCCCAGTGGTCGTGAAGACTAAATTCTTCATCCAAGTCTTCAGTCCACTTCAAGTGGATGCTTGGACGAAGGGTGAGATGAGGGTCCATTTTCACTTCTCTGTGTGGAAACCCAGTTTCCCAGCACCGTTTATTGCCGAGATGCTCCTTTCTCCCCTGGGTGTCCTTCGTACCGTTGGCAGGAACAACTGACCACAGATGTGTGCTTCCAATTCTGGGCTCCCTGTCCCGGGAGCTGCGTGCTGCTTCAATGAGAGGGTCACACTGCTTGGGTCACCATCACTTTGGAACACATTTGAAATCTTGTCCTGTGAAGTTTCCAGTTCTGCTTTGTGTGAAAGACATCTTGGCTACTTGGGGTCTTCCATGGTTCCGTTCACACCAAATTATGATGAAGAAGGACACAGGGATCCTGACAGGGGTTTCATTGCATCCGTAGACAGCTTTGGGTGGAGGGGACATTTTAACAATACCCATTCCAATCCATGAACATAGGTGTCTTTCATTCATTTGTGTCTTCAATTTCTTTCATCCGTGTTTTGTAGTTTGTAGCATTACAGAGCTTTTATCTTCTTGATGAATTCACTCTTATTTTATTTATTTGATGCTATGATAAATGGGATTGTTTATTTGTTCAGATAGTTCACAGTCATTCACAGAAATACTACTGGGTTTTCTAAGGTGGTTCTGTACCCTTGCAACCTGGCTGAATTCCTTTTTCACTTCTAGTGGCTTTGTGTCGCGTCTTTGGGATCTTCCACATACAAGATCATGTCATCATCAACAATTCACAGACTGCAGCAAGATATCTGCAAGCCACAGATGTTATCAGGGGCTAATATCAAAACTATCTAAGAATTTGAAGGAGCAGCAACAAGATACACAAATAGCCATATTCAAAAGCAGGCAAAGGACGGAGCAGACATTTCTCAAGAGAAGACAGACACACGGGCAACAGGCACACAAAAGAATATCTCAGAACCTCAATGAGCTGTCGTCTCAACTGATTAGACTAGCCTCTGTCAAAAAGATGGCCAACAGCAAGCGTTGACAAGGTCTGGAGGAAAGGGGACCTTGCACACTGTTGGCACCATCCTGTGGAAAGCAGCTTGGGGCTCCCAAAAGGACCAGACTTGACAGGTGATGCAGTAGTTTCACCTCCGAAAACATTTCCAAAGGAAAGGAAGTTCGTGTGGAAGAGGGGCCACCCTTGTGGTCACTGCAGCTCTGTTAACAACAGCCAAGATGCTGAGACAACTCAATGTCCCCCAACCAGCCAATGGGTTAGCAAAATGTGGTTCATGTGCACAACAGGACACTTCAGTATGAAAGAGACAGAAAACGCTGCCCTTTGTGACACTGTGGCTGAACTGAGATGACACTGTGCTGAGTGTACGTCACGGTTTGGGTCTAGATGTCTCCTCATGGGGTTAGAGCTGGGGCCTTTTGGAATGATTGACCACAAGGAAGCTGGCCTCATCGGTGGGTTAATCCACTGATAGGTGAGTGGACCACTGGGAGGTGGACCTCACTGGAGAGACTAAGTCCCTGGGCATCTCCCTCCCTCCTTCCTGGCTGCCATGAGCAAAGCATCTTTGCTCTGCCACACCTTCACCATGATGTTTCTGCCTTGGATCTGGCTGACCATGGACTGAACCTCTGAAACCATGAGCCCAAATAAACCCTCCTCCTCTGAGCTCTTCTCACCAGGTACTTGGGCCACAGCGATGAAAAGCTGACACACACCCCATGACCTCACATGGTCTCCTTCCTGTGAAATTTCCAACAGGTGAACTCAGAAGGAGAGAGTGGCATGGAGGGGAGGCTGCGCAGGGGATGGGGATGGTGGTCAAGGGCTGCAGCGTCAGGAGCAGAAGGTTCCAGTGGCTGCTGGCAACGTGGTGACTGCAGTTCAGTCATGTACTGTGTGTGTTCAAAGAGCTAAAAGAGGGATTCCAAGGTTCTGCCACGGGAAGGGATAGCAGTGTGAGGGGACGTGATGTTCCCTAGACTGATTCCATGAGGCCACAATGTGCACAGGTATGGAAACATCACGTTATGTCCCATAATCATGCAAAATTGTTTGTCAATTAAAAATAAAACGACTTTTCAAATGTTGTTTTTTTGCTGGTACAACAAATGTTGAATTTTTTATTGCAAATGGGAGAGATTTTGAGCGTAGAAGGAGCCATGATGAACACAGATTGTCACAAAGAGAGACCCTCAGTACTTTCTTTCAGAACCTGTGCATCAAGGCACCATGCATTGCTATGAACTTTGTGAATTTGGGGGTCACTTCAAAAATGACAAACAGCCATTTTTCACCTTGTAGCTGGATTTTAACCAGGTTGCTCTTTTTAAAGGCTGGGCCATGGGAAGCCCTGGTCTCCAGCACAGAGCCCTCACCGACACCAGGGTGAGCCTCGCCTTCTCGGGGCCTGGGCATCGAGCCCCTTCTGCCCACAGTTATTTCTTCATTTATTTGGGAGCAGTGGGGGAAGATGTATGATCTTCAGAAACTTTTGAATCAAAGATATAACTGAGAACTGTTTCTTATCTTTTTAAAGCAGAATGTGAGCAGTCACCTCCAGCCTGAACCGTGCCAAGAACACTGACTCAGAGTGGCCCGCGTGCGGCACAGCACTGTGAAGTTCCAGGGACCCTCTTCTCCACCGTGACAGGACTGCCGTGCTGAGCTCCAAGTGACACAGGGCTGAGGTCACCAGGGCGCGAGGCCCAGCTCAGTCCTGCCACACCAGCCAGCACAGCACCTCCCTCTGCGAGGTCCAGATGGCACCGAGTCTGCAATTTCACTTCTGGGCAAATAAATACACCACAAAGATTTTTCAGAAAGTAACCCCGCCCATCCTGGTGTTGTATATAACTAAACAGAATAAATAAACACCATAGCGAGCACTCTGAAAAACGACACCGTGGTGTTCATGGCTAAACATCTCTGCTCACCATCATAAAACGTCAACTCACTAAGCTACAATGTAGGGCGTTCTCGCACCCGCAGCACAGGGAGGAAGCCAAGAAGACTCCACGCGGAGCCGCGCTCCACGTGCGTCGCAGTGCTCCACGTGCGTCGCAGTGCTCCACGTGCGTCGCAGCGCTCCACGTGCGTCGCAGCGCTCCACGTGCGTCGCAGCGCTCCACGTGCGTCGCAGTGCTCCACGGCGCACCAGGAGGACGCACGCATCCGATTGAATTTTGATTTAGTTTATCTGGGATTAAAACCGGCTGCGAGGTTCTGACGCTTTCTGCTTCCTTTTGATCATACATGTTCTTAACCGAGTGACTGGGTAACAGCACTGACTGGGCCGGGACTCAGACCCACGCCCTCTCCGCTCTGTGTGCCCGGATTTGTATCCATTTGCCAATTTATGTAAAATGTCTCCATCCGAATGAGTCCGGAGTGCGGCCACAGAGGCCTGACACCAGACCGCTCCGACTCCGCGCTCTTCCCACCCACGGGTGCAGCGCCTCTGCGGGCCTCGGAGCCCCGCCCAGCTGCTGCCTGGAGGTGGGAGCCTCTCTGCGCGCAGGCGGACGCGGGCTGCGCGGGAGGGCCACCTCCCGCACACCTCCCCACCTGTCTGGCTGTCGTGAAGGTCGACTGGGTTTTCAGCTGTGTTATCTGCGAGGTGTTTGATGGAGTGGTCCAGATAACAGGGGAGAGAGCAAAGCAAAGGGAATTTTTTGAAGATCAAAAGTGGCTGTTCATTTTGTTATCTGACCCTATCTGTTGTCATAGTAACAGGCTTCTTTTAACCTATGCCTGGGATGGTTTGTCTCTGTCTGCTCTGAGTTCTCCTTTGACTGAGGGGCCGCTCCCGCCGCCGCCGGCCGACTTCCAGTCTTCCTGTGGCTCGGAGGGGCCAAGGGGACGGATTCCCACGTCAGAAAGGATTTAAATTACATTTTCAATTTAAACTGCTATCTTAATTTAGGTGAGATAAAGCCAACGCGGAGGCCCTCTCCCCTGGTTCTGCAATGTGTGAGTGAATGTCATTTAGAAATGGAATGAATTAGCGCGTGGACTCACACTCGGGACAGGTTTGATCTTGCGCCGCACCCATGGTGGTGGAAGGGAAGTGACTGAGTGGAGGTGGCGTTTGAAGTCAACTTTTAAGGAAGGGGACAAAATAAAAGCTGATCTAACTTCCTTGCTGCTTCTGCAGGAGGCCATGTAGAGGTGACCAGGCTCCCTTGTGCGGAGGACAATTATGCAGTCGGCTCACATCAGGGCTGTGAGCGGTGACTGGAAACAGGTCCATTTATTTTTAAACAAAGCTTCTGGAAAACTGAGTTTCAGAAGGTGAAACTTCTCCTGTGGGTCATTTTAAGGGACTGAACGCAACTGTGTTGTCCCTCTAAGCTTTTGCAGGTAAAAACACCTTGGAGTGAAAGGGTGCTGGACTGAGTCATAGTCCCTGTGGGGCACAGTGACCACAGCCCTGGGTCTCCCTGTCCTGTCCCCTGCGTGGTGAGCAGCTTGGTGCCAGGGCTTGCCCAGTGCAGCCTGCTGGCCTTGGGGAGCCAGTGTCCTGTGGCGGATGATGTTCAGTGTGAGCCCATCTGAGTCCATCCTCGCTCAACAGCAGAGGGTGGAAGGCCACCTGCCTCCGGCTGCTCCTGGGCCTCAGTCGCTCAGCATGCCTCCCCGTGGGCCACCAGCCTCTGTGGGCTGCTCCTTCCAGCTCCTCTGAGAGGAACCCTTCACCCTCCCCTGGGTCTGCACAGAGTGCCAGGGCCTCTCCCCTCTTCCCAGAAAGCTCTCCGCAGGAAGGCAGTCTCCGTGGTCTGGCTCGGGTTCCATTTCCAGCCCTGGCATGGCTCAGGGCACAGAGGCTCCTACAGGGACTTGAGCCTGGGGGTGACGCCCTACCCCTGCACCTGTGAACCCCCCATTTACGCTGGGCACAGCTGGTCACACCTTAGTCCTTTGATCTACAATGGGGACAATGATGGTATCCAGCCACAGGGCGGTGCAGAGTGAAGGAGCTGCTTTTCCAGGGTGCTTGGAGGAGGCAAGGCCTGGTAACCCAGTGACCGTTCCTCTCCAGGTCGTCCGTGGGAACAGGAAGTGAGCACATTCACCCCTCTGTTCATCAGCGGAGGGGGCAGCACTGCAGGCCCAGCTCCTGTGCTTTGCTCCAAGAGGCTCCAGGCTCCTGGCTCCCGGCTCGTCACTTGGTGCAGACGCCACCTGCCTAAAGGAGCTGTGGCTTCCACAAGCATAGCAGGCAGGCAGGATGCAGCGAAGGAGGGAAGGAGAGGGGAGCTGCTCAAGGCCAAGGTGAGCCCTGCTGAGATCTGAGAGCACTGGAGATGGGAGAAACCCCTCTGTGGAAGCCGCCCAGGGCACGAGCAGCAGGAGGTGCTACAGAATAATCGCCCTGATTGGCTTTATATGTCGCCACCTGGTCAAGGCATGGCACGGAGGCTTCTCTGTGCCAATTAAAAAATCTGTTTATAAATTCCTGGCAGTTGCTATAATACTAAGCCGAAAGAATGGAAGGTTGAATTGTGTGTTTTATGAGCAAAGAAATGTTAAATATCTTTTAATTATTGAAATAAACATCCTAGAAATTTTAAGGGGTCTTAAAGATGCTTACTGTGAGCGGGTGCGAGTCCTCCTGCGCTGCTCTCTGAAGCGCTGCACCAAGGGTGCTGAGCTGGGGGACCAGTGGGTCCCTGAGATGCCACAGAGGCAGTGAAGTCATTCCCCAGGCCTGACACACTGCACGCTCTCAGTTTCTACTCCAAACCTGAAGGTCAGCATGACAGCTTCCCCCGTGGTGCTGTGGGGAGTTGGAAAGCATGGTGGATCGAATTCATCCCCACAGGACCTCACGTAGCAGGGTCAAGTTTAGTTAACTTGACAGGTTTTTTATTCTAATTTTTCAAAAGCAACTTTTAGAGCAGAATAAATTGTTTTGCTGAAGACTATGCAGATTTGGATTCGGACCTGCTGGTGAAGCGAGAAACCAAGCAGAACGACTTTCTGATCCTCCCAAGGCGTCCTTAAAAACCACCACGCGGGCCTCCTTTTAGAAAATGAAGACGATTTCGGTGATCTGCTCACAGCTCCGCACACCCCAGCCCTCTCTGCTGTGGGGAGGCGACGCAGCTGCACTGAAAACAGGCGCCTTTTGGTGGATTTCGAGGCCACCTTCCCCTGGACTTGCGCCGCCGCAGTGCGGGTGCGCGGGTGGCGTCTGTGTCCACGCGCTGCGGGCAGAGCAGAGGGATCCAACCCGAAGGGCCTGGAAAGCCCTGGAGCTGGCCGGGTGCGCAGGCGCTGCTCAGCAGGGGTTCCTTGGGGTTGTGGACTAACACTCCTTCCTGGCGGAGGTCACTCCGAGGGGCGGCTCGGCAGCCCAGAGCCCTGCACCCTCCCGCTCCGGAGGGGCCTGCCCACCGCAAGGCGTCTCCCCACTGGCCCCACAGACATATGCACCTGTCCCCACGGCTGCTGCATCCTGAGTGGCAGCTCCGCCAGGGAGCTCCCGACTCGCCACCTTTGTCATGAGCACTGTGCTGCCAGGACCTCTCAGCCGCCCTCCGTGGCCTGGACAGTGCGTCATCAAACCCGCTGGGCACCGCTGGGCACCACTGCGCCAGGCCTGGGAGACCCTGCCCTCCCTCCTGAGCCAGCAGAGCATTCCCATGTAAGCCGGCAGTGCCCTGTCACCTCCTGACCAAGTGTCCTCTGACCTCCTGAGGAAGTCTCAACTGAGAGGGGCAGGTTACGAAGTCTGGAGAAGTATCTCGTGTAGTGACATTTAAAGACAAAAACGTGAAAAACTCGGATGAATGATATAAATGTTTTGAGGAAAATCCATTTTCTGTTTTGTCTAACATAAAAATAGTTTCTAAAAGCTTTACAACATCTTCAACAATTAAGTTTAGCAATCGGGAGGAAAATGATTTATTGATTGCCTACAACAAGGAGACAGTGACATGACTGACGGAATATTTGATAATGTATGATATTGGATAAATCATATATTCACTATGTCATATTGAATATGCCTGACTTTAAGCACATATTTAAAGATTTAAAAAAAGATCAAGAAAAGATAGCTAAAATTTATTAATGGCAAATATAGAAAGTGAGACCATCATTTCTTCCCTTCATTTAGTGCATAGCTAGCAAGATTCTGCTTAGCCTCCCAGACAGTAGGGAAGAGGCTTTTGTTGTTACTAATTAGAAAGAACTGCCATATTCTAAATTGAATAAATAAATATAAGCATAATAAAATAGATACTATCTGATAAACGTATCAAAGGAGAGAATAGGCACCAGCAGAAATGAACTTATTTCTCAAGATTTATGATCAATTCTTTTTAAAAAATTTCTAAAATATCATGTAAGTAAGAGTTTGGTTTGCACATTATTATGTGCCTGTTTCCTCTTTCATTAGGACTCTCCCCCACAGAAGCAGTTGAAAGTCGTTTTCAAAAGCTCTCTGGAAGACTCTCTCTGAGGATCAGGCAGAAGGGGCCGGGCCTCAGATCTGCGGGCTGGGCTCCCCGGCAGGTCAGACCTCAGGAGAGGACTTTGTCATATGGAGATGTTTAACGGTCCAGCGCGCAGCCTGTGGAGGCTGCCTTTTATCTTTGCAGGGTTTGAACATGATCCTTCCAAAGCCAGATAACCCAGGGAAGGCCTCGAAGGGCCTCCCGGCCGCTTCCCGGGGCCCCTGCCCTGGGCCTGCAGGGACCAGTTATTAGGATTGCTCCTGGAGGCTGTCTTGAAGTTCTCTTTGGGCTTCAGTCTCTATGTTCCTAAAAACAATATGCTCTCAGCACTTTTTTTTATTTTTTTAACTTTTAACCAGCAAGAAGCAATTTTAAGATTGAAACACGTTAGCCAAACATGTGCAGTTAGTCATTTGGATCTGAGCATCAGGTAACATTGAAGAGGTGGCAGCAGAAATGGCTGCACAGACTTGGTCTCATCGGCTACCCTGAGGATGCCCTGCCTGGCACTCAGGGCTCCAGTGACTCCTGAAGGACTGTCCCTTTCGATTTTCCACTGAGAGAACACTGGCCTGCGGGACCGTTGGTTCACCATGGAGAAGCTCAGACTGGAATTGTTCCCCGCAGGCTGGAGCAGCCGAGGCTTTGCCACTCGGGAAGGGGACTTGCCTGCTGAGGACCGCCCGGTCTCTGCTTAGTGGGGCTCCTCTGGGAACTTCACTCCCCCTTTCCAGAGGTGCCGAAGGCCAGAGCTCCCCACAAGGAACCAGTGTTTCTTTCTTCTGTCTTATTGCAAAATACAATACCTTCTACTGCTTTGCAAAATACTCACAATTAATTAGTAAACAATTAATTAAAATACATCAGCATTTGAGTCATCCCACTGGCCTTCTCAACGCAGTGACAATTCCTAGAGCCTCGCTTGTGATTTCTACTCTTGGCAGGGCCAGATTTAGGATGAGCCCCTTGTCATCTGTCCTCCCTCAACTGCAGCCTCTCAGCCCAGAGGAAAGCACCCTAGAGCATCATGTTCCGCTGAAGCGAAGGAGTCCTGCCACCTAACGTGACTGTAAGTCTTCATGGACAGGCCTCTTCATTTCCAGAAAATTCCAGGGAAAGGGACACTAGTTAAGACTTGGGAGCTGCCAGGTTTAGCCAGAGTAAGAAGAAAGTCAGCGTGGAGGAGGAACGGTCACTGGCTCTCTGAGAGAGAAGGCGCTCCCGGCCTGCAGAGGAGCAGAGCTGCGGACGTGGGGCCAGGCTGTGCGTCCAGAGCTCTGTGGTGGCTTCATCCCTGACCTTGCCCTGGGGTGTCTGAGCTTCCTGGTCCTTCCAGACCTAGAGGGCAGGGAAAAGATTCCAAGCTCTGCAGAAATCACAGGTCCTGCTGGCTCAGTGACCAAGACCAGCCTCTCCCCTGATGGCCTCTCCCTCGCCACTTGACTCATCGTTGCCCCAGAGGGCCTGGTGCGGCCGTCAGCAGGACGACGCATGAGCCCCTCCAGGGAGGGAAGAGGAGAGTCCTCTCCAGGCAAGGACAGGAAACTTCAGGAATCACTGCAGAAAGGTGGAGACTGAAGTGAGCCGGGTTGTGCAGGAAGGCCTTGCATTTCTATGGGCGGCGTCAGTGCTTCCAAAGCAACATGAGAGAAGCAGCTTCAATTAAAGTAGCAGCTTGAGAAGGAGCAAAACGCTTAGGAATAAACTCAACAAATAAAATGCAAAATCTTACCTGAGAGTCATAGAATATTTTTGAAAGAAATGAAAGAAGATCTAAATAAATGGAAACACATTCTGTAATTGTGGATTTGAAGACTTAATGTTAAATGTCAGTGCTTCCCAAATTGATCTACACATTCAAAGCAATTTCTATTGAATCCCGCACGACTCCTTTGTAGAACTGGACAAGCTGATTCAGAAATTCTGGATGAATCCAGAAGAGCCCAGGCAGCTTTGGAAAAGCAGAAGTGGAAAGACTGCAATTTCTGGTTCCCAGACTCACTGCAGTGCAGCAACCCCCAAAGCTGCAGTGCTGTCCTGGGTGGACCCGTGAGGCCAGGAGCGAGGCCGGGGAGCCCGGAAGTGTGTCTCCTTGTCTGTGGCCAGCTGACTGTGGACAGGGTACCAGGACCATTCCAAGAGAAAAGGGATGGGTTAGTGGCACAGCCACGGGCAAACAAAAAGCATTGAGTCTTTACCTCACACCATTGGAACAAAAAAATAAAACACGGAGAGGAAAACACAGAGCTGAATCGTTATGACCTTGAACTGGCAATGGATTGTTACATGGGACACCAAGAGTATAAGATGTAAAAGAAAATGCCTAGGAGTTTGTGGAAATGAAACGTTTCTTTGTTTCAAAGAACACTATCCAGATAGTAAAAATCAACTCACAGAATGAAAAAGATACATTTGCATCATATGCCTGATGAGGGTCTCGTATCTAGAGTATATAAAGAATTTTTCCATTGATTAATACAAAGACAAATAGCAAGATTTAAAGATAGTAAAGGGTCTAAATGTGCATTTCTTCAAGGATAGTGAGCACACGGACAGGCGCTGGGTATCCTTGGTCACGAGGCGCACGCAAGTTAAAACCACAAGGAAGTGGCCCTCACGCCCCCCACGGTGGCTAGAATCAAACAGATGTGGATGTGTTGGAAGGATGTGGGGAGCACAGGAGGCCGGCAGTGCTGGTAGGACATAAAGTGGTGCTGGCTCTTGGCAAGCAGCCTGGTGGTGGCTCTGTGGATTAGACCGGGGCTTCGCCTGTGTCTCAGCAATGCCTGTCCTAGATGTTCATCCACTGGAATGGAAAATACCGTCTTCACAAAAACCTGTGTCCTCTTCTACAGCAGCATCATTAGCACCAGCCCGAAGGTGGAAACAGCTGATGGACAGATAAGCCACCTGTACATATGCAGTAGGGGCTATTACTCAGCCAGGAAAAGGAGTGAAGATCTGATACTCGCTGCAAGGCTGCTGACCCTGAACACGGCTCCATGAGGGAGACCAGACAGCGACTCTGCAGGATTCCACTTGTAGAAACTGCCCAGAGCAGCGAGTCCTTGAGCAGAAGGCAGGCCATGGCTGCTAGTGGCTGGGGTTAGGGTTAGGGTTAGGGGTAGCTGAAGGGAGGGCTTCTTCTAGAGGCCATCCAAGAGTTCTGGTTGACGATGGCGATGAGTGAACACACGTCAATCAGCTGCGGGACTGTGCGCCATGAACTGCTGGACCTCAGGATGTGTGGGTGGTGTTTCAGGAAAGCTGCGTCTGCAAGGCCACATGCACCCTCCTTTCCTCTGTGCACACCGTGGTCTCCCACGTGCAGGAAGCCCTCTGCCTTGCTCCTCAGGTGACGGCCCAGGTCCGAAGCTGTGCTCACCGCCACTGCAGCCAGTCCCGAGAGCGCATAGGCCAGGGGCGGCCTCTCCGTCCAGGTTCTCCCTTCCAGGACGTGGGTCTGCGTCAGATGCAGACAGAGGGGGGCGGGAGGACATCCCGCCTGCCTCAGGGCTCCTTCCCTGGGGTCTGTCTTCAGGGCCCGAGGCAAGGCCCTGCTTCAGGAAGTAGGTGTGATCCCCAGGGTTTGAAAGGCAGTCTGCCCAACCTGGTAGTGCAGAACATTCCAGGCGTGTCCTCAGAGGACACTTCCCTCGTCCCAGCCTCGCTCATGGTCCCCTCTGTTCACGCACACAGAGCCGCAGGTCTTCCTTAGCTAAGAAGGAGTGGAGCCCAGACTCTGGCAGGGGCGGCTCTGAGCCCTCAGACTGCTGCTGGTGTCTCGCAGGCTGAGTGGGAAGGTCTGTCTGGTCCCCAGCTGTGCAGCGTGGTTTGGGGGGTCTATTTAGAGGCCAGAGCTGGAGAGTTGGCGCCTGCTGGACGTGTCCCCGTGTGCTGGCCTTTCCTGGGGTTTCTGCTCAGGTGTAGTCTTTCTCAGGAGGGTCATTCAGGGCTGGGGCAGGTGTGCTGGAAATCGGCTTTTGGTGAGTTCTGCTCATCTTGAGGATCTGGAAGAATGTAGGCTATTCAGTGAAAATGGTCCTGGCCTACCTAGGAGGCCCCAGGCGGGTTATGGAAGCTAGACTTCTGAGCTTCACACAGAGACCAAAAAAAAAAAAAAAAAAAAAAAAAGTTTAGAATTATTTATTCAAAAGCTGGGAACATTTTTGAAAATAAAAATAAAACAATGGGAATTGCAGTCTAGGTGTTGGCGAGCTGCTTACAGTGGGCTCTGGCCCCTTTAGGCCCCAGGCTGAACTGGGTCTGGGTTCCCTGGTCACTGCATGGGCGGGTACTGGCTGTCCACCAGAGGGGGGCTTTTTCTCCCCAAAGAACCTCACTGCTCTTCTGTGAAGCCCCCACCCCCACCTGCTGTTTACCAGAAGGGTCTTTGTGGATTCAAGCTGGGGCATGGTCTCAGGCAGTCCAGACCTTTCTTCCTGGCTGGGGATTTAGCACTGGGTGCTGGAATCCTGGGCTTCTTAGTTCTGCACCTGGAAACTCCGCTCACCTTGGACAGAAGGAAAGAAATGGATGGTGGAGAGGAAACAAATGTCCCCATGCCCTCTCTTGCCCCAGGCACTCAGCATATCCACCATTTTTAGTCTCTCATAATGATCTTTCAGGATCGATCATGTTATTATTGTGATTTTAAAAATGGGCAACCTGAAGCTAAAGATGATTAAGGAACTCGTCAAAGATCACAGCAAATGCTGGCAGAGTAAGACTAAGAGCTATCCTGCCATCACCGCTGGGGGGTCGCCCAGGGTTCTCTCCTGCGTGGCGCCTGCCCATTCTCTCTGGTCGGGCTGCATGGCAATACCCGATTGGTAGCTTCTGAGCCCTGCCTACCTTCCCACTCACACCTCGTGGCCCAATTACCCCCATTTCTTAATGAAGTTGTGTGATGCTGGTGTTCTGTTGGAAAGTGCGATCTGGACTTTGGAATAATGGATGTGAACCCCCAGGGATCTGCTGCTGCTGCCATCTTGGTCAGCCAGTGGCTTCTGATGGCATGCCAGCTCTTGGAAAGTCACCTGGCTCAGCCTATAGACACCTGAGCGCCTGTCAGACTGATTTCACAGTGTGGAATATGCATTTATAGAGCACATCCTGGCGGTGCAGCTGATATCCTCAGGTGGAGGCAGCTCCCTCCAGTGGGTTTCCTGAGGGGCCTGGTGTCAGTTAGACATGGAAAACCTCTGCCATCAGTGACAGCCTCAGACAAGCACCAGGCACCCTTCGCTGGCCTGTGTGGACTGATTAATGCATTAGATTTTACCAAGTCCAGTGAGTGGGCGGGATTTTCAACCACCCCACAGAAGCACAGTACAAAGCCTCCTGAATCTCTTCCTCTGGTGTTGGTGTTTATTCTCCACGAAGGTGAGAGCGTGCAAGTCAGAGGTGGGGAGGTGTTGGTGCACGAAAGGCCCAGTTGGCTGATGGGGACCCGCTCTGTCATCTGGCATCATGAAGCCCATCTGCTGTCATTGACGCAGACACACACAGAGCATCAGTGATGAGGGTGGTCAGCGCCGCTCTTGCTGGAGGGCAGACTCAGAGCCCCTGCTTCATCTTTTTTTTTTTAGAAAAAGGAAAAAAAAGGTTTTTTTATTTGGAACCAGGGATTGAACTCAGGGACACTCGGCCACTGAGCCACATCCCCAGCCCTATTTTGTATTTTATTTAGAGACAGGGTCTCACTGAGTTGCTTAGGGCCTCGCTAAGTTGCTGAGGCTGGCTTTGAACTCGCGATCCTCCTGACTCTTGGATTATAAGCGTGCGCCACCATGCCCGACCGAAAAAAAAGTTTTATTGCTTTGCTAGCAAAGGAGAAACACACGGGATCCTGTGCACCATGGGAACGGGGGTGGGGGGTTAAAAGAGAGGATTTAGAGAAAATGTGATCAAGGAGGAGAGATCAGGGAGGAGAAGATCAGGGAGGGGAAGTTTAGGGAAAAGAAGATCAGGGAGCAGGTCAGGGAAAAGAAGGTTGGGAAAAAAAAGACCATGTAAGTTTCGAAGTGACAGGGCTACAGTCAAAGCGGCGGGGGACCCTGTTACACTTACCACTGCCAGTTTACAGCCTCCTTTTCTGTGGAGGTGGGCAACGACATCTGTAAGCCACTCCCTGCTTAACGGGCGAGGAAGCGGGTCTTCAGAACGGGGCTGATTACTAGATCTCAAGTTCTCTCTTCTGGGTTTCTGTTGCGTGGTTGCAAAGGGAGGAACTGCAGCAGAGCAGTGAACGGAGACACCTGCCCCAGGCCAGCGATGAGCAGGTAGGCAGGGGGAGGCAGAGGAGGCCCAGCAAAACAGACTGAATGTCTTGGTATCCAGGAGAGCCAGTCAGTGGGGCCCAGCCCCGTTCCATCCAAAGGGATGTGTGGTGGTCAAGGTTGCTCATTGCCTGATCTGTTCAATCCTGGTCTCCACCTGTGAGGAGGTGTCGCTGTAAACCCAGCAAGGTCTCTTAGCCACAGCACAATCTCCCCCTTGCTCGGCAGACACAGTCTAATGCCTTGTGGTTGTCTAGGACTACCCTGGCCAAGGAGTCCAGAGAAGTCTGTAATTTGAGACAGACAAGGCTGTCTCATTGGCCAAGGTGATGGAAGTTTTTGACAGATTTCAGAGGACCCAATGACGTGACCAATTCCCCATCAGGGTAATAAGGTGTAACCAAAAAAATATTCATCACCATCAGGAATTCCACCAGGAAGGTCCTGGGCCAGTTGAGTAAAAGGCTTTAGGGAGCTCTCCCAGTGAGCTGATTCCTTTAAGGAGTGGATTGAAAATGGTGTCACTAAATGCCTAGAAAAGACTGGGTGGAAATTGTGGAATTTCTGAGACATTCAGTAGCCCACAGACAGTTATTAACTTTACAGATGAAAACATGTCCTTAGGGCCACAGGAACCACTGCTTCTTTATAGAAATCCAGTAGGTCCCCAAAGAGGAGATGACCCCCGACTTTAAACCCTGTGTGTTCCATGCAAGAATGGGCTGGGAAGGAGTGATCAGTTGCTACTGGAACCTTCTCTGCAGGAAGATGGGCTATATTTTGTACACATAAGTCTCATTGCAAGATATTCTGGAATTCCTATTCCTCTATAGACCAGGAAACTGGTGATAGATGCAATAAGAGGAAGAGTGAGGGGGAAGATTGGAGACCGTCTCAGCTGGGTAATGCATTACTTGAACACGGTGCATAATGGTGTCGACTCTGAGGTCCTATGTTGGCATCCAGTCTCCATCTGGGATCTGAGTAAGTTTGTAACGGGATGTACACAGGGGTCGCCGTGGTCCACAGAAGATCAGGCTCCCGGAAGGCAGAGCCAGCATCCAACTGCCTGAGCACAAGTAGCTGAGGTCTGCTATTCTAACCAGACCGTTGTTCTCCCAGCCAAATGGCCAAGGATGTTGCGACTTTCCTGAGTTCGGTTTCCTTTTTCTCAAAGTACAGCAACTGATGGAGCAACTTGTGCACTTCAGGGAGGGAAGGCAGGAGTTCCCTGAAGCAAAAAGAACTTCAGCACCTGCTGGGATGGTCCCTCAGTCCTTCCTTTACTCACAGGAACAGCTCCTCGGGTTTTGTCCAAGGCAAACTCACACCATCTCCCAATCTCCAGCAGTCGGCTCTCAATGAACTCACCAGCCACCTTGTATCCTCAGCAGGGAAGTGGGGGTCACTTGCAGTGCCAGCCCTGCCCACGGAGCTGGAGCGGGGCTGCTCTCTGGTCCTGCCGGGGTTGCCAACTCTGTAACCAAAAGTTTGGTCCTCATCCTGTACACCAATTGGATAACAAAGACAAGGTCTTCAGAAAAAGGGAAAAGGTTTATTGCTTTACTAGCAAAGGAGAAGCTCAGGGACTCCTGTCCCAAAGGCAGTGATTCTTGCATGTGTTTTTTTATTGGTTAAACACTTGAGACGTACGAGTTCAATGCTTTCCAAGTTTCCTACTAATGAAGGCAGCCTGGTTTTTTAAAAAATTACTTTATTGAGCCCCTGCATGCACTAGAACCCGTGACAGGTGACTTTCTGTTATTACGTTGGAGCCTCCAGCCAGTCTTGTGAGTGTCCTGGCCCTGAGTTCAGACCAACCAGCTGGGCCTAGGTGAGCTCCGGCCGGACTTACACTGCGGAACATGGGGGATGTGGGCCTCTCTCTGTCCTGTTCCCTCCAGGCCCTGCTCCCCCTTCATCCTGCTGCACCTGGAGACTCTGTGATGTCTAATTGAGAGGATCAGGATGCTGAGTGCAACTGTCCACCAAGGACAAACACTGGTCACGTCCCCCCACAGAGGAGACCGCCCAGGCAGCTGTTGCCGCCCCTGTTCTACAGACAAGGAAAGGGGCTCAGAGAAGCACCAGGGCTACCCCCAGAGCTCTGCTCCCGCTGGCTGGCTCTGGCATCCTGGCCACCTCAAGTGAGGAGCCATACCTGGGCAGGCGCTCATGCAACTCTCTTCACGAGGCTGAGGCTCAAACTGATTGGAGCGCAAATTAACATGGTCTCTTCTACCAGCCACTTCACCAAGGGGTGATTCCTTCCTTGAAGTTCACTCATGTTAAGGCACAGGACAAGGGTCTTCAGTAAATGACAGAGGTGCAGGCCACCCACTGACTGAATGCACGATTCCATCACCCCAGAAAGACCGTGGGTCCCTTCAGTCTCCCTCCACCCCAGCCTGCCCAGCAACCGCTGACCTGCTGTTCCCGATGGTGCCCTTCTCGTCTACTGTACGGCAAAGCCCGGTGTGGAGTGTGCACCCAGCGAGGACCCTCTTTTCTAAGACCCACTGGAGATTGAACTTAATACATATGAACAGTTCAGGGAGCCTTGAGTCCCCATCTGTCAGCCACGTATCTTCTTTTCCTTTAGGATATCTAGAGAGTTGAGACCTGTGGGAGGACACCACTGACCATCTGCCTTGCAGGGAAGAGCAAGAAGAAAGCTCTATTTCTAAATCAGCAGGATCAACCCTGGGGCCGGCTGCTGAATGAGAGGGAAACCTCCTTGTTGTGAGCACCGTGGTCACTCGGACTAGGACGGCGAAGGGCACAGGCATGGGTCAGGGCCATGGAGCAGCACCCAACACCAGGCCTGCAGGGAGGGAAGTTCCAGAACCCTGCAGAGAGGAACTGCATGCTGTGTGTGCAGACTCCCAGAAGACAAAGGGAGAGGGCATCGGAGGCCACGATTTCCAAGTCCCATCAGAGATTGCGATGGGAGGGGAGGTCTGGGCTGGTCAGGCTGGTCACCTGAGAGCCCGTGTCTGGGCCCACAATGTGCTTTCCTGTGTATGTTCTTAAAACTGTGCAGTTTGACCTGAACAGCTCAGAAAGTGATGTGTATGTGTCGTTGGTACCAATTTGCATAATTGGAGTGCACAAGTCCTCGTCTCTCAACAGCATAAATGCCAGTTAATACCAATACAAAAACGTGATCTGGCAAGTTCTAGAAAGCAGCATGGGAAACCCTAGGGTGCTGGCCATGGGACTCGATTTCCAGATTTGCTGGACCATTTCAGCCGTACAGGATGCTTCCAAAATGGAGTTGACGACGTTTCTTCTCCCTGCACCCTGCAGCCTCCAGGTTGCTAGGAGGAAATATAAAACAATCCTTGTCCAGGAAAGACCCCTGGCTATTTATAATCCATTCAGGACAGTTGTTGAAGAACACTAGCCTGGGAGTTTTAGGCATCAGTACCTGACAATTAGCATATTTGAACACAAGACACAAAATCAACCTCTTTTTCAGAAAAATGACTGCTCCCCTAGCTGGTGGAAACTGTTGATTGATGAGGAAGTGCAGCCACATGTTTAGCCACAGAGCACAAGAGTGAACTGCCCACCAAGGTCGAGCCCATGTCAACCCCAAATCAGGATGGAAAGTACAGTGGAGAAAGCTCTCTTTCCCCAAGTGACAGTGTCTAGAGACACTAAGGAACAACCATGCTAAAAACACAGAGGACCTGGAGGTGGAAGGACGAGACTCAAAAGAAACAGCGATACACCAGATTCCTGAGGGTTTAGCTTTTTTGTTGCTCACAAAGACCTGACAAGAACAACTTAAGGGAGGAGAAGTTTACTTGGCATTTGCAGTTTCAGAGGGCCCAGTCCATAGATGGCTGATGGCTGAGTCCATTGCTCTGGGACAGAGGTGAAAAATAATATCATGGCAGAAGAGCAGAACATGTGGTAGAAGAGAGCATGACACCAGGAATGAGAGAGTGAGCAAGAGAGAGACAGAGAGAGAGCTGCGCTTCACTTACCAGGGATAAAATATATATCATGTATCCCAAAGGCACAACCCTAGTGACCCACTTCCTCCAGCCACACCCTAGCTGCTTATAGTTACCACCCAGTTAGTCCATTCAAGTGGATTAACACACTTATGAGGATTAATGCACAACCCAATCGTTTCACCTTTAAACCTTTGTGCATCGTCTCACACGTGAGATGTTGGGGGACACCTCATATCTAAACCAGAACACTGGACAAAATTCAATATCGTAAGATACTAAAACCTGAGCTGATTTGCAAATGTCATGTGAGCCCAATCCAAATGCTGAGGCTTGTCTAAAAGATGAAAAAGACATTGCAACCTAAACACTCGGAGAGTCTCCGCTGCCAGACTCTGTGCATCGCCCGCTCTAAGGCTGCAATACACTGAGAAGCAGGGGGAGCGACAGGGGCCACATGGGCAGAAACAGCAGAGGGAGCCTAAAGGACCAGGGAATGTCCAGCATGTGCGAGGCACTTTCACAGCCCCAGAGAAGGACCAGGTGACAAACAGCTGGCGCTCCCGCCCCACTGGGCACTGTGCTCTGAAGCAAAGTCCAAATGGGCAGCAGTTAAATGTGGAAATGGAGAAGCTCAGCTGAAGGGACGGGAGGGGCCGTGCCCGGTTGGCGACACCAGGCCGAGACCACGGAGCTCAGACCCGAGTGAGGAGGTAAGGGAGGACGGTCACACAGCACTGGTGTGAGCCAGGCTCGTCTGGAGAAGTGGACGGGGGGAGGTGGAGAGGAGCTTGCAGCAGGGGCTGGTTCATGGGGCTGCAGAAGGGGTCCCAGCACCTGCCCCCTGCGAGCTGGGGGCCCAGGGCAGCCCCAGGAGCACTGCAGCAGGAGTCTGAGGGTTGAGGACCAGGAGCTGGAAACCCCGTCCCAGGGCAGGAGGAGACAGAGGGGCCGGCTCCACTCAGCCAGGCGTGGGAGAGCAGGGGTCAAGTTCTCTCTCCTCCACCTTCAGTTCCACTCTGACCCTCGGGGAGATACGCACCCCTCACAGGAGGGCTGTCTACTTCATGGGGTCCTCCTGTTCAAACGCTGGTCTCGTTCAGAACACTCAGGTCTACCCAGAAGCCCTGCTCAGTGTGGTCACCTTGGGCCCAACAGGCGGACAGGTTCAAAGGAGTCATCTGGTATTTGAAGCAAAACCACCGTCAAGTCAGTTCAAAGTCAGACAGACAGCAGGGCCGCATGCCCCTGCAGCTGCCAGGGGGTCCTGGGCACGTGAACCAAGGGTGAATCAAGGGTGGGAATGATCCTAATGGACATGGAGAATGAGGCTGAGGGCAGCTGGGAGGATGAAGAGTTGGAAATAGTCAGATTCACTGGAAGTAAAATATTTAGAGTACTCATTTTCTGGGTCAAACTGACCAAGATTCAAAAGCATGGTGGGCTCTGGCCGTGCTGTTGTGAGGACCAGGCTTCCCACCTTCTACAGATACGTAGGCACGTGAGACACATTGTGTTATATGTGTTCATGTGTGTGAAATCCATGCACATGTGTGTGAAATCCATGCACGCGTGTGTGAGCACATTTTGTTACATGTAATGCATGCACATAGGCATGAAGAATATTTTGCTAAATATGTAAGTATGGAAATGTGTTGTATTTATGGGAAACACCCATTCATTTTTATGTACATAACAAAGGAATGTCATGTTTTGATAGAAAAATTGCAACATAGTTTAAAATACATCATCGGAGTTACTGTGTTTTTACCTTGATCTACATGGATAATATTTAGAAATGCTCCTTTTTAAAAAAAACAGAATGATTTTGTTGATGAAAGAGTAATTTGGTAGGTAGGGTGGTAAATAAATTATAGTATACAAATTATTTATTTTTAAAATAATCATTATACTTCTAAAAAGAGAAAACATTGATCAAGTGATGATCAATAGGTAGGAATGGATCTAGGCCCAGCCAGGCATAGAAAGTAGGCCCAGGGAGAAGGACGAGGTCACGCGAACGGCCAGGTTGCCTCAGCTCACGCACCACAGGACCCAGGGGAACCACAGCCCACCTCCGTTGCTGCTGTAGGACCTCGGAGACCTTGTCCACCCACGCCGGTCAGCCTGGAGGCCTGGCCTGTGTGCAGACCCATCCCATCTGTGCCTCGAAAGGCTGCTGAGTTGGGTGGTGTGTGGACAAATAATAACTGGCAGGGCCATGAATCTGTGGCTATGCAAACGCAAACCCGGGGTGCAGTGCGTTCCTTGAGGAAGCGAGTGCAGATCACAGCCCCTAGGGAGCTCTCTGAAGGAAAGACGGGTGCCAAAATTAGCAGACACGAAGACCGAGTGCAGTTCAGGGTCAGCCCTTCTATGGCCAAATTTCTGCTGATTTACCCAGTGAAACAAGTTCACAATTATTTTGAGCGAGTATAGTTTAAAAAAACCTTCCTAAAATATTTTCTGATTTTATAGCATTTGATAAAGCCAGGGAGTTTTTTGATGTGTTTTCTTTCAAAGTGAATGGATGCTGTTTTGGCAACTTTGATATTTCATTTGAAGGGAGTGTAATAAACTGTTTTCTTTGTATTGATTGAAGAAATATAGTGCTTATTTTTTTGCTTGGTTTTCTAGTAGTTATTCAATAGGTTAAAGGTCAACGCCATCTGTTTCCTAACAGGACATTTTGTGTAAGATTTGCAAGTCCTACAGGCACCTTTAAGCACGGATAAATATGCACTCTTGGTTTCAGATGGGTAGTTTTTTAGTACCAAAGGATGATTATGTTGTGTGCCTTGAGACATTGGCTATAATATATTTCCTGTCCCTTTATTGCAGTTTGGAATCATAAACAATGACTGTTTGGCTCAAAGCCATTTATTCAGCCCAAAAAGACATTATTTGCACAACAAAAATCAATAAAAATGTTACTAGGTCTGGCTGGATACTTTGCTTAACTGTGGTATTTGTCTGTCACTGGTGGCATGCCATCTCTCGCAGGAGACGGGGCCAAAACACGGCCATTGATCCAGTCAGTGGTGATGGATACTGGCATTTGGAGAGGCCTGCTCTGGAGAATCTCGATTAAAAAAGTATTCCTAGGTTTCGCCTGCAGCGGTCAAGATCACCCGAACGAGGAGGCTGCGTCTGCTCTGCGGGGCTTCTCCCTCTTGCGGTGGAGAAGCACTCCGGACCAAAGGCATTATGGAGAGAATTAAGTCAATCTGTGTTTAGCCAAAGGCTTTGGCATCACATCAGCCTCAGCTGATTCAGACACGGCCTCCCGCTCTCCTCACCTCCTCCAGGGTGCGGGCTGCGGGAGCGTGATTCCACGCACCTTCCCTCGCATCACGCCGTCTGCGTGTGTCTGAAACCAGGGCCGACAGCTTTCCCCAAATGATCACCTACTCAGCGCTACTTCTGAAATGAACTAAAGGCACTAAGTAACTGCAGCCCGTGTCGTGGTACAGTGGACGCACGGGGAGGCCCCAGGCAGCTCCTGCTCCGAGCTGGAGCGGAGACTGATGTACGACCCTCCAGGCCCATAAATTTCAAATATAAAATTGTTTTCATTTTTCACTGGCTATCTTCCCACCCGCAGCATAAATCTGATTCAGAGAGCCACGGTGGAAGGTGATAGAAGGTTGAGAATACTTTGACTTCATTTCTTTTCATTTCGTCTCATATATTCATATATTGGCACCACACCTTTCCAACAGGCTTCTTGGACGATGGAGCTATTTCGTGGAGGCGCGATCACTCAAGGGAGAACAAAGCCAGAGGCACTGGATCTCCAAACGGGGCAGAGATCCCGAAACTGGCCCCGGTGCAGTGTGCATGCTGGGTTCCCTGTGATGGCTGTTCGCTGGGTCCCAAGTGTCCCCACACAGGTGGTCTGTCTGGTTCTCCAAATGACCTGAAGGACGCTGTTTCTTTAAACTCTTCCCACGCTGCTGTGCAGGGCTGGCGACTGGGGTCTCTGTGCCCGTCTTCCATTGCTGTATTGGGCTGTTCACCAGAGACTGATCGTAAAGCCAGCATATTCTTATATTTTTATTAATTATTTCATTTTCAATGGTGTTTAAGGGAACCGTTTTAATACAGCACATTAATAAAATTCACACAATTAACGTAGTCACAGGTTCCTATTGTTAATGAGCTTTTCGATCTCTCAGACACTCTGTTGGGGTGCAGATGACGAGGTCAGCACCGGAAGTCCACGGACGTTGCCCACTGTGGCTTTTCCAGGGGGAAATTCATCTGGAGGCTGAGAACCAACTGGGACTGCACCGTCTGTGGAAGAGGCTGTAATGGATGTGAGTTTCACACTCAGGGTGAATGAATACTCCTCGTGTTAGCATCCGGCACCGTGTCTCAAGCTTGCACTGCTGCGTTTGGGAGAGCAGAGGAAGCGCGTGTCACGATAATCAAGCTTGTGTCAGAGGTTAGTGCCTAATGAGCCTTGTGGCTCGGTGTTTCGTGTTCTCATTGGTAATGCACCCCTCATATGTGTGAAAGCACTCCAAGGGCACACGTGTGCAAGGCATGCACACTGTGAGTGTGTCCCATCTCTTGTGCCACTCGGTGGTCCACGCACCCGCCACAACACCTTCTCACAAGTACGCTTCCCAACTCCAGATGTGCTGCTCCGAGGCGCTCGCGTGAGCAGACCTTGGGAAGCTGGCTCCAGGAGGAGCTCAGCTGTCACTTTCCAGCACATTAGAGAATCCCGGAGCTGTCCCAGAATGCCGTGTGCACTGTCACTGCTCCCAGACGCCCGTCTCGCGACTTTCCTAACCTGCCTGTCCACAGTGATTAGAACTTGCTTCCCTTTGGTCTCACAGTGCAGGAGAGTCAAGCAAGCTCCGAGTCTGAGGCACCGAGGCTCAGGGGAGGGAGGCTTGCCCCTCACGCAGCAGAATGAGCAGGCGCTCCTTGCCAACGGCGGTCCTGAGCAAGTCCTGAGCAAGCCAGCCCTACCCAGACCTGTCTCATCCTGCAGTGAGGTGGCGTTAGCCACGTCTGTGTTGCCACTGGAGTGAGGACCAGGGCTGCTTTTGTGACCGACACTCATCTGCACGGGATTTCCCTTGACAGACGCGTTCCTGCCCTGATTTGGCCTGTGCCCTGCCCTCCCTCTTAGGACCGTGGCTTCCAGGGCCCTGATGCAGGGGCAAGGCCTTCCAGGGCCTGGATCCTCGCGCAGTGGATTGGAGGACTCACGTGTGGGGGCTTCCAGGAACGAGGGACTGCTGATGTTGTTTTAATCAACTGAGAAAACGGCCTCATTAGGGGGCTTCACCAGTGTCTGTTGATGACTGTTGTGAAAGTGTGCCCAGCTTAGGTCCAATGCTAACGCTAGTTAAGTTAATTGGAGTTAAATTGTCTGCTCGATGACTGATCCGGCGGAGAGTGGAGGGTAGATTATTTTCAGTGGAACAACAAAAGACCACCAGCCTGGAATTATTTTTGGAGGCACACAGGCCAAGAATAATGTCTGTTTTCTGAGCAAATCTAAGTGTACGGTTGAGACGACTCCCGGATTTCCCAGCGATGCCATCCTTCACTGCTCGGCAACAGTCTGGGTCTGTTATTTTTAGGAGAAAGTGTTATTTTCTGGAACCAGAGCCCTGGGGGTGGGGGGGAAGATCACTCAGCACATAACTTGGTAGTAATGTAGAATCTTGCCAGAATGCTGGATTCACATGATGCTCGAGAAATCTGCATAGCGATCGTCACACACTGTAGAGATGGAGTAAATCCTCCTCTCAGATCGATTCTATTGATCGTCATTAAAGCAGCAGGCTCAAAACAATGAAGTGGTTTCTCCTTTCCAGGCTCCAGGTGGAGCCTCTCTGCCTCTTCCTCTTTTCAGTTAAGAGCATCATTAAATGTATGAGCAAACAGCACATTGAGAGGCCAAGTGTTTTATTAATTCATCATCAGAATTATCTCAGTGCATTAATATTAATAGCCTCAAATTGGATTTCATTTAAGAGGTGAAATAAATATGCAGATAGTAAAAGCCTGCACGGCCCGAGCCCTGCAGGGGCCGTTCCCCTGGGCTTCGCCTCTGTGCGTCCCTGGACCAGAAAAGTCCACTCGAGGGCCAGGGGCTGACTGACCAGGCCACGGGCACAGGAGCTCCACCAAGCAGCCTCCCCCCTGGGGGCGGGGGTCTGCGAGCTTTCTCGTAAGTTGTGCCTGGACAAGCTGCGAGCAGCTCAAGGAGAAACAGTCCTGCAAGAGGAAGCGTCTGAGGGCCTGTTCCCTTCCCAGTAGAGACGGGAAGCAGGGAGACTGAGAAAGGCGAGCTGTGCAAGGCGAGCGGTTCCAGCGTGGACTGAAGAAGTATCATTTGATTTTTCTTTGACCAGGTGGTTAGGTAGGACTTTCTCTGGGTAGCATAAAGCTATGCGTGTGAGTTTCTGCCCAGGCATGTTCGACACGAGACCTGTGAGAAAGTAGCACACACTGGGTAGATAGAGCCTTATTCTCGCAGCTCTGGAGGCCGCAAGTCTGAAATGGAGGTGAGAAGGCAGGTCTGCCTCCTCGGAGGCCGGGGAGAAGGTCTCCTTGTCTCAGTCAACAGCCCCTGGCGTTCCTGGGCCTGGGAATCCCTCAGATCTTGCCTCTTCATCACATGGTCCCTCCCTGTTTGTCTCTAATGAGGACACTGTAGTCTCATGGGGTTAGGGCCCTCCCCAGTGACCTCGGCTCACCTCCACCACACCTGCAAAGACTCTCCAAACAAGGCACCAGGGTTAGCACCCCAGCATGTCATTTGGGGGCACA
Source organism: Glaucomys volans (assembly GCA_020662805.1). Classification (NCBI taxonomy): domain Eukaryota; kingdom Metazoa; phylum Chordata; class Mammalia; order Rodentia; family Sciuridae; genus Glaucomys; species Glaucomys volans. The sequence continues at coordinate 612,800 of JAJEJO010000187.1, read as the reverse complement.
TAGTACAAACTGACCAACCAAGATAATTATGAAAATGAAAAAAAAAATGTTGTTTAGGTCGGTGCCCCTGGAGCCTCAGGGGATGGTGGTGAGACTCGGTAGTGGGGAGGAGGCAAGGGAGCAGGCCTTGTTGGTGCTGGGTGGCAGAAGCTGCAACCGGCTGACCAGGTGGCAGTTTGCACCTCTGCTGAGAGCAGGGCGACCCATCCTGCTCAGTTCTCCTAACCCAGGCTGGACACGGAAGGCCCGGCCCAGATGCTGTGCCCAGGGTCCCCTGGGGACGAGAGCACCTGGCTGCGTGCCTGGGGTTCCCGGCGGACTCTGGGCCTCCGGGACAGGGTGGAGGGAGACCGCCCTGCGTCCTTCTCAAAAGTCTGCTCAAGACTGTCCCATTGCCCAGGGGACTCAGGGCTGTCAGAGCCCCACTCTCTGGTGTGACGAGCCCCACCCCCAGGCTGCAGCTCTGTGAGCAGGCCTCTGGAGGGGAGGTTGAGAGTGAGGCCCAAGGAAGCACGTGGGCCTCAGGGCCACAGGCAGGCCTGGACACCTGGCTCTGTGTCCCCTGCCCGGGCACTCAACCTGGCGAGGCCCACAGCTGCGTGTCCCACATCCCAGCCCTGTGACTTCAGATTGCTGGAATGACTCTCAGTCATTTAGATTCTTATTTACCCACCTCAGAACATTGAGAAACAAGCATTTAGAGATTAAGTTATTACATTTAATGCACTCCCTTATTAGAGCATTTTGGAATAGACCTGCATAATCCAACATAATGGATAATTTCTATTTCTTAAATTGTATTTCAAATGAGCAGTTAATGATTTCTGAGACTGGAAACTTAAATAGAATGGAAATGAACAGAATCCTGTGATTAATTCAACCACATGTGAAGTGGATTTTTAGGGACTACCAACTCAATGAAAATGTAAACACATGTTTATATGTAATTCTTTACTGAATAATTCAGTTGTACTGTACTGGGGGCGGTAGACTCTCCCTAATATCACACAAATTCGACTGGGGCCCGAAAGTTGGAACCACTGTATTTCAAGACTTCTGCTCTCAGGAGGAGAGATCGCAGGTCTATGGTACTGTTTTGCTTTGAGCTGCTGAGTCATCTTGAAGGCCAAGGTGTGGCCATGGTGGCCGGCTCAGTTAAAGCAGGGCTTCTGTAAGTCACATTCACGCAGGTAGGAATGGAGGCGGCAGGGAACAGGAGCCGCCCCGGGTTTCCCTGACAACGCGGTGCCTCCTGCCTACCCAGGCCAGGGTAGGCCTGGGGGAATCCAAGACTTGGGGCAAGGCAACCGCCTTCCCTTCCCTAGAAGGGGCCCCAAGGGTGGGCCCACCTGGGATTGCTGCCATGTCCCCAGGGCTCCAGGACTGCCTGGCTGGAGCTGTGACACCTGTCAATTAAGAATGGAGCCGCTAAGTCTGGGGCTGTCCTTAGAAGTGACGATTGTGCTGCGACTCCTGCACAGCGGGAGACACCTCTGGCCTGCAAAGGTCCTGCTCCGTGGCTCCCGATCTGAGCCTGGAGTGGAATTGGGCCCAGCGCAAACCTGTCCTTCCCAGTGACGTATTAGTTAGTTTCAAGTGTACAAAGTAAGGCTAGATTAATCAGAGTGTTCTAATTATAACCACGCTGAAAATACACAAGCAGGTGTGTGCGGCGGAGAGAACTACTGCCTGACAGGCGAGTGATTGCATCCTTTGTCCCCTCCAGGTCCCAGAGAACTGCAGGAAGACAGTCCCAGGGCGGGCGAGACCCGGGAGCTGCAGGCACCACACAGCAGCTGCCCGGTTCCCAGCCTTCCCAGCATGTTGCGGCCTTGGTGTTTACACGAGGGTTTTATAGAAGCCTCTCTTTTCCTGAGGAGGCCCTGCATGGTGGACATGGACATTCCTCCTCAAGACATCGTCCTCACCCAGCTGCCCTGCTGCCCCGCTGCCCTGGGGAGCTTTCTATAAACACCAACGCGGATCTCAGGTATTCTGCTTTGTTAAGAAAACATTTATATAATTTAATAGTGAAGTATTTCATGTCAGGACCCAAAGAATTCTATATGTATCGGAACGGTCGTACTGATTTCCACCTAATGCACCAGCCTTCATTTCTTTATGGTAGACAAGCATTTCCCACCTGCTGAGCAATTCAAATACTTCCCAATTTTTCTGCCATGCACAGTGCTGCAATGAACAACCCTCCACACACTGGGATTTAACTGGGACTTAGTTGTTAACTTTTTGCAAAGACAAGACTTACTTCAAATTTGAAAAGTATGGACTTATGCTTCCATTAACTGTCCTGGAACGCCCCCGACTGTGGGCCGGGAGCAGCCTCTCTGCTTTGCGGTCCCGTTGCTGACTCCTGTGCAGTCCTGCAGCTTCTGAAGTTCCGCCATTTCTCTTGATTGTTGTGCGAGAGGTCCTTTCCTTCCCTGGCGTTTAGGTCCTGCATGTCACCCTGTGTGAGGGGGGCATGCAGGTTGTGGACACGTTCCTTCCCCTTCCTGAAGGTGCTGCCCCTTTGTCCTGCTCTGCTTTTGCACAGTTTCATTTTAATGCGTGCAGCATGGTGGTCCTGCATGGAGGCCTTTGGATTGCAAACAGGCAAAGCAAAGCAACAACAGCAACATCTCTCCACAGCGTCTGTGTCACGTGTGGGCGTACGAGGCACAAGTGTGTGCTGCTTTATCCTTTGTGGTCTTCATGCACAAAGGAGCTTGCACACCATCCTGTAGGGCAGACATGGCAGCCAGGCTTCCCTGTTGGGCTGCATTTTGTGTGATCTGGCTTCTCTGGCCACCAAGCCCCAAGCCTCCTTCATGTGGTTGGTGGCCACTGACCATGTGTCTGTGTACCTATATGGAGCATGGGGTGAGAGGTCAGTCTCTTTCCCTGCCAGGGGGTGCATCGTTCTAATATGTTAAAATGGTTGGTGGATGGTGTTTAAAGTGCCTAGTTCAGTGCTTTCCTCTAAGTGTGCCTTTGTTCTTTTGTTTTTCCTGGAGAATTTGGCTTGCATGACTTCTGTTGGGGAGTCACATTATGTGCATATTCTCAAAGACCTCTATAATTTATATCCGTTTTTGTAGTCGTTGCAGGTTGCAGAAGAACGTGCTGTGTAGCCATGCCCAGCTCCAAGGAGCTCCAAGGTAGCAAATAGATGCCTGCATGCACCCTGAAGCTGTGCAGTGCTTTCCCTGGAAGGAACCTGCCACTTACCTGTTCATCAAGAGAAGGGAGGTGGCCGTCCACCCACCCTCAGGTGCTCTTGAAACAGCAGAGTCCAACTTGAATCCAGCCCGTTCACCTTGGCTGTTCTTCTTGGATCTCTTTAGAATTCTTTAGGTCGCCTTATGTTAGCAGTTTTCTTAAAACCTTAGCACATTCAGTTAACTCAGGTAAACACATTTTAAACTGTGTTGCCCAAGCCTATTCTGAAAACCTATATCCAACAAATTCCTTTTCCATGTGAGGGAGTAGTAGACTCCCCCCGACCCTACTTGCACTTCCGTCAGTGTTGTCTGGTCATGTCTTCTCGAAGCTCTGTGTCTGAAGGTCAGCTTGCCGATGTCTTTGCGCTCCTTGGTTTCTTAAGCCCACGTGGTGCTCTGTGGTCTGGCTTTGGTTTTGCCTGAGTGTATCCTCTAGCAGTTTTTTCTTCCTAGTGGTAACCTTTCTGAGTTTGTCATTAAACATGCTTGACACACTGAAGTTGAGGCCTTGTCTTGTCTGGTAGGTGGTTCTGGGCCTAACCTGCTTTTCATTCTGAGCTGTTCTGTTTCCTGTGGTGTTGGCATCCCTACTTTGGAGGCTGGGGCTCCTTGCCCGCCATCTGAGCGTGCGAGTCTGAGGTTGCTGGCTCCCCTGGGACTCTGAGCTGTCCTCCCACCGACACTGTGAGGCTGGTTTCCTTGCTCGCTCTGTCTGAATGCAGGGCCAGGTTGCCGGCACGCACTCCTCCAGGCAGGTGGCCTCGGCTCGCCTGCAGGCCCTGCCCCATGGCCATGGCCTGCTCTCCACCTGGCCCCGTCTCTGCGGTTCCAGGTCACATGTCATCTTGCAGCCAACCTTTGGAACTGAGCTGTGTGGCCCCTGGGAAAGTGGCCAGGCTCTGACTTCAGAGGGATGCGGGGGGCCCTGGGCCCTGCTCCCCGCTGTCCGGGTGCTGCCAGCTCATCTCCTGGTGCTGTTAGTTCATGCCGTGTGTTTTCACTCTTGCTGGGAGCATCTCTGGAGCCATTGTTGTCCCCGGAGCTACTGTTGTCCCCATGGAAAATGTCTGCATCTTGAGCTGTGATTCCTCATTCCGTTTTCTAGAAGGTTTCTGGGGGCAGGGGCATTCTGCAGCCCCTCTGGGGTGCCGTAGCCTCCAGGGCTCTGTGGCCCCTCTGGGGCACCATGGTCTCCAGGGCTCTGTGGCCCCTCTGGGGTGCCGTGGCCTCCAGGACTCGTCTTGCACAGGGCAGCTCTCCTGCATCCCGTGAGACCGGGTGGAAGGGGAGGGCGTTCCCGGTGTTCCACCAGCGTTCCGCTCTGCCCTGCGAAGGCCACCCACACAGAGATGTTACCAGCACGTGTCCGGGTCAGGTCAGGGTGGCTGTGGCCATGACCGATACCCACAGCCACCTCACTTGGCTCAGAGCTGCCTAGGAGGCTGGACATGGAGTGACCGGCGCTGGCTGTAACACGGGCTCCCTGTAGGAGCCCTGCTGCTCAGGGGAGGGACGGCCCCAGGACGTCCTCTCCTCCTGACCAGGAGTTTGAGCATTGCTTAGCTTTACACGCCCACGCTGCCATTCTAGTTAGAGTCGCTCTTAGTGTCACACCTACCTAGACAGCCTTCACCTGTCTGTCCGCCAGCTGGCATCAAAGGAAAAACCAGCCACGTTGTGGTGACAGTGAGCTGATAGAGCATCACTGACAACTTTGACCTTGCATTTCCCTGAATCCACTCACGGTACGAGCACTGGCCCCCAGGGGTCTCTGAGGTCCCAGACCCCCTGTCCCTGCTGGGAGTGCTCTTGAGCTGGGCAGGCACATGGCCTGAGTTCTACTCCATTTGTCTTCTGTGAGACCAGCCTGAGCAGTGTGGGCAGCCGTCATGGGCCCTCCCAGGTCTCCAGGGCCACCGAGGTCCCATCTAGCTCCCACTTAGGAGGACACCAGAGACCCCGCCTCTGACAGACACCCCATCGTCAGCCTGGGACGAAGCCACTGCAGGAGGTCACTGCTTGCTGGACAGCAGTCAGGCTCCTCCCAGGAGGGACGCCGTGGGCATGCATGCGCTCAGCGCTGCCTCTGAAGAACTGGGCCCTGCAGGAAATCACTTCTGCATGGACAGAGCTGACCTCAGTGGCTGGTTGGGCAGCATTGGATGCGGAGGAAGAACCTTGGACAGTCCCCCCTCCCAACCTCCAAGTAGGCGCCAGGCATCCCGCAGGGCACGCCCCTGGTATCAGTCCGTGGACTGCCTCCTGGCCAGAGCAGCCACCCAGCAGGGCCCACAGAACACAAGGCTCCCAGACTCTTGTGGAGAAGAAGACCCAGGAGGGACGATGGCCTCAGAAGCTGAGAGTTGATCACACGTGGAATGCAACCCAGTGATCCTGCTGAGGGGTCAACTAGAAAGCGATCCCAGTCGCTGAGAGGGTAACGAATTCAGACTGCTGTGGTCACCAGTGAAGAGGAAAGGCTCTCAGCTTCTACGTATAAAAAGCCTGTCCTGTGCTTCCCTTCAGAGGTCTGTGGGCCCCGGAGGCTGTTCCCAGGGTTCAGGCGTGGGTGATGGCACACGCCAAGAAACGGAGAGCGGGAAGGTGAGGCCTTTAAAGCACTCCCGCCAGGCAGACACGTTTGTACAGCGCGTGCCAGGTGTGCACACACGCGTGTGCACCTGTTCATGGTGTGCTTTCTATGTGTCACACAGCAATCTCAAGCTATGTGTTTTTCAGCAAAAATTACAATTCTGTGTATCTAACTTTTTGAGAAAAACATTCACTTGATGATGTAGAGCTGCAGTTCTGAGTTTTTCTGTTTTCAAAATTAACTTTTTCTAGGCCGAATGCGTTTCAACTTGCCGGCCGGGGGAGTTCACGGGGAGGGGAGGCTGGTTGGGACTCCCCAGGTCCAACAGGTGATTGTTGGTTGCTGGAGCAGAAAGACCAGCTTCCTTCTTAGAGAAGGTGATCGAAACAAAAAATAAAAACAATGGAGGCAGGAGGACCATGGGTTCAAAGCCAGCCTCAGCATCTTAGCAAGGCCCCTAGTAACAGCAAGACTCTGTCTCAAAATAAAAAATTTAAGAAAGGGCTTGAACACCCCTCCCTTCAATCCCCAGTACCAAAATAAATAAATAAACAAATACGCAAGCACCCACGTACATGCTACCACGAGTGGGTGGGAAGGGCTGTCCACGCCCAGGGTAGCGCTTGCTGAGCCCAGAAGCCTGGACACTCGGGAGGGGCGCCTGGTCTCTGGGGGCTGCCTCCCTCATCACCACAAGTGTGTGGCTTAGAGCAAGAGCAGTTTCTCGTCACTGTCCTGAGGCCAGAAGCCCACGGTGACCACAGGGACCCCCAGGCCCTGTTGGCACGTGTCTTCTGGCCTTTGCCCGGTGGGGGGGCGGTGGCTGGGCTGGGGGGGGCAGCGTCCTCGGCTTGTGGGTGCACCTTCCGACCTCGGCCTCCGTTCTCACGGGCTTCTTCCCGCATCGGCGTGTCCCTGCTCTGCCCACAGGGGCAGCAGACATGGGATTTAGGGTGTGGCCAAAGTCCAGGACCTTGTCTTGTTTTGGTAACATCTGTAAAAGCCCTGTGTCCAAGCAGGTCACATGCTGAGGTCCCGAATGGACACACAACTGGGGGGAAATGATTCAACTTCGTACTCAACATGATGAAAATAGTCGTAATAATAATCCTGTCAGGTGAGAGTCAGGAACAGTGAAGGAGAGGGAAGAGGAGAAAGAAAGGCAGAGAGCCGAGGTTTGGGTCAGCTCTTAGTCACCTCTGCTGCTAAAGACCCAACGAGAACAACTGTGGAGGAGGAAAAGTTGATCTGAGGCTCACGATTTCAGAGGTCCTAGTCCATAGAAGTCCAGCTCCGTTCCTTGGGGTTTGAGGTGGGGTTGAGCATCATGCTGGAAGAGTGTGGTGAAGGGAAGCAGCTCACATGATGATCAGGACGCAGAGAGAGACTCCACTGACCAGATGCAAAATACACACCCCACACTCACGCCCCCCAATTCCCACCTCCTCCAGCCACACCCCACGTGCCTTCTGTAACCACTCAGTTAATCCATCAGGTGATTGACTCACTGACTGGGTTAAGACTCTCATAAATCCAGCCATTTCTCCTGTGAGCCGTCTTGCTTTGTCTCACACATGAACTTCTGGGAGACACCTCACATCCAAACAAAGCTATTTTTTTGTTTGTAGATATAAACGTATTTTACTTGGTCTGAATCACTCTAAAACCCTGAGCTTTTTGGATATTTATTAAATTAGTGATCCTAAATGTTTCTAAAATCATAAATCAAGAAAGAATCACAAAGCATCACAGGTCTCAGAGGATGACTTCATTTTCCATTTGAAAATATATAATAAAGTTTGAATAACATTTAATGTGGGGTTTTTTACATTTTTCTGCTTTTAAATTACTAAATATCAACAACTAGCAGATTCTTAGTAAAGATGAGATGACATCTAAGACTCGTGCTTCATATAATTCATGAACATTCTTTGGGATCACCCGTCCCTTCAGTCCCACCATCCTGGGATCCCCGACGTCTCAAAGCCGCTCTCCAAAGGCTGACTGTTCCTGGGAGCCGGCTCTCTGACATCCCAGTTGAGCACACGGGAATTTTGTGTGCTCAAAGTGTGCCAAGAAGCCCTGTGAGATTAGGACCACAAGGTCAGTGGGATCCGGAGAGCCTGGTGGGCCGGACGCATCTGTCCACGCCACTCTGTGTTGGTGAGCTGGGCGTGGCAGTCACTCATTTGCACACCGTTTCCAAGCTTCACACGGAGAAGGGCTGTGTGTTCAGAAGCTCAGCTGAGCTGTTCAGGGAGCAGCGCCCGCTGGCCCTCGTCCTGAAAGGCCGTCCACTGTACCCAGGCGGGGCTTCCATGGCCGCCACACTGTGCGGCAGGCTCAGGCCCCGCAGGTGGGGCGCAATGGCCAGGGCCGGTCAGGCTGGGCCTCCTCCCGGAAGGAGCAGCATAGAGGGGTTTACAGCAATGGTCCTGGAGGGCGGGTGCTGCCCAGACACCAGGCATCTTCCCGCCGGCGACAGGCTGGCTGTCCTCCCGTCACAGGTGTGTTGGGAACTTGAAGGCTGCGCCCTGGAGGGAGGCGAATGCCACCCAGGTGGTGAGACGCTGCCGGGCGGATAGCTCTGGGGCGTCCTCCAGTGCCATCCGGATTGTGCAGCGCTTGGAGCGAGGCCGGCCCTCTGCAGGCTGTGTCGCACAGTCTGCAGCGCAGATGCATGGGACGTGGTACCAGGCGTGGGGGGCCTCTCACCCTCCAGGAGGAGCCAGTGCCGTTCAATCAGCCAGGCAACTCGTGGCAGGAAAATGTTATTTACAACAATGTTATTAAAATTGGATGCAATTTCAAATACCCAGTGCGCTTTCAGTTCTGGGAGGAACACACGGGCTTGTCAACCAGGAGTTCAAGTAACTTCCAGATTTCTGACTCATTTACTAACCCCCCATAATTCCCGATATTTCCAATCACTATGCATTTGGCAAGTCTGTCTGTCTTTGCAGAACCAGACTCAGCAAATGCCTAAGTCACAGGACACCAGAACTGGAGGCTGGCATCTCCATAGACCACAGACTCCCGCTGGGTGGCCTCCCATCCAGCGCGTAGGACATGGTGTCTGGCCGGCTTTGCTGAGTAAGCTGATCTGGGAATGCTAGGTCTCTGACCCACGGGGCGAAACTTGTGCTCAGACTCTGCAGTTGATAGACCTACATCGGAAACTGAGGGCAAAAACTAGGTCTGTCCAAGACTCTACTTACACCTGGGAGAAGAGACACTAATTCAAATATGCAACCTTGCAAAATGTGCTATTTTTAGAAATCGATTTCCTTATCTGTAAGCTTTCCTAAGATTTGCTCAGTTAAAGCCTCAACTGAAGAGCTAAAAAGGAAAAAATAAAATAAAATAGAAGTCAGACACTTCCGTCCTGATCAGCGCTTGCTTCTCCCTGCCCGAAGCTGAGTCAGGTCCCCGTCCTGCTGGGCCACGGGCTCCCTCAGAACACGGCCCCAGCCACACTTCTTTGGGACTGGCAGGCAACTGCAATTTGAGGTTATTTACTTTCCCAGGCAGGTTAATTAAAACTCTCAAGACTGTGCCTATTCAAGCTAAATAATGTAATTAAAAAGACATTTAGTTTTTCATCTGTTCATTATAGCATTTACGGTAACAAATGTTTTCCCTGAAATTACAAAATGGTTTCCATTTTTAATCTCCTGGCTCATGATTTCTGCTCTCACCTCTGATTGATTCCTCTCAGGTTGGAGGTGAGAAGGGGAGGTTGTCCCTTCCCATGGGGACTGTGGCGGGACATGGCACTGTGCTGTCCCGTCTGCCTGCTGGTTCTAGACTCTGTTCCTAGAAGAAAAAGAGAGAACAGAACACACAGAAAACTGCAGTGACAAGAGGGTCCCAGTTTGCTTTCTGATTTTCAGGTGTGTGGTTAAGGCAGTCAATCACGAGGTGCATGTGCGCTGGGGGCGAGTGAGACTGTCAGACTGTCCGCACGCGGCGTGTTGGGCTCCAGGGCTGGGTTTCCCACACCACCCTGGTCCGTCCGGAGTGAGTCTGCGGCCGTTCGGGAAGGGCGCTGGGGCTTTTCTCTATATATTATATTTAAAAACAAGTTCATAGGAAGTTCATCGAAAAGGTAAATTTGTCATTTCAAACTGCCACCTTAAGTAAAAGGACAATGGGAAGCCAAATGGCTGTGAGGTTACTGTAATGTTTTAAAGGGCCAGCAATAAATTGCCGGGACGTTTTTATGGAGTTTTTTAACCTCTGGCCTTTGCAGGGGGGAAATCAATAAGATATTAAGAAAATCATGAATTAATGTTTCTTAGAGTGCAGGAATGGGAAGAGCTCCAGGGCCTGCACGGACGTCCCGACCAGCCACCCGCGCAGGGTGGAAGCCGCAGAGATCGTCCTCACAAGCCACTTTAGTCACCGTCACTGGGGGAGCTGACAAGGTCCCTGGAGGAGGGGGAATACCTATAGTCCCTTCATCTTCGGGTGAACCCCCTCGTGTGGGAACTCCATGAGGACCCTCCCGCTGGCTCACGTCAGTCCCAGCCCTGGCTGGGGAGGTGACTGCTTGCATGTGTCTCCTGACCACGATCAGGCTCTACCCTGGAGCCTCTGAGGCAGCCTCAAATGTGCTGCCCCTTCCAAGGCAGGACCCTCCTCCCAGACTGACCCCCCACCCCATCTGGGGACTTCCTCCCTTCTTTTATGGCTCCTGGGGAAGCCATGCCAAAGCCCATCCCTCACATAGCCCCTCTCTGCCCCTCACTTTGCCCTCCAGCCCCTGCCTCCTCCCCACCGCCTCAGGAGGGGGCTGGGGTAAAGCTGCACCTCCCAGGAATGGGACCTGAGGCCCAAGAGCCTGTCTTCCCTGTGGCCACATGTCCCCACAGCCAGAGTGAGGCCTCAGTCCTCAGCACTCAGCAGATGGACAGGAAGAACCAGGCCCGGGATGAGGTCTTCCTGTGGTGGACGCAGGGGCTGCAGGTGCCCTGTCTCCTGGCTGGAAGGGCAGAGCTGGGATTCATCTCCGTGTGTTTGGGCTGCAAAGCCCACGCCTGCCCCGTACAGAGTGGACACCAGATCCCTCTGCCTCGGACATGTGCCTCAAAAGCATTTTCTCCTCCAGGGTTCCTCAGAAACCTGCCATTGGGCACCATAGTGCCCGTCACAGAGCCGGGCACTGCCAGCCCAGCCAGCTCTGTGGGCTGCAGAGATCACTGAGAGCCCAGGAGGGCTGGCACGCTGCCCCCCAACATCCTCCCAGGAAGGGCAGTCCCGGGGACCCTGTTCCCTTAAGCAGGGGCTGGGGACCTCTCCAAGGCTGAGCTGGACCTGAGGTCCCATGGCCTCTGCCCAGCTGTCCTGGCCCACAGCTTGGTCTGAGTCATGACTGAGGCTGTTTCCTTACACTAGATGAAGGTGTGGGGATTTGGGAGGGGCAGGCCATCTCATCCCCAAGGAGCAGACAGAAGCGTCTAATCCTTAGGAGCTGAGTAGTCATCCAGAGTCCAGGGAGGACCCGTGTGGCCTCTCCTTGCCCGCCCTGGTAGAACGGGGTGGGGGACGCGCCCAGGCTGTGTCTCCAGTGAGCTGGACAGGCAGGTGTTCCAGCTGTTTTGCTGCTGTAACTTAAAGGACCCAACCAGAACAATTGTAGAGAAGGCAAAGTTTATTTGGGACTCATGGTTTCAGAGTCCATGGACAGCTGGCTCCTTTCCTAGGGGCTCAGGGTGAGGCCGGACATCATGGTGGGAGAGGGTGGTGGAGGGAAGTGGCTCACATGGTGATCAGGAAGCAGGGAGAGGCCACTCACCAGATACAAATATACACCCACAGCCCCAGCCCAACTCCCACCTCCTCCGGCCACACCCCCCTTCAGTGCCCTCAGTTAACCCCTCAGGGGTCACATCACTGACGGAGACTCTCACAGCCCAGTCATTCCTCCTCCAAACCTTCTTGCACTGTCTCACCCTGAGCTTTGGGGGACACCTCACATCCAAGCCATGACAACAGGTAAGGTCCCCCGTGAGCGAGGGAGACCCTCACCTCAGCCTCTTTTCAGGCTCCCTGGAGCCCTATCCCTTGGAACTCAGCTTTTGTTTAATTTAGAATGAATTGTCACCATGAGAGCCAGCAGACTTTTAGCTGAGTGGCCCAGTTGATGTCCATGCTCAGCTGGCCATGGAGGGCAGGGCTGCACACTCTCTGGGTGGGTTAGGGACAGGGTGGGAAGGACCAGCCCATACAGAGCAGGTGGAACTCCTCAGGCAGTCCCTGGGGCCCAGGAGGCATCAGGCTGAGGGAGCCTGTTTGCAGAGGAAAGGGGCAGGGTCCCCTGTGCCAGGGCGGTGGCTCCTGCTCCAGGAACCCAGGCTGACAGTGGTCAGCATGCTTCTCACTGCCCCTGGGGGAGTGCGGTGGACCTGGTGCAGGGCCATGCCTTTCCCATCCTGGAAAGCAGGGGTTGAGCCGGCTTAGGGGCCGTGGCTTAGTTGACCAAGTGGCAAGTGGGGGCAGCTGGGGCCCTTGGTGCCACCTCATTTCAAAGGCACTGGAGCTCTGTGAGGATACCTCCCCTTCCAGATGGGGCAACAGGTGTGACCAGTGCTGGAGATGCAGCCATCGGCAAGGGTGGACTAACAGTGTGCTACCAACGGTGTCCTTGGCTCTAGTGACCAGGATGCCCTACCGTGTTGGGACTGTGTGGTTCCAGTGGTTTGGGAATGGGCTTGATGTCCAGCTGGCCACTAGAGAAGAATCTAAGGTGGTGGCCCAGTGACCTTTCCAAAAGCAACATGGGGCGAGCTCCAGTGACCAGGGCTGGGGTTCCCTTTGTCCCTTTCTCATCTGGCCTTTTCTGCAGTGCGAATGCCCAGTAGCCTTTCCACTTTCTAGGGCTCCCTTGTGACTTGCATTCGCTGGAGGTGTCACCTGGGCTTGGTGCACAGCGTGGTCAGTGCCTGGCCTTTCCTGAAGTCTGGGTCTGGTGCAGGCATAGAGCTGATGTCGCATCAGTGCTGACAGTGACGATGCCCACAGTGAGCCTGACACTGTCCTTGGGGATGTGCACGGACTAGCTCATCCAATCCCGGCAGCCACTTGTAAAGGAGGACACTAAGATGACCTCCAAAAAGAGAAAATGAGGATGGCTCAGGGTGGACAGAGCCATCAGTGGGAGGGGGGATTGACCACGGAGCCTCCTAACCAAGGCCAGCACACAGATGCATCGGCAGCCTGAGCGTCTCATCGGCCCTCCCCCTGCCTACATCTGCTCTGCTCCAACTCGGAGAGGAAGCAGCATTCTGGGTGGGTAGCTGACGTGGGGAGGGTGACAGTGATGGAGCTGAGGTGACCCTATGGGCCAGGCAGCCATTGCCAGGCTGGGGGCTGGGGACAAGTCTCATCTTCTCGCAGCCATCAGCATCCACCTGACACCAGGCAGGTAATATCACCGCCCGTGGTGAGAGGGGCCATGAACCTCAGTGAGAGACACAGCCCCTGTGGGCAGCTGCTTCCCTCTTGGCCTTGAACAGCAACCTCCTCAGGCCTTCCTTAGTTGCAGGAAGAGGCCCAGGGATCCGACCTGCCAGTTCTGGGGATCCTTCCTCCTCCCGTCCAGACAGGCTGCTCCTGCTCACGGTGGGCTGGGCTGGGGTGGGCAGGGCCCCTGGTACTCAGCTGCTGTGACAGATGCCGCTTGGCAGCCACATTAGTTTGATGATGCAAAAAATGGAAAATCGTCCAAAATGTCAGATTTTGAGCAAAACAGCCGTGAATAATGCACTCCCAGGCGGCTCTGCCGGGCCCTTCTGCGGTGGCTGCATTTGTAGTCATGGCACTTGAGGTGTGTGGGGCAGTCTCACAGTGTCCCTGCGTTGCCCACCTGTGTTGACCAACAGAAGCGGGGCCACTTTGAATCTCGGACATGAGTGGCCGCCTCCGACGTGCCTCACCTCCAGCGCTGGGAGGAAGGAGCTGCCGTATTAAAGATTCATCACGAACACTGCTTTCTATTTCAAGAGCAACGGGAGCAAAAGGCTTTTCTGCAGGGCCCAGGGAAACAGAGTTCAAATGCGGTGAGGTTGCAGAGGCAGATCAGAGCCCGCTCTCCTCCGCCGCAGCCTGCAAGGCGAAGCTTTGCAGTGTCTTGGCCCAGACAGCTCCAGGGCGACTGAGCCTAAGAAGCCAATTTGCTGAGCTTTGTTCGGCCTGTAAAATAAGTCATTTTGCCACGGAGTTGGAAGCAGGGAGGATGTGGCGGAGCCAGAGAACACTCCTCAGCTCTCCTAAACTTTCCCGACCTTCCTGCTGCCAGCCTCCCACCAGCCAATTCTCCAAAGACCCCTTTACCTAAAGGGAATCAGCAGCATTGGTCTGGACATTGCAGAGGAGCAGAAGAGGGGCCATTGTGCCGTCCATGTTCCTTGGGAAAGGAGTCATCTTCCCAGAAAATCTAAGTCCTTTAGCAGGTTGAAGAGTGGAACAGCCTGCAGTTCCAGCAAATAGGCAGGCTACAGGAGATGCAAGTTCAAGGCCAGCCTCAGCAACTTAGCAAGACCCTGTCTCAACACAGCATGAAAAATGCCTGAGAGTCCCAGTGGCATGCAGCTGCGGGGGAGCTGGGCTCAGGAAGCCCCACTCCACAGCGTCCACACTCCAGGCTGGACATGCCCACATAGCTGTGCAATGTCACACCTGGTCCTTAGTGTGTGGAGTCACCAGCAGTGTAACGTGGGGAGAAGGGGGTCCTCGGTGTCTCTGCTGCCTTCGTGCTGCTCTGCAGAAGGGGGTTCTGCGTCCAGCAGCTTGGTTTTGGGAGACAGTGACATGAGTACTATTCAGGGAAGAAGGAAAGGAAGACATCTCCAAGGCAGCCCGCGCCCGCTGAGCCTGGCGGGACGCGTCAGCACGCAGAGGCCGATCCGGAGTCGCTGCTCGGGCGGAGCCCACCTTCCTTTCCTCTTGGCCATGCCGTTCCGTCATATTGGGGGTTAAATCCACAGGGACGTGTGAGGCAGAGCCTGTGCCCAGTGAGGGGGAGGCACGTCCTGAGCCACACTGTGCGTGGGAACCCGCTGCCCTGCCCACACGCGCTTCCCGTGGTGCCCGCGCCCTCCCAGCCCGAGCTCACAGGGAAACAGAAGGAACTGCGCTTCAACGCACCTGAAAAACTTCCTCGCTGCCCATCTGAACGAAGCAGCAATGCTGTTCTGGTGGAGGACAAGGAAGCTGAACAGTCTGTGACGTGTTTCAGGGACGCAATCAGCACAGTGTGCTCTCACACTCCAGCCCTGCCGGGCAGGGACAGCCACGCCACCCCTCAGGCCTCCACCCGCCCCTGATCATCAGGGTGCGGGGCTGTGGTGTGTGAAGTCTCTGGTCATGGTGTTCAGGCAGGTATTCTGATTTCTGAGCATCAGATCGAGGATAGGAGAGAGAATGGGAGTGTCCACGAGGGCCAGCTGCGATTCTGAGCCATCTGGCCACCCCGTGAGTTGCCTGTCTTTCCTGGTCTGCAGTACCAAGGAGATTCCTCACCCCAGTCTGTGACTGAACACCCAGGTTTCTCAGGGCTGTGTGGCCCTAAGTCAAGGGAGATACACAGCGTCCCGCTGGCGCCCTTTCAGGATGCTGAGCTCCCTGGCTACAGTCTGGGCTGGGTGAAGTCTGGGAACCGTCCTAAGGGGATCATGCTGCACACTTCACTGGTGTGCCAGGGAAGCCGTGTTCAGCTGATCAGAACGGCACATGCCCTGCACCTTGACACGGAGCGTCCCAGAGGCCTCAGCCCTAGGGAACCTGGTGCATCTGAGCAGGACAGGATGGCTTAGGGGCCTGCAGCCCCGAGGGAGGGTGGGGGCACCTGGACGGGGGTGCTGGTAGACCAGTAGAAGGAAATCGGAGCCTCCTATGGTTCAGGACTTTGGACATGACCATGGTGTGCCACACACTGGTGTCCAGGCCTCTGCCTGTCCTGTGGCTGGTAACAGTCCAGCTTCCCAGGAGGGCTGTGAGGTTGGAGCCAGACCAGGAGAGGGAGAGGCGTCCCCCTCCAGGGATGCCCAGGGGCTGTGTCCCTGGGGTCCACGATGCCTTCCTTCTGCCTCTGGTGAGGCACAGAGGCAAGCTGGGCTCATTTGCAGATATCTAATCACCCACCGAGAAAAGATCAGCAGAATTATCAGACAGCTTGTGAGAACCTAGCTGACAGATAGAGAAACCAGTGGCCGCTCTGAACCACCAGTGTCACCCAGAGAGTACACATCACCCACAATGGCCACACCACCGGCAAAGTGTCTGGGACGAGCTTCACCAGGAACACACACCCCTGCACCCACAAGCTTCTAAGGTTTAACACAGAAGAGAAGTGAGCTGAACCAATGGGGAGACATTCTGTGCTTTGAGCAGGGACGACTCAGCACTGAAGATGTCCAGGCCTCCTAATTAACCTGCACAGCCAACGGAATTCCCGTGAACATTCCCGTTAGATAGAAATGTATTTGGGGGGGAGTGGGGGTAGAGGGGTTGAACCCAGGGACATGCAGCTACATCCCCAGCCCTTTTATTTTTTTGAGACAGGTCCTGCTAAGTTGCCTAAGGCCTGCTAACTTATGACCCTCCTGCCTCAGTCTCCCGAGCCACTGGGATTGTAGGGCGCACCACTGCCCCAGGTCAACTTTAAATCTAATAGAAGATAAATTTTTGTGAAGATCCAAGTTCATCTTATAGAACAAAAGACAGCAGGCTGGCCCCGGGGGTGTTAAGAAACACGTGGCTACTGTCACAAGAACAGTGCCCAGGGACCTAGGACGGCAGACAGCCCCGGCCTGAGCAGAGCAAGGAGGCCGACCGGGTGTGTGCGGGT
This sequence comes from Glaucomys volans, assembly GCA_020662805.1. Classification (NCBI taxonomy): domain Eukaryota; kingdom Metazoa; phylum Chordata; class Mammalia; order Rodentia; family Sciuridae; genus Glaucomys; species Glaucomys volans. Next base: position 596,137 of record JAJEJO010000187.1, on the reverse strand, counting down.
GCGGGCCCGGCCACCTTGGTTTTCACAGAGCAGAGTCAGCCAGGCCGGATAGAGCGGAGCGCTGCCCGTACTGAGCCCTGCACTCCTTTTCTGTCCACGCTTCCCAGTCAGGACAGCGTGACGACTTCACACGGCACTGCCGGTATCGGACTTTATGAGAAAGGTGGACATTGGAAGTAAATGGGGAATGCAGAGGTGGAAACTGCATAGTGCACCATTGACGTCAGGACTAGAGCCCCTGTTGTGCCCCGGGACACCAAGGGGGGACCGTAGGGAGCCAGGGATCCAGGCGGTGCTACCACCAACAGTGGGTGCATTCGTTCACTGTCTAGAGGGTGCTGGGAAACGGACTCCTCGCGGAGCAGGTCTAGTCCTGCATGCACCATGTCCAGTGAGGTTCGGGCAGGACTGAAGACCTGAGCTTGCAGGGGGACAGGAGAAAGCCAACAGGAGACCCCAGAGCGGGGCCACTGGTGGGAGTGACTCAGGAATGGACTCTCCAAGTGCAGAGCCTGGGGGCAGCGATCTGGGGCCAGGCCCGTGAGGCATAGAGCAGTGACAGGATGTGGACGGGCCAGGGTGGGAGCTGGGCAGGCAGGTGCCCCTGCTGCTCCCTTCCTGCGTCCAGGAGTACTTCTGTCAAGAAGCCTCGAGGGTCCACACACGGGCAGCTTGAATGGGAGAGCCCCTGGGGGAGCCCCGCATAACCTCACCAGAGGAGGCGGTGGCGTGTCCGAGGGCTAGCTTTGCCTGCCGTCCCCGTCCCCGGGGCTGAGAAGGAGCCTCTCCCATAACTGACAGGAACTGAGATGGACAGAGATTCACTTACCCTCCAGCACAGGAGCGATGCTGTGCTGAAATGACCAGCTCCTTCTCTGTTCATGGCAGTATATATTTTTAAGTGTCTTTTAGAAAAATCCTTAGAAAGGGACAATTGAGTAACAATCAAGTTGCTTTCAGAGCCGTCATCAAACACACGCTCTCACCTTGGACTCAGGTTTCCACTGCGTCACACACAGCGGCTGCACTGATGAAAGCTGGTGCTGGGCAGTCAGGGATTTTCCCAGGGGCATCAGCACCCTCTGCCTGGGGCAGGACTTCAGCAGGCCTCTGATCTCCCCTATGCGCACGGGAGTGACTGAGAAGCACACGCCAGGACACAAGTCCCCTCCAAGCGTGAAGGGAGAAGTCTAGAAAGCGAGCAAGGACGTGGGAAGCTCCTCAGACAGCCCAGGTCTCATCTGCAGCTGGCAGGAACACCTACTGCTCACCCTCCAGACACCAAGGTGTGGGAGGACCTCCGCAGGACGTGGGCTCTGGGAGCAGATCGGGTTCCCACCCTGGCTCCGGGCCTACCCCCGAGCACACAGGGCGCAGACTCCACCGCATCGCCACCTCTGTCCTCCAGGTGCAGTGGATGAGGACAGTGGGGGTGTTGGCGGTACTGATGGCTGTGATCGGTGCTGAAAGTCAAGGCACCAGCAAGATGTTCACGGTCCCCTTAGAGACAAACAGACACGCAGGCAAGCGGGACATTCGCTGGGTGGGATTACTTAGAGCAGAGTGACAGGCTTTGAGAATTCCACTAAGCAGACAGCCCGCTGCAGAGCAGAGGAGCTGGGTGCCCGTCCCTACAGACAGGGTGACACCGGGTTCTGCAGAGGTGGAGGGGGGCTACTCTGTCATCACCCAGTGTGTGGAGGGGTCCGAGGTGCCTCATGGCCATGCTCCCAGGTTGGCATCTACCGTGTGCCCCGCAGCGTTTGGGCCGAATGACACCAAATATGGATCTGGGGGGTCAGCAGGCCAGCTCTGAGCAGCTTCCGTCCGTCTGGGCGGCAGGTGAGTGAGCAGCACTTGGAATTGGAGCAGCCTCAGTCCCAGAGCTTGGGGCGCCAGCTGTGCGTCTCTGACCTTGGGAATTCACCAGGGAGGCAGTACCAGCCCAGCACCCAGGCTCAGGCTGTGCCGGCCCCGCTGTGTGCAACTCCTGTTCCCTGTTACGTGCGTACCTCACGCTGGGTCTCACTCCACTCCCAAAAAGTGAAGTCGCCTCCGATGTCCCCAGTTTCTAGCTCTGTTAGCAGTGGTTCTGTTTCCTGTGCCCCCAAATCACTCCCCTTTGGGGGTAGGAATGGGGCTTCCCTAAACTGTGCATTTTTGACACTTTTTTTTTTTTTTTGAACCGGGGATTGAACTCAGGGACACTCGGCCACTGAGCCACCTCCCCAGCCCCATTTTGTATTTTATTTAGAGACAGGGTCTCACTGAGTTGCTTAGGTCCTCGTTAAGTTGCTGAGGCTGGCTTTGAACTCGTGATCCTCCTGACTCAGCCTCCCGAGTCGCTTGGATTACAGGCGTGCGCCACCACGCCCGGCCATTTTTGACACTTTTGATCCTTGGCTGCTGGTTCGTGCTGGAGATTATCTGGCCAATGTGGACATTAGCCACTGATAGATTTTAGTAATGAGCGCTCCACCCCCGTTTCATATATGCAGAAATCCTGATGAAATGTGCTTGAAGTTTATACAGTGCTCCTGCATCCGCTGCACCTCCAATTGTCAACACTTCATCCTGTGTTCTGCCCAGGCTTCTAGGGACCTGTGTGGACATTCAGAGCCCACCATGACTTGAGGTCTTCCACCGAGGCCCCTTTCCAGGCTGTTAATGTCCACTACGGAGACTAGCTAACTCTAGGCTGTCACTGGGACGCCTGTTGTGCTGGCCTGTGCTCTCGAATGCCTTCAGCCCTGCAATGGAAGGTTCTTCATGGTCCCCTGGACTCCATGCACAGTAGGCATGGCCATGTTGGTGGAAATGACACATGACACATCCAAGCGAGAATTCCAAAGTCAAGGCATGCTGTTGGAGCCTCCACCCCAGGCATGCCTTGGACAGAGACACCTCCTCTGGTCCAGACCTGAGGAAGGCTGGCAGTGAGGCAGGGCTGCATCAACCCACGGCTGGCATTCCATGGGCAAGAGAACCACCTGTGCATCGCCACCACCGAGCTGCCAGGATTGCTCCTTACTGCAGCACACCCGCCCCAAGGCTGACACACCAGCTTGTCGGCAGATACAGCGAGTGTCCATTCTCCTCAGCTACCATCTTCTGAGAAGTTGTGCGGTTCATCTCTAATGCTAAAGCCGATCTCAGCACACTGGTGGTCGGGGAAGGGCTTTATGCTGACCAGCTCCTCGTCGATGCTTGTTTGAAGGCCTACTTTGTGCTGCATGCATCAATTCATTTCAGCTGAACCTGTGTCAGTGCTGCTTTGATTATGGCCAACACGCGTGTGAGAGGCAGGACTGCAGCTGGCCAGCCAGGTTGGAGTCCACACCCAACACCTGGGCTCCAGAATCCGGACTCACAACTCCTTGCTCCTTTTCCCCGGTGGTGCCGGTATCACCCTGTGACAGCTGGGTGCAGAGGAGCTGCTGATCTGCTACACTCCTCTGGGCCAAGATGAAAATGCGACTCTTCTGAAAGTGGAAGATAAGTGAGAAACTGGACGAGTCGTTTAAAATCCTTTGGGTTTTGGGTGGTGTTGGGAAGGATGTGTGTCTTCAGTTTTATTTATATCAGAGAAATCTCTCCCCATTTATTTTGAAAACATGCCTTGAAGCTGGAGAGTAGGTCTCCGCTGGACAGGCACAGCCTCCCTTATGCCATCGAAGGGACTAATGACAGAGGCTCCGTGGTGGGTGTGGCAAGACCCCAGCTGCTCCTGGGTGGAGTCTAGTACCCACTGTCTTCCAGGGTAGTTTGCTTGTGGAGGATAACGTTGATTTCCCATGTTTTACTTAAATGCCTTGATAGGGGTCAAGTTGGAAGGCTGTTCAGTTTTGTTTTGGACACTCTTGAAGCCCTGACTCTGTCTTGTGGTCACCATGCCAAGCTGAGTCTTGGGACAGCACTGTGCCTGCCCTGGTAGGTCCTGAGTCCTGATGCACAGAGCTGTTCCCAAGGCTGTGGATGCCTCAACTCTCCCCCAGCTCCTCTGCTCCCTCCTTAGCAGTCCTGGTCCCTGTCTGCTCTCAGAGCTGCCTGTCCAGGTCTCAGCATTTGCCAGGAGCATTCCCAGCCAGTGGCTGAGACCTGCCCAAGTATGGACGCGTCCTCTCTGGAAACCTTCGGTGCACTCCAGGGAGGAGCATGGGCTGGGTGGATTTTCAGGTCACCTCTGGTGTCATCTACAGGCGTATCTTGTGTGACAGGCCATGTGTGAGGATTGTCCACACGTGAAGCTGATGATTGGACCTAGGATTTAGCAAGCTCTCTCAGAACACAGGCAAGACAGAGGGGCAGTGTCCACGAACCTCCCAGAGCTGTTTCTGGGGATGACTAAGGACTGGTGCTGAAGGCAGCGTGCTGAAGGACCTGGAAGCAGGAAACGAAGGCCCGAGTGTCCTGCTAACACTTCTCCCCTTGTCAAAATGCAGAAGCAAAGCAAAGGGAAGAGTTTTCACAAGAGAAGTGCCAACTGCAATAAAAAAGAATTTTCCACAATGACCTCCAAGCCCGAGGAAAGCACATCAGATGCTGAAAACTGTGTAGTGCCCTGGACCACAGTTCAGGTCTGACCACCACAGCCTTTAAGTGCCTGAGACCTGGGGTAGCAGCTGGCCTAAAGAGGATGCGTGTCTTCATTTTTATTTATATCAGAGATTCATTTTTAAGGGTTGAGGTAAATTTACATTTTTACAATAATGTTGGCTAGGATATATTATTCATTTTGTACACAACTGATTGAGCATACTTGTTTTTAAAGGATTTTTGTCCTTGTATACAAAAAAGGGAATGTGATTTTCTTTGTTCGTAAAGTCCTTGTCAGATTTTGATTTATTTATATCAGTTCACTACACAGGGCTGTTGTGGAACAGCAGCCCGAAGGACAGGAAATCATCCTTGCAAGGCACTTGCTCCCTCTCCAGCCTGGCTTCTTGCAGAGGAGCTGGCCTCAGGGAGTGGTCAGAGGAGGACAAGGAGTAAAAGTGAAGAACAAAACAAACTAAAAATAAATATCCAGACTGTCAACTTAGTTCTATATAAATGTAATTACATTAAACGTAAATAGATTATACAATACTTAAATTGCAAAGATCACTACTCTGTATAAAGATATAAACTCCAACTATATGCTGTTTATAAGAGATATACATTCAATAACAAGATAAATCTTGAGATTAATAAATTCCTATAAAATATGTAATATCAAAATCACTGTGAGGATACATGAAAATCTTTTAAGTCCTATAACTCTTACAATATTGAACCTATAATTAAGAACCTGCTAACAACAAAATTTCTGATGTGGAGAGCTCCCACCCCATGAATTGTTCCCAATATTTATATAAGTAACAAGAGAATTGATCTAACCTGAACACTTTCAGAAAATAGAAGTAACTCCCAGTTCGTTTTATGAGGTTAGCATGATCCTGAAATCCAAATCTGACAAGGACATCATGAACAAAGAAAATCACATTCCTTTTTTTATATACAAGGACAAAAACCCTTTAAAAACACTAGTATACTTAGTCAGTTGTGTACAAAATGAATAATATATCCTAGCCAACATTATTGTAAAAATGTGTATTTACCTCAACCCTTAAAAAAGAATCTCTGTGTTTTACTCTATTAGTGGAATAAAGGAGAAAAATTGCATACTTGGCTCTTTGTTGCTTGTAAAGTATGTGTCAGATAAAATTCAGTACCTGAGAAAAAATTTCAACAAAGCAGGAACAGAAGAAAATTATCTTTCTATGATAAAGATTAGAAAACAAAGAAACTGCCCATGAACTTAAACTTGACAGTGACTCATGAGACACTAGGTCCCTAAGCCTCAGAATCCTGAGCATTTCAGCTGTGGTCTAGACACAAGGAAACCCAATAAAACAAGAGAAAGAAAAAAGTTGTAAGCACTGGAAAGCAAGTTACTCTTTATTTAGCAAGATTGTACTTGTAGAAAATTTAATATAATATACAAACTATTAAAACCAATAATCGAATTTAATAAAGTCACTGAATAAGAAGTCAATGTAAAGAAAGAGTTGAAGTTGAAAAAATAGCTTCCTTGGTTTTGTTGTCTTCTTTTAAACGGGAAATGACTGAGTTCGTTTGTAGCTGAGATGGTGAAGTAGGAAGGAGTGATCTACAGCAGCCTCAGGTGACACCAGCCAGAGGGGACGCAGGTCCAGGAGGACTGCCTCTTATGAAGCCTGTCACATTCAAAGCCAAGTTCAGTCTCCAGGTTGATAAGGGATAAGTAAACACATGGGATGTCAAAGCCTGGGGAGACCCGCTAATGCGCAGGATGAGAAATGGGGTTCCAGGGAGTCAAGAGGGAAGGGGAGGATGTGACGGATGGACTGAATGAGAGCACACTGCCACCAGGTGCGGCCAGGTGCTGCCAGGTCTTCTCAAGTGCCGGGAGGACAAAGACTCGCAGCCGAGGGACCTTACGTGGGAGGACAGGGTGGGCTGGAGGGGTGTCCTGGGGGGTGGCTGCAGCCCAGCCAGCTCTCCTCTTTCCACGTGTCAGGAAGCGCCCTACGGCGAGGACCCTGGGTAAGCTTCTCTGACCAGGGGACGGTGCAGAGACCCTTCAAGCCAGGCTCGGGAAGGAAGCCCAGGCCTGCCTCCTGGAGCACGGGGAGCTGTGCCGGAGAGCAGGCGCACTCTCCGCACTCTCTGGAACCACGAGGCACAGGAGTGCACCCATCCACAGAGCGGGCCTCAGCCACCAGCCAGGCCAGCCAGAAGTAACAGGTGTTCATGGTCTATCTGTTGCTAGCCACTGGTGGTTTTAGCTGTTTGTCACACAACAGGGACTAACTTATATAACTGACGGAGCTATGCTCGCCTCAGGGCCTCAAGAAGCTTTTCTGCGTAGCCCGTAGGCTGGCTGTCGTAAGTGGTGCACTCTGGAGGAGGTCACCTCTGGATCTTGGCACCGAGGCCTTAGGCTCTGCAATCCCCAAGCCAGCCCCTCCCGCAGGAATCACCCACCCAGGGCCTTCTCTGCCCTGTGCCTGTCTGTGCAAGCCGGGAGGAAGTCTCCCTCTGAAGGTGTCCCCTCTCCCTGGCCAGGCAGCAGAGAGCGACTGCTGTCACAGGAGGTGATAGTGGGCACCAAGACCAAACCTCCCAAAATAACTTCCCTCCATTCGCTCCTGATTCGTTTCCTGGTCACTTTCTCATAATTCGCTATTTCTTGAAGCCAAACCCTCTCACTTGCTAGCATGGCACACCCACCCCAGAGTTCACGCTTCTTTGAGGCTTGCTTGTTTCTAGGAACTCTTCGGGTGAAATATTAAACGTGTATTCTTTTTTCTCCTATTAGCCTTTCTTCAGTTAAATTCACAGAGCCCTGGTCACAGAGCACAAGAGGGTGGAGGATATTCCCTTCCCAACAGTACAATGAATATTTTCTACTTTCTTTCTATGCATTTTGGGATTATATGAGTTTTTGTAATCACCAATTACTTTTTACTCTTAGAAGAAAATGTCTTAAAACCTTAAGTAGCTATTTATCCATCAAATATACCGTGTCTCATTATGCTACTGACGGTTAGTAGTGCCCGTATTTTCCTCCTGATAGCCAGTTGTCAATTATTATTTGCATATGTTCTGATTGTAGAGAATGGCAAGAGAAGGATGGATTGATAAATGCGATAGAATTTCTCCAATGACAAAATAGAAGTCGATATCCCAATTTGGTGGAAGGGATGTGCTTTCTGACCAAGCGGCCTGAGTCTCATTAACACACGCAGGGATTGCAGGCTGTCTTTGAAGATTTTTCTCTTTTAAAATTTGCTTCACCACCAGACAGAAAATAAGATAGAACGCCTCCTCGCTTTCCCGCATTGATGTCTCTGCTGTTTCAAATTCGAAGTTTTTTTTTTTGACTTTACAATGAAAATCAAAAAATCATTAAATGATGTTAAAGACAGCAGGAAGCATGTAGGAATCATAGGACATCTTGCCGCAGTTTATATTATTTCATTATCTAAATCAGTGGGTAACGATTTCTTATATATCAAAGCTTATAATTATTTTTCAGGGATATGAACCGTGGAGGGGAAGTGGGAGTTTGAGAGTGATGTCAATAGAAGAGCCAGGGTTTCTGCAGAAAAGTGGAGGAATTTGCCCAAAGAGCAATTATGTAAATAAAATGTGCCCAGGGCTAGAATAATTTGCCTGTCACCCACTGACGGGAATGGCCCCAGGCTCAGGCACACACTACTCACCTAGGGAGGAGGATCCGGTGTGGGGGGAGCAAGGAAAGACCGCTTCTAATTTATTTGGCTCCTGATTATACAGTGTCGAAGGCGGGCCTTCTCTGCCTCTGCTGATTTGGGAGGAGACGCTGCAGACCACTCTGAGAGAGCCCATGCCAATCACCCCTCGCCCTGCCTGCACCCCCAAGCTGGGCCTGCGCCCCAGACACCCTAGGTCTTCCCACCTCAAAAAAACAACACCCAAGAACCTGAATTTGCGCTCTTGACCTTCCCATTCTCTGTCAGCTATCTATTTTGAAAGAACCGTCTCCATCCAGAGGAGGAATCTATGTCTATCATGATACGTTACACTAAAAAATTAATCGGAGCGCCCCAGTGGTATCGACATCCTTTAATTTGCTCAAGAAAAGACAGTATTGGAGTGTTCATTGTTGAGAATTTTTCAAAAAGAAAGATGCACTGTAACTCCAGACACCGTGGGAAGGGGACAGTGTGAAAGATTCATGAAGGTGACGCTATTGTCGTGCCCGGCTCCAGCCTGGCTCGCTCCCTGCTGACTGCCTGCCATCGGGTCCTATAGTGTCCACAGCAGGTCCTTCCCTCCTCACCTCCACCTGGCTGCACCTGCTCTTCCTCCGGGACCCGCCCCTGCTGTCCATGGGATGGACGAGACGGCCCTCATTGCACCCTGGCCAGGCAGCTCTCACGCGGCCTGCCCTGAGCCTCCCTGAGCTCTCAGGGGCTGTGAAGAGTGTGTCCAGGGGGGGCCTGAGCCCTGACTGCACAGGTCCCGTGGGTGCTTCCTGCCTCATCAGCTCCTTCACCTGCCCCTGCATCCCAGCAACAGGTGGAGGACAAGGTGGTGCAAACGCACCTTGGCTTGTGGGCATGGAAGCACCAGATCATCCTGTTTCTCAAGCGGGTTTTCTAGGACTTTGGACTCCATTTGAAAACTGGTCAGTGTTGCTTTTCAAATACCTGCCAAGTCCCAGGTGAGGTGATCGGTCCCGGCTGTGAGGGTAGAGGCCTGCAGACCTGCACCAGGGCCAGGGTCAGCATGCGGGAGAACCCAGGCAGTCCTGGAGTGGGGAACCTACCGGTCCACCCGTGGACCACCGCTCAGGAGGCTCCCAGGAAGCGGAGGCCTCATGGGGACCTGAGGTTTCCTGGGCGAGCCCAGGGCTGCCCAGCATGCAGCCGCGGAGGAAGCGCCAGGGCCCCAGGCGGCAGCGTGGCAGCGAGGTGGACCGTGGGGCCTGGCGTGCCGTTGGGGCTGCTGTGAAGGACTGCCACAGAGTGAGCGGCAAGCAGACCGATTTCCCTCAGTTCTGGAGGCTGGAGTCCAAGGCCGAGGTGCCAGGTCAGGCGATGGCTGCTTCCTGATTGATTGGCACCCACTTGCCGGGACTTCTTGTGGAAGGAGGCGGGAGCTCTCTCGGGGCCTTTATTGTAGGGGTTCCTGTCCCAGTCACAAGAGCAGGTTCAGACCTGAGCACCTCCTCAAGTCCCCTCCTCCCGACACCTTCACCTTGGGGTGAGGTTTCAGCATGGGCCTTCTGGGGTCAAGGCCTGTTGGCCGGGACAGGCCCCGCAGGCGTCCGTGAGGCCGTGCGCTGGAGCTGTGCGGGCCTGGCTGGGCTGGCGCCGACAGCACCCTGGGGCAGGGTGGGCAGGAGACCCCCTCCTCCCTGGTGCTGGGAAGCACAGGGGAGTCTCCCCACCCAGGGAGCCGGGGACCTTCCTCTGGAGGCCGCTGTCCTGCAGGTTGGTTCAGAGGCTGCGTGTGGACTTCAGGTGCGTTACACCTGAGCTGGGACAGTCTGCAAACGGGGACGCCAGAGCCGGAGGCTTCCTGTTTGAGGGCCCTTCTGAGCTTGTCTCCCCGATGTCACCTGACCTCACCACCCCTCCAAGAGGCAGGGCCATTGTGGTGCCTTTTGCAGACCAGGAGACCAAGGCAACAGGGGTGTAGTAACTGGCCAAGGCCACGGTGCTGGGGGTCTGCACCGAGCCATGGAGCAGCTGCCTGGAGCCGGGGTCTTCTCAAGCCAGGGAGGGCCTGCAGACTTGGCCTGTGCCAAGACAACGTTCCTACCACATCCAGGGTCTCGTGTGGTTTCCGAGGTCACTCGTTCTGCTCTCTGTAGAGTCGGGGAGGACACTTCCTGTTTCTCACCCCCTGGCAGGGTGCTGGGAGGACAGTGCTCTCTCCACACACAGGGAGGGCCCCGGCGGACGCACACTCAGTCTGTGAAACTCAGACTCCATCTACAAAACCCTAAAATGTGTGGTCCTGACCATGAACCTGGAGCTCCAGAGGAGACTGGGAAGTGGGGTAGGAGCTCTGTGGCCGCCTGAGGCAGGTTCTCCTGGGACTGGCTCTTCTCACTGCTTCTCCCACCTGGAAGGCACCTTCTCCTGCCTGAGGGCGGACATCCTGTGTCCCTGCTCTGGGACCCACACAGGCCACTCTCAGTGCCTGCAGGGTCTCCAGGGCAGGCTGCAGGGGCCCCGCAGCCTTGAGTCGGTGAGTGGGGTGAAGTCCAGCACCTCTGTGGCTTTGGCCCAGAGCCGAGTTCCCCCAGCAGCTCACTGTGCCTTGGGAGCCCAGGGCCCTGGGGTAGGAAGTCCAGTTGGTCTCGGGATGCAGGTGAGATTTCAGCTCACCCCTTACCTTGTCGTTCTTCCCAGGCTCTTTCAGACGCTGGGATGCAGAAGTCAGAAGCCTTGGCTCCTGCTTTCTAGAACCTTCTGGCTTGGAGGGGAGGCTGGAAATTCCAGTCCAGAGCCGTCCTGCACAGGGGCAGCTTCTCTCATGGCTTTCTGAGGGGTGGCCAGTTCCCAGAGGGAGCAGCTGACCTGTGAGGTCAGCGAGGAAGGGACGAATTTCAAGAAATGGTCACTCCTTGCTTCCTGAGCACCTGTGGCAAGGTGGACACACCTGGCTCCCTAACGAGGGTGAGAATCTCTGACAACGAGCCCCCTGAGCTGCATACGAATGACATGCTAGGCCCTCCCGCCATGTGTGGGCTCACAGGGGTGAACGCACTGGCCTGCTGCTCGGCTCTCACCTGCACAAGGCCCTTCCTTCTGTGTGGGCAAAGGTGACCTGCAGACTGGCCTTGGGACACCTGGTCATGGAGGTCCACGCTGGCGGTGTGTCGGCTGTGGTTTGTGTGTGTCCACCAGCAGCCCCTCCACCTGCAGAAACATGGAAGCGTTTTAACCTTGGATGAGACTCTTGCGGTCTGAGACCAGGAGCGGCAGGAAGCGGCAGTCGGAGCACAGCTGGATTATTTCAGCCGAGGATGGGAAGAGTGTTTTCAGGGGAGAAATGCACTGAGGACGTGAGTGCTGGGATGGGGAGCCCCCTGCATTCCTCCCATGGCTGAAGCACAGAGCCTCGGAGTCCTCTGGGCACTGGGCCTGATTTGTGCCGATGCCCATGTTCCTGGCTGTTTGAAAGGATGTGCCAAGGACTGCGGAGCTGGGGCAGACAGGAGTCACGGTGCCAGGAATCCACAGCCGCTGTGCAGGATCAGGCTTCGCTCCCTGCCCCTCGGCCACAGGGGACTTACAGGCTCCGCCCTGTGCCTGGCCACCCTGGGGACCTCTCATCACAGCGAGGCTGTGTCTCAGGGTGGAGAAGTGCACCCACGGGCAGTCTGGTGCGTGCTGGTCCCTTGGTGGAGCTCGGCCTTCCCACCCCTTCCTTTCAGGCCTGGTCCCCCTGGGCACAGGCTTGTGGAGGCAGGCTGGTTTCCTGTGCTCTCCCTGGAGATCTAGGAAGCCACTTGCCCTTTCTGGGAACCTCGGCTCACGTTCCTTCTGCTCTTAGTTCGAGGCTCTTGGAGTCTGTGCTCCCTGCTTCTGGGACATCTGGGGGCGATGGAGAAACACCTTGCCCTGCCCCGAAATGAACCGGTGTGGGAGGGGCTGTCCCTCTGCTTGCAGAGGAGAGGCCCCAATGCCCATGGCCATGCCGGAGGGACAGTAACCCAGCAGGAGAGTGCTGGTGTTCTCTGCCCTGGTGGGAAGAGGCTATGAGCCCATTTCCTGACCCCAGGCTCGCCTCCTGCCTTTCCGTTCCAGGGGGCGGCAGCCATCTGCTCCCTGCTGCATGGCTGAGGCCAGGAGGGTTAGGGTTAGGGTTAGGGTTAGGGTTAGAATCCTGGGGTCCTTGGTGGGGTCCTGGGGTCTTCTCAGGCTCGTCCTGTGGCCATGGTGCAGGTGTCACTAAGTCCAGATATAAGACACCTTCACGTCACCCTTCCTCTTCACCATGCTCAGCTTCGAGGTCGTGGGAAAGATGACGGGACTTGAGTGAGTGTGTACCTTCACTTTCGAGCATGCCTCCAGGTGCAGGCGGCTCCTTTGTGTCCAGGCAAACCCAGGCAGGGCTCACCCCCTGGAGCTGGACCTGGCTGGCCAGCCCGTTCTCCAGGATGGGCAGAGCCAGTTCCCAGAGCAGACGACCCCGGTCTCTAGGCAGCACAGCCCTCGCTCCCTGGGAGGGCAGGCCCTGACTCCCTCGTCCACAGTGCAGGTCCTCCAGATTGGGCAGGGCCACTCTTTCGAGCAGACAGTTGCCGTTCCCTGCAGCGAGTCCTGGTTCCCCAGAGGGGCCCTCCCTGACCCTCACCACTCTCCAGAACAGGCCTCCCTAGTTCTTCAGATCTAGTAGTCTGTGTTCTCTAGTCTGGATGATCCTGGTCAGTTATGGTGTGGGTGTGAGGTGTCCCCCAGAAGCTCATGTGTGAGACAACGCGAGAAGGTTCAGAGGAGAAATGATTGGGTAGTGAGAGTCTTGACCCAATCAGTGAATTAATCCCCTTACAGGAATTAACTGAGTGGTAACTGAGTGGTGGGGTGGCTGGAGGAGGTGGGCGCGTGGCTTTGGGGTTCGTATTTGTGTCTGGGAAGTGAGCTCTATTTCTGCTTCCCTCCACCACACTGTTCCGCCGTGACGTTCGGCCTCACCTTGAGCTCCGAGGAATGGAGCGGCCTTCCATGCGCCCAGACCTCCGAAACCGTGAGCCCTTAAATAGACTTCCTGCCCTATAGTTGTTCTGATTGGTCTTTTAGTCACAGCAGCAAAAAACGCTGCCTCAAGCATGTTCCCGCGTGAGGAATGGTGACTCTGTAGGCAGGGCGGTGTCACCGCCAGAGTCGGAATCCAGGGCCTCTTGCACATTTCACGTCCCCTGACCTCTGACCTCTGCTTTGGGTTCAAAATTCTCTTCAGTCCCAGGCCTCGGACTGCACCCGCCTCTAGAGCAGCGGCCGACTTCACCTCGGTCCCAGGGACAGCGGGAGGGAGAAGCTGGGTCATGCTCACGCTCTACTGAGATGTGGGCAAGGCTGTGGGCAGAGGCCGAGTGGGCCTCTGCCCCGTCCACCCTCATGAACAGAGACCACAGGAGGCGCCTGAGTGGGACATCCCATGGGGAGTCACACGCCTCCTCAGGCCCTGCACTGCACCGCGGGCCAACTGCCTCTGCGCTTGCCCAGCGAGGCCGGTCCCACGGCGTCCCCCTGAGGACCGAGTTCACGCCGCTGCTGACGGAGGTCGCGTGCCCAGTGCACCAAGGCAACACCTGACGGAAGGCTTTCGTTTTTTTCTAACAGACCCCTAGGCTTGTTTAAAATCTGAGGTTTCCCGTTATTTTCCGACTCCTTCCCAACACAGTGATCGGGACGGAGCTTCCGCGTGCCGGGTGCTCAGGGCGGAGCTCTTGTCCCGCAGGGTGTCAGGCGGACACACGGATCAGGCCCTGCTTCTCAGGTGGGCCGAGGAGAGACTCGCAGAAGTCTCCGCACTTTGGGGTAAGAAGAGGGTTTGGGCTGAAGCCTCCTCGAGCAGCCGTGGCGCCTGGCTCCTGGGCCAGTCCACACTCCTCTCGCTCTGGAAATGCCTCCCTCCCTCGGCCTTCGTTGGGTTAGGGTTGGGGAGGAGCATCTCCTTTGGCTTCAGTGGTGACGAAGGCCCTGGGAAGGGCTCACCTCTCTCCCGTCTCCGCAGCCTCTGGTCCTGTCTGCAGCACGGGTCCTGCTGGGGCATCTGGTTCCTGGCTGCCTGGTCATCCATCTGGCCAGGCCATTGCCTGTTGTGGGAGATGCAGTTCCACCCTGACTGAGACTCATCGCCAGGCTGGGGACTTGGGCCAGGCTCTCAGTCTCTGGGTCACTTGGGATTCTATTGCCCACATGGGTCCCTTTGACCCTGGGGACCCTGGGAGCAGGAAGCAGATCTGTGAGGGCAGCGTGACTGGTAGCACTGGACAGGAATGAGCACATGAGAACACCATCTTCTCTTAGAACCCGGAGCTCTGGATCACACCCAGACCACTCTTCAGATGACCCTTGATGGCCTCTGAGCCAACACACGAGGTCAGGATCCCACAGAGAGGACATCTGCTGAGACCAGCATTTGTCCCCTGAGAGGGATCCTTGGGGTCCACCCAGGTTCACGTGCTGGGGACATGCTGTTTCATTATTATTCTCATAGTACCTAGATGGGGGACAGAGGAAGGGGCAGTCTCCTTTATAATTGAGAGACCTCTATTGGCTCAAGTCACCATGACAGAGGGCCCTGATGGCTTCAGTGACAGGCACTGGTGGTCTCACAGTTCTGAGACTAAAGCCCAGGACCAAGGGACCTGTTCTGCGGCCTTGCTGGGTGGCTGGCAGAGGCCCTCTTCTCCCAGGACCCTCACATGCTGGCCCTCTGTGTCTGTGTCTCCTTCGCCTCTTCTAGTAAGGATCCCGGGCGAACTGGATCAGGCCCACCCCAGTGACCTTGCTTTAACTGAAGCAATCCAGTCACCAGGTCCTGGGTGGGGACGGCAGCGTGTGGGTTTGCAGAGACTCTGTTGAGTCCGGGGAGAGCCTCGAGTTCACTGTGGTCCTGTCCTCCGTAGGGTCCTGAGGGACTGGTCACTGACCACACTCGGCGAGTGCCCAGATGACTTACAAACGACGTCCTGTTGGAACCATAACTGGCCCAGCCGTATTTGACTTGGTTCTGACACAATTTCCTCGATTTTGAGGGCTTTTGAAGATTTCTTTTTTTAATGCTCCTTTAGAATTTTTTAACAGAGAATTCTAAGACAAAGGTTTGATGAGGTGCCCCTGCTAGTGGTAACGTAGAGGCCCTGGTGGCGCGCTGCTGACCTCTCGGGCTCCCCGGGGAGTGCCGTGCCCTGCACCTGGAGCCGCTGGAGCATCGGAGCGCCCAGGTCCCCTCGCTGTGGGCCGACTTCTCCATTTCCAGCCTCGTTCCTTCGCAGTGGCACTAACTCATAAAATTAATTCCCATTTTGTGGGATTGTCAGAAATGAGGATTGTTCTGACCCCTGTTTGAACTCATCAGCCGAAATGAAGTTGCTCACTGAGCTGGGGAAGACAAAGCTCGGCTCCGAGAAATTAATCAACTGCGCGGGGCTGGGAGAGGCCTGCAGCCGCCACCGCGCGACCCCAGCGGCTCCGCACCCGCCTCAAATGAAAGCCATCACTCCTGGCCGGGAAGATACTAAATTATCGGCGTTTAAATTTAATTTTCAGTTTACTTGTGTTTTCGATTAGCATGCCATGTCTCATCAGGACGGCGCCACCTTCGGGGGGAGCCCCGCTGCGGTCGCCTAGCCGCCCTTGCGGTGGAGAGGCCCGCGGGAGGGAGCCGAGGTCTGGGTCCCGTGGCGCGGGAGGCACGGTGGGCTGGGGTGTCGTTTCCGTGACACCTTAAGCGACAATAGCAAATTATTTTCTTCATACTAAAATCAATAACAGACTTGGAAATAAAAAGTCGCCCTGGGCCTGGGGCCACCGAATTTCCTGACAGGCTCCTAAAACCATCTGCAGGTCGCCGGGGGCTGCCGACGGCCCTCACTGTCCCCGTGATTAGACCTAGAACGTCCCCGGCCAGCAGAGCTTGCGGTGGATGACAGATGGGCAGCGGGACCTTGTCCCGACCCGCCGTGCTCTCCACGGCCTCAGCTGTGAACTGTGACCACCAGCCTTCTCCTGACCTGCAGGGTGGACACCGGGACTGCCACCTGGGAGGAGCAAGGTGGGTGGCAGGCCCCCGTCCACTGCCCGTGGCGCCACATGTAGTTTGCCAGGAACGGGAAGAACCACCCTCCTAAAGAGGAGCTCACACAGAGCAGAGTTGGCACCGCCTCTGCGTGGGCCTCCCGAACCGCTGGGAGGCCCCGGCATTTACTGAGCACCACCTCCAGTCACAGGGCGTGGGACCAGGCTCGAGAAGGACGTGGAGTCACCCCTCAAACAGCAGATCCACCTGAGGGGTCAAGTGGGTCCCGAGCAGCTGGGCTGCACCTCATTTGTGACAGTCCCTGCGTGGAGGGGTGCCGCGCAGCGGGGTGGCACCTGGGAACCTGAGGACCCGCCTGCCTGCGTCTTGGCAAGCTTTGGGGTTTGCATCCCAGTGCAGGAGTCTGGGGGGCCCCACCTGCCTCGGCACCTCTCCCTGAGCCCTGCTCATCCCTCCTGTGTCCACTTGTCCACAGAAACCCCAGGGGTGGACTGACGGCGAAAGCAGCCATGCCAAAACCAGCCCTGGCTCTGGTCGGGTCTGAGGGTACAGACGCCGCAAACCCAGAGGGTCCTGGGAGGAGCCAGGGAGGCTGCACCCAAGCTCAGGAGCACGGGCCTCCCTTCTGGGCACAGTCCTCTGCTGGGGGCTGCAGGCCTTTAGCACTGCCCATCCTCCCTTCCCACAGAGGGCTCCAGGGAGGCAACCTGGTCCTCCCCTGCTGGAGGCCTGTGAGCAGGGCGAGGTCATGGGCCTGGCTCTGGAGGCGTATGGGGAGCAAGCCCCAGAGGAACCAGATGGAGAGCAGGGGCAGGAGGCCGTGGGGAAGAAGAGGCCTGGCTTTTGCCTCTGAACATGTGTGCGACACATCCACGGCTTCACCAGGCTCCCGGGAAGCACCCGCGGGTCAGGCGTGCTCCTGAGATGCTGAATTCCTGAGTCTTTCCTGATACAGGGATGCTTTCCAAAGTTACATGTCCAGGGACCCTTTCCCACCAAGGGGCAACAGGACTGTCACGCTGGGCACCTGTCAAGGATCATGGACAGCCACATGGCTCTGGCTCTGCCAATTCGCACAGCAGGACTTTGGGGACACAGTGTCGGAGCCCCTTTCCTTGTACCTGGAGTGCTGTCCACTTCAGTGAGGTAAGTTTAGTCCCATAGAGTCGCTGGCTCCGTTGCTGGCTTGCACCCAGCTCCCCTCGGTTCCTGGGCCTGGACCCAGCCTCCTAGGACTCCTGATCTGTCCTTCAGTAGGAACCTGACATGGGCCTGGGCAGGCAGGAAGGGGCGGGAGGTACCGTGGAGGCCTCTTGTTCTCCAGAGAAATGGAGGGGACTTCAGAGTCCATTTGTGATCGTGATGCTCCAAGAGAGCCAAGGAAACTCTCCAGGGAGTCATGCTCAGTGACCATGTGACCATGAGGATGTGGGGCTCTGTGACTTCCCGTCTGTCATCCATGGGCTGGGTTAGGCTCCCGGGGTGATGCACCCTCAGTCAGCTCCTCTGGGACACACACCAGCTCCTGGCTTGAGGTTCTCACATTCACATCATGGGTGAGGACACAGGTCCAGCGTAGCCCAGGCTCACATCACCCACGGTGGCAGAATCTGTGCCTAGCCTTCAGGTCTGGGGCTTGGCTCTTCTGAAATGTCCTTTCACATGGCCTCTGACACCTGTTCCAGTCTCCTCCCAGTTCTAAGCTACAGCCCCAGCTCCTCACCACACAGTCACTGCCCAACTGGCAGACCCGCCCCAACTGTCCCTCCCTACACCCTGTCAGCCATGGGTCCCGCAATTCCCTGCACAGTGGGTGCCCTCAGTCATCCACTCCATGGGCCCACCTTCACCAACATGGCTCAGGCTGCCCTCCTGGCCTCTTGCCTCCCCTTCCTCCTCCACCCCTTGGTGGCCCAGGGCCAATCCTCTCGCCCACCAGTGTTGCAGTCTCCACTTGAGCAGGTTCGGTTTTCCTGGTGTAGGCTGGGACCCTGCTGTCACTGTTGCACCTGCTGGAAGCTCATCCACCACCAGGTGAGGGCCCAGGGGCTGCCGTGACAGCAGACCACAGCCTGTGTGGCCTAGGCTAGGAGACGGGGACCAACAAGTCTGATCTCAAGAGGACCCAGGAAGGAAGGCGCTGGTCTCACATAGATCCGGGCAGCTGCAGCCTCCCTCCTTGACTCGACAGAGCACTTACCTCTTGAGCCCCCTGTCACAGAGCAGCTTCCTGTGCCTCCCTGACTCCACCTGCTCTTCTTCTGAGGACAGGCTCATTGGTGGCGGCAGTCACTCTCATGCAGCATGACCTCATCTCAACCTCTCAAGGACCCTCTTTCCAAATGAGGTTGCATTTATGGTTAGAAATTGAAGATGTTTGATCCATAGAGGGCATTTTAAAATTTGAATTTATTTCATTGTCCATCTCCCCCCCACACACTATCTTGCTTTTGCACCATTGTGGGAACTGCCCAAAGGGACACCCTTTCTCTCCCGACCCTCTCCCCTAATCTCTGAGCCTATCAAATACCCTCCAAGGACACTGGCTTTGTTTTAGTCAGCTTTTTATCTCTGTGACAAGAATACATCTTCAAATTGAGCCTCACAGACTATATGTATATATATCTCTTATATCTATATCTATATACATCTATATAGATATGTAGATATCTATATATCTCAGAGTAATATATATAGACCAAGCACTTCCATTCCCCAAGGGGCAGAGCAAGAGGGATGGGACCAAAGCCAAACTGAAATCCACCTGGGTAAACAAGTCCTGTAGCTCCAATGCAGCATCTGAGACACATGGCATCATGATGTTCTCTCCAATAGGCTTGGGTCTCCTGCGACCTTGCTGGTTGCATCCCATGTGGCCTCACTCTTGGCTGGTCTCCTGTAGCTTTCCTTGGCAGATGTTCCACCATGCTGTCATCTCTTAAATTGGGGATCTCCACTTCAGCTTTAGCTTCCTTCTCACACATTCACACATCACATATTCACATATTCACACATTAGGGGTTGCCTGTAAGAATTCCAATCCTGCTACCCTTCTTCTGGCCTCTCAGGGATTTCTTTGAAATCTTGGTGAAAGCCTCTGTGGCCACTGAACTTCAGTGTCCTGCATTTCTGCAGAACTTGCATGGATGATGCCAAGGCCTGAGGCTATCTTGAGCAGCAGCCAGCCTCCTGAGACCATGGCTGTAGAAGTGTCTGCATGCCTGCTGATGGAGCACAGTGAAACAACTTCCTAGGTCCCCCTGGTCTTAACTCAGAAACTATACTTTTACACCCTTGAGCCTGAGATGGGTGTGGTCTTGTCAGTTTCTGAGATACCCTGAAGCCATCATTCCTATTGCTTTTTAGTTAGGTACTTAGCATCTCTTTAGTAGTTATAATCTCTTTAACAGCTATACCAACCTTAGCCCCAGTTTTACTTGTAATTTTTGGGTCAAACTGCAAGGTTTTCGAAATTTTTGCTTTATTTCTGCTTTTGATTATCACAGTAAACTTGGATAAAAGTTACCAGTAATACCCACATAACTGCCTGAAGGCTGTGCTTCTTTGAAATTTACTCTACCAGATTAATATGCTTATCATCTTTAAATTGAGCCTCACAGAAAGTCTGAGGACTTGGGCAAAATGTAAACTATTTCTTTGCTATTATGTTATATGAATAGCTTCTGATCCAAAAGAGTTCTCCTTCCCCTCTGAAAACTCATGAGCCCAGTCTTCACCATCTATAGTTCTGTCAGCATTCTGATCTTCTGAACTCCAATCAGAGTTACTTATTAAACTCCAAATACAACATTTTCAGCTTAGGTATCTAAATATCTCAAAGATTCCTCCCACAAACATGAAAAAGCTACAAAAGTTTCTGAAGCTCATGGTCAGGTTAGTCACGGTAACAACCCTACTTCTCAGTATCAATTTCTGTTCACTGAGTTTTTATGTCACTGTGACCAAAACACCAGACAAGAACAACTTAGAGGTAGAAAAGTTGATTTTGGCCCACAGTTTCAAAGGTTCAGTCCATGGCTGACCATTTCCACAGATCTGGGACCAAGGTGAGGCAGAACATCATGGTGGAAGGTGTGGGAGAGGATAGTAGCTAGGGACTTAGCAACTAGGAAGCAGAGAGCAAGCACTCCCCTCCCCAAGAACAAAATAGAAACCCCAAAGGCACACGCCCAGTGACCTCATTCCTCCAGCCACACTTGACGTGCCTTAAGTTATTGCCCAGTTAATTCATAGCCGTAAGTTAATCCACCAATTAGATTATACCTCTCTCAATCTGGTCATTTGCCTCTGGAATTCTTGCATGCTTTCCCACTTGAGCTTCTGGGCACCTCCTATCTAGACCACAGTTTCTGGGGACACCTCCTACCTAGACCACAGCTTCTGGGGACGCCTCCTACCTAGACCACAGCTTCTGGGGACGCCTCCTACCTAGACCACAGCTTCTGGGGACGCCTCCTACCTAGACCACAGCTTCTGGGGATGCCTCCTACCTAGACCACAGCAGCGTTCTTCATTTGTATGGAGCCAGTGCCAGTCAGAGGCTCCGCCATTGTCTTCTCCAGCTCTGCATTGCCTGCCTTCCTGTTAGAACTTTGTACAAAAAGTGAGAAATTATAAAGAAAATACTTTTCCATAACAGAACCTGAAATTTATCAGATAAATTAATTTATTCATTCATTGTATTTTTATAAATTAGATATTATATCATATAATGATGTGTAATTAAATATATTTTACCATGCAATTCAATACATTTAAAAAATAAGATTAAATGTTGACATATTTTATAAATTAGGTGTGTCAATATTTATAGTATAACTAGTTAAGCACATTTAATTAATTACATATGTACTTCTGTACCACACTATATGTTGTAGACAGAGGCTGCAGTGGGTTGGATTCCTGCATTACTTACGAATGGCTCCCTTCCTCATGCGCACTGGGTGCTCCTCCCTGTGTTGGCCTCAGGAGTTGGTGCTGGCCCTCAGCTGAGGGACACGGGGCTCTCCTTCTTCCTTCTCTTCTGTCTCCAGCCTCTGCCTCCCTCAGCTTCTCTCGAGCTCCAAGATCCTTTTCTGACTCCGAGTGAACCTGTTTCCCTCTCCCTTGACAGGGGGAAGGTCCAATCTCACCTGGATGCCCCAGTCCCCACCATCTGCAGGATCAAAGGCCATCAGCTGGATGGGCTGTAGATGGTGGGACTGACTCACTCTCCGCATTTGGGCCCTTCTCTGGGATTGCAGGCCCAGGTCTGGAGTCAGGACACACGGACAACATCAGGTCATGTTAGTGTCTGGATTTTTAAGACTGCTTTTGCATGAACATGACAATCCAGGCAATTTCTCCCCAATGACCTCAAGTTAGAATGCACATCTGTATTTGGGTGTTTAATCTCACGATGAAAGAGCCCTACTTGTGTTGAGGTGGCAGTGGGGTCTGAGTTCCCAGCAGCCAGAGTCCCTTGGGCCCCCCGGGGTAGTGTGTAGAGCTGGATCGGTCTGTGATATTCTCTGACTCCCTCCTTCCCTGCCTGCCTGGACAGTGCTGGGCACCGCTGGCCCACATCAGCTGCCCTACAGACTGCCTGGATCTGTGCCACGGGATTCAGTACTTCTACTCAAAAATCTTCCCATAAAACAGTTGATCCTACCCGATTGCAGGGATGACAGTGAGACGGACTTTCCAAACAACTAGATTTCCCTACTGGATATTCATTTCTTAATTATTTGAGTGAACAAATTCTTCCAGGATCAAAACACCCACTAAGGGAGTGAGTGACATCTTCTCTGAGCCCCTTTGTCTGTGTCTGGGTCCCTGGCCTGCTTGCTGTCCTCCCCATGGAGACTGGTGGTGCTGGCTCACACCCTCACCCACGCACGCTTCACAAGCACCGGCCTGCTCGGAGGGCTGAGCGCTCTTGCCTTGATCTCTGTGTCTTGGACACTGTCCGTCAGCTGTTGCTGGAGAAAGCTGCCCTCCTTGCTTCTCTGTGATTTTGACTCCTCTGTCTGTCCCACACAGACCCAGCTGCAACACTGCCCAGCACCCGCCCCAGCTCCAGCCTCTCCTGGTGGCGGGTCAGCCATGAGTTCTACCCCTTGCTCCTACCTTGCTCAGGAATGGTGTCCTAGTGGCATGCCTGGGGAAAGCACTCCCTGGTCCCACATGCTCTGGGACTGTTCAGGGAGTCCCCCTTGTACACCAGGGGAGAAGGCAGGGAGAAGGGAGGCTCACTGCTGGAGGCACAGGGGAGACCTGAGAAGCTGGTGGGGACCCCAGAGAGCTAACTCCCAGCCTGCCGCAGACACGTAAGGCAGCAACCTGCACTCTGGAAATCACATCACTGGACCCTGGCGGAGACCCTGGTTCGAACTGGGCTTGGGAGGCTGGGGAGCAGATTGAAGGCTTGGTTTCCACAGGTCGACCCCACCCAGGGCCATCGCTGCTCCGCTCCTGCCCTTCGACACCTGTCTCACTTTCACCCGATCCCCTTCCTAGGGGTGCACTGTTGTGAGTCTTTGTTTGCGGCAGGGACAACTCGCTGGGCAACGGCGAGCTGGGCAATGGCGAGCTGGGCAATGGTGAGCTGGGCAATGGCGGGAGGTGGGGCTGGGGCAGCTGGGCAATCCCAGGAGAGCTGTGGATGGCACTGGGGAGGTTTGGGAGCAGCGAGCAAACCTTACCACCCTCCTGTTGGAACCTCAAAGCTGCCCTTGGCCCTTCCAGAAGATCCGTGCCTGTCCCCAGGCTGGGAGGAAGGACCTTCCTCCTGTGGCTGTGGCTGTGGCTCCCGGCCTGCCTCCCCTGCTCCCTGATGGAGGCTGAGTGCTGCTGGGGTCTTCCAGCTCCTCCACTGCACTCTGGCTCAAGCCTCCAGCCTGGGACCCAGAACACAGGAGCGCTGGTTACCGTGTTCCACCACCGCGTGGGGGGAAGGTAGCAAAGGGAAGGGAAGGAGCAGCGGGAGGGCGGCCATGGGCAGGCTCTCTAAAAGCGGGTCTCCAAGGCGGGAGCAGTGGGCGACCTGACCCACTGGCTCATGGAAAGGCAGGGTCAAGCTCGGGTTTGTGTTTGGTTTTCTCTCTTGTTGATTCTAATTATGTGTGAGTTTTGCTTCATGCGTCATAAACCGATGCCGACAGTGCTCAGCACAACTGACTAACTGACACATGTGGGCTCAGATCCCACCAGACTCTGTAGCATTTGCTGAAGTGTGAGGGGCCTGCAGGGGTCCACGGGACCACCCGTTCTTGGTCACACAAGCATGCTCCAAGAAGACGCAGAATGTCCTGGTCTGGTGGACCCTGACCTGCTCAGAGGAGCCGTCCAGGGGACCCTGGCCTGACCAGTGTCTGCTCGTCCCTGCTCAAATGCAGATGTCAATGGACGCCAGTGTCACAAATCCAGGAACTAATCAGCGCAAGGTGGTGATGCTGGAGTGATGCTCAGGGTGGTTGAAGGAGCTGCCTCTGTCCTAGTTAAGAGCAAGACCACGCTTCACTGCAGGACACACCAAGATGGACCTTGACTCGAAGTCTGTGGGCAAGTGTGTGGGCTGCAAAGGAGGAACAGGCCCCCCGACACCCCTGGAGCACCTGGGCGGCGGCAGCAGCTTGCACCCCGTGCTGGGTCAGGTCAGGACCTCGTGTTGGGTTGAGGTCTGGACCACCTTTGTTCCTCTGTGGCCCAGGCAAGAGATGGGAAGGGGCTCCCAGGAGAATGGCGAGCGGAACCTCCCCTGGCCTGTGTCCCTTCCCCTTCCTCGCCTCTCCTCCAGCTAAGAATGGAGAGCAAACTGGAGTGCAAAACTGTTAGAAAGAAAAGCCCCAAACGGACTCGCTCCTGCTGAGTCCACGCCATCACACTGCATCCCGTGTGGCTCACACGTAAGGGCCCACCTCCTGAGAAACAGGCGGGAAGAGCGCCAGATCCCCACACCGCCCACGTCCAACACCCAGGAGGGCACAGCGTCCACTGAGAGGGCCTGTCCCCAGGCCCATCCCAGGGCACTCCCCTCTGCTGAACCCCTGCAAGGAAGGGCCCGGGGACACTCCGCTCATCACACTGTGCCAAACCTTGTTCCACCACATCCCCTGGACGGTCATTCGGCTGCACAGGGGCCCCTTCCGAGTGGCAGAGGGCGCTACCAAGGCAGAAACCACAACGGAAGCCAGTTCAGTTGTCCAGCTCAGTTTGAAGCGTGTTCTTTAACAAAATTAATATGAACCAAGATTCACTTATGTCTTTCCCAGTCTGACTTTCTGCAGTCACAACCAAAGGATCTGAGCGCTGATAGAATGTTCTAGGCCAGGACAGGCAAACATGTACCCCAGTCCTGCAGGATATGAGCTTCTTCTTTTCTTAAAAAAAAAGTATTTATTTATTTATTTGTTTATTTATTTATATTCGCACAATTCATATAATCTTACATATACATAGGGTACTACTGTCTGTCTCAATCTACTATTTTTCCATCCTCCCCATCCCATTTTCCTCTACATCATCCATACTTCCTCCATTCCTTTCTTATCCCACCGGTAACGCCCCTCCCCATCCCATTATGTATCATCATCCACTGATCAGAGAAAACATTCGGCATTTGGTTTTTTGGGCTTGGCTTATTTCACTTAGCATGATATTCTCTAACTCCAGCCATTTACCAGCAAATGCCATAGTTTTATTCTTTTGTATGACTGAGTAATATTCCATTGTGCATATATTCCACAGTTTCTTTATCCATTCTTCAATTGAAGGGCATCTAGGTTGGTTCCACAATCTAGCTATTGTGAATTGAGCAGCTATGAACATAGATGTGGCTGCATTCCTGTACTTTGCTGATTTTAAGACCTTTGGGTATAAATTGAGGAGTGGGATAGCTGGGTCAAATGGTGGATCCATTCCAAGTTTTTTGAGGAATCTCAGTATTGCTTTCCAGAGTGGCTGCACCAATTTGCAATTCCACCAGCAATGTATGAGTGTGACTTTTCTCCACATCCACGCCAACACTTATTATTGCTTATATTCCTGATAATAACCATTCTAATTGGAGTTAGATGAAATCTTAGGGTGGTTTTAATGTGCATTTCTCTAATTACTAGAGATGATGAGCACTTTTCATATATTGATCACCTGTATATCATCTTCTGTGAAGTGTCTGCCCAGTTCCTTAGCCCATTTATTGATTGGGTTCTTTGCATTTTTGGTGTAAAGTTTTGAAAGTTCTTTATAAATTTTGGAAATCAGTGCTCTGTCTGAAGTGTGTGTGGAAAAGATTTTTTCCCACTCTGTAGGCTCTCTTTTCACATTATTGATTGTATCTTTTGCTGAGAAGAAACTTTTTAGTTTGAATCTGTCCCATTTATTGATTCTTCCTTTTATTTCTTGCCCTCTGATGGTCATGTTGAGAAAGTCTGGTCCTAAGCCAACATGAAGAAGATTCGGGTCTACTATCTCTTCTATTTGGTGAAGGGCCTTAGGTTTAATACCAAGATCTTTGATCCATTTTGAATTGAGTTTTGTACCAGGTGAGAGATAGGGGCTTTAATTTCATTTTATTGCATATGGATTTCCAGTTTTCCCAGCACCATTTGTTGAAGAGGCTATCTTTTATCCATTGTATGTTTTTGGCACCTTTGTCTAGTATGAGATAACTGTACTTATGTGGGATTGTCTCTGTGTCCTCTATTCTGTCCCATTGGTCTGCCTGTCTATTTTTGTGCCAATACCATGCTGTTTTTATCACTATTGCTCTATAGTAGAGTTTAAGGTCTGGTATTGTGATACCTCCTGCATCATTCTTCCTGCCCAGGATTGGTTTGGCTATTCTGGGTCTTTTGTTCTTCCAGATGAATTTCATGATTGCTTTCTCTATTTCTATGAGGAATGTCAGGAATTTTTATTGGAATTGCCTTAAATTTGTATAGCATCTTTGGAAGTATGGCCATTTTGATTATATTAATTCTGCCTATCCAAGAACATGGAAGATCTTTTCATCTTCTAAGGTCTTCCTCAATTTCTTTCTTTAATGTTCTGTAATTTTGGTTGTAGAGGTTTTTCACCTCTTTTGTTAGATTGATTCCCAAGTATTTTATTTTATTTGAAGCTATTTTGAATGGAGTTGTTTTCCTCAATTCACTTTCAGATGATTCATCACTTATGTACATAAATGCATTTGATTTATGTGTGTTTATTTTATATCCTGCTATTTTGCTAAATTTATTAATTGGATCTAAAAGTTTCTGGGTGGAGTTTTTTGGATCCTCTAAATATAGGATCATGTCATCAGCAAATAGTGACAGCTTGAGTTCTTCTTTTCCTATTCGTATTCCTTTAAATTCTGTGGTCTATCTAATTGATCTGGGTAGCATTTTCAGCACAATGTTGAATAGAAGTGGTGACAGTGGGCATCCCTGTCTTGTTCCAGTTTTTAAAGGGAATGCTTTCAGTCTTTCTCCGTTAAGAATGATGTTGGCAGTGGGCTTAGCATAGTCTTTACAATGTTCAGGTATGTTCCTACCATCCCTATTTTTTCTAGTGTTTTGAGCATGAAGGGGTGTTGTATTTTGTCAAATGCTTTCTCAGCATCTATTGAAATAATCGTATGATTCCTAACCTTAAGTCTATTGATGTGATGAATTACATTTATTGATTTCTGGATGTTGAACCAACCTTGCATCCTTGGGATAAACCCCACTTGATTGGGGTGCACTATCTTCTTAATATGCTTTTGTAAGTGATTTGCCATAATTTTGTTAAGGATTCTTGCATCTATATTCATCAGAGATATTGGCCTAAAGTTTTCTTTCCTAGATGTGTCTTTGTCTGGTTTTGGTATCAGAGTGATACTAGTTTCATAGAATGAATTTGGAAGGGTTTCCTCCTTTTCTAGTTCATGCAATACTTTCAGGAGTATTGGTATAAGTTCTTCTTTGAAGGTCTTGTGGAACTCAGCTGAGAATCCATCTGTTCTGGGTTTTCTTGATTGGTAGACTTTTAATGGCTTCTTCTATTTCATTGCTTGAAATTGATCTGTTTAAATTGTGTATGTCCTCCTGGTTCAGTTTGGGAGAATCATATGTCTCTAGGAATTTGTCGATGTCTTTGGGATTTTCTATTTTATTGGAGTACAGGTTTTCAAAGTAGCTTCTAATTATGTTTTCTATTTCAATGGTGTCTGTTGTGATATTTCCTTTTTCATCACGAATTTTAGTAATTTGAGTTTTCTCTCTTTATTTGTGAGGCCAAGAGTTTATCTATTTTGTTTACCTTTTCAAAGAACCAAGTTTTTGTTTTGTCAGTTTTTTGAATTGTTTATTTTGTTTCAATTTCATTGATTTCAGCTCTGATTTTAATTATTTTCTGTCTTCTACTACTTTTGGTTTCATTCTGTTCTTCTTTTCTTAAGGTTTTGAGATGTAAGTTTAGGTCGTTGAGTTGTTGACTTTTTATTCTTTTCTTGAATGCGCTCAATGCAATGAACTTTCCTCTTAGTGCCGCTTTCCTAGTGTCCCAGAGATTTTGATATGTTGTATCGTCATTCTCATTTACCTCTAAGAATTTTTTTATCTCCTCCCTGATGTTTTCTGTTATCCATTTTCATTCAAAAGCATATTATTTAGTCTCCAGGTGTTGGAGTAGTTTCTGTTTTTTATTTTGTAGTTGATTTCTAATTTCATTCCATTATGATCTGATAGAATACAAGGTAGTATCTCTACTTTTTTTGCATTTACTAAGGGCTGCTTTGTGGCATAACATATGGTCTATTTTAGTGAAGGAGCCATGTGCTGCTGAGATGAAGGTGTATTCACTCATTGATGGATGGGATATTCTATATATGCCTGTTAAGTCTAAGTTACTGATTGTGTTATTGAGTTCTATGGTTTCTTTGTTGAGTTTTTGTTTGGTAGATCTGTCCAGTGGTGACAGTGGTGTGTTAAAGTCACTCAGAATTATTGTGTTGTGGTCTATTTGATTCCTGTAATTGAGAAGGATTTGTTTGATGTACATGGATGGGCTGTTGTTTGGGGAAAAAATATTTGTGATCATTACGTCTTCTTGATTATGGTTCCCTTGAGCAGTATGAAATGTCCTTCTTTATCCCTTCTGATTAACTTTGGCTTGAAGTCCACTTTATCTGATATGAGGATGGAAACCCCTGCTTTTTTACTGAGTCCATGTGTGTGGTAGGCTTTTTCCCATCCTTTCACCTTTAGTCTGTGGATGTCCTTTTCTATGAGATGAGTCTCTTGGAGGCAGCATGTTGTTGGATCTTTCTTTTTAATCCAATCTGCCAGTCTATGTCTTTTGATTGACCAGTTTAGGTCATTAACATTCAGGGTTATTATTGAGTTATGATTTGTATTCCTGGTCATTATGGCTTAGATTTGTTTTTTTTTTTTTGAACCAGGGATTGAACTCAGGGGCACTCAGCCACTGAGCCACATCCCCAGGCCTGTTTTATATTTTATTTAGAGACAGGGTCTCACTGAGTTGCTTAGGACCTCACTAAGTTGCTGAGGCTGGCTTTGAACTCACGATCCTCCTGCCTCAGCCTCCCGAGTCGCTGGGATTACAGGCGTGTGCCACCGTGCCCGGCAGATTTGGTTTTTAATGTGACTTGGGTTCTCCTTTAATTGGCTTTTCTTTTAGGGTAGTTCCTCCCTTTGCTGACTTACATTGTTTTTCGTTTCTTCCTCATGGAATATCTTGCTGAGAATGTTCTGTAGTGCAGGCTTTCTATGTGTAAATTCCTTTAACTTTTGTTTGTCATGGAAGGATTTTATTTCATCTTTAAAACTGAAGGTTGGTTTTGCTGGATAGAGGATTCTTGATTGGCAGCCATGTTCTTTCAGAGCTTGAAATACATTGTTCCAGGTCCTTTTAGCTTTTAGAGTCTGGGCTGAGAAACCTGCTGATATCCGTATTGGTTTCCCCCTATATGTAATCTGAGACTTTTCTCTCACAGCCTTTAAAATCCTATCTTTATTTTGTACATTAGGCATATTTCAATATAATGTGCCTTGGTGAGGATCTGCTGTAATTTTGTGCATTTGGTGTTCCGTAAGCCTCCTATAGTTGAATTTCCATTTCATTCTTCAGGTTTGGGAAATTTTCTGTTATTATTTCATTGAACAGGTTGTCCATTCCATTGGTTTGTATCTCTGTGCCTTCCTCAATCCCGATAATTCTCAAATTTTGTCATTTCATGATATCCAATAGTTCTTGTAGGTTCTATTCATGATTTCTTACCATCTTCTCTGTTTGGGCAACTTTATTTTCAAGATTTAATATTTTGTCTTCATTGTCTGAGGTTCTGTCTTCCAAGTGATCTAGTCTGTTGGTGATGCTCTCCATTGAGTGTTTAATTTGGTTTATTGCTTCCTTCATTTCAAGGATTTCTGTTTGGTTCTTTTTCAGAATCTCTATCTCTTTGTTGAGGTGATCTTTTGTTTCCTGTAGTTGCTCTTTCAGCTGCTTATTGGAATGGTCAATCATTGCCTGCATTTGCTCTCTTAACTCATCATTTACTTCTCTGAACATTTTAATCATGTATATTCTGAACTCCTTTTCTGGCATTTCTTCTACCATGCTGTCATTGGATTCTATTAGTGTAGAATCTTGGTGCGTTTGGAACACTTTCCTCCCTTGTTTTTTCATGTTGTTCATGTATCTTCCTCTCTAGCAATGCAGATCTAGGGTATTATAGCTTCTGCCCTATATGCTAATAGTGACCCTATAGTTTTCCAAAGCTCTTCTTTAAGGTGGGGGGATCAATATTAGCAACACCCAGTACAGACAATATGTAGCTCTAAATCAAACAGCCCCTGTGAAGACTATTGTTACAGTAGTATTTTTGTTACAATATTGTTAAAATCTTGTCATAATAAACAGAGAGGATGAGTTCAATTATTATCTACAGTATAACAAACAGATTTGCAATGAGGACACAGTTTCTAATGGAGGACAAAGAGGATGGGGAGGGGTGTAGGATGTAACTGTTAACAGTGTAGGAAAAGAGTATGAAGAAGTTGTAGATCATAAGAAGAGTGAAAAATGTAGTCAAAAGAAGTTGGTTGTTAGCAAGAGAAAAGTGACAAAAAGCCCTTGAGGAAAGAGGAAAACAAAAGGAAAGTAGAGAGCAAGAAAAGTAAACAAACAAAAGTTTAAAAGCTTTCACAAAGGAGAAAAAAAAACTACACTATAACTGTCATATACTATTCAAACCTCCCAGTCTTTAGTAGCCTGAGGCATGAGAGGTACCTGACAATGAGCTTCCAGTCTCCAGCGGGCGTCTCAGGATGGGATTTGCCCCACCTGTGGACAGTTTCCCCTTTGTGGATAATCCACGATAGCTATGCAACTTGTACACCCCAAGAGTGATTCCATCCCAGTGAAATCAAGCAATGAGGGGTACATTGTGTGTAGAAAATTGAAAATAAAACCGAGTAAAAGTTGCTCCCTTTTATTATCATCATGCAACATTTCTAACTTCCTCCCTGAAAACATCTTTGTGCTGAGTTCTGCACAACTTTTACATTTGGGATATAATAAACCTGGAGGTGATTGGGAGCATCCATCTTCTCTAGGTGCTCAATAACTTCTGCAAACACAGCAGCTTAAGCAACCTGGCAGTGGGCAGCGTCTGGAATTTCTTCCATCCCCTACTCAGTGGTGACATGAGTCAGCACTGAGGTGTCAACCCTCACCTTGAGGCTCTCCTGGGGAAACCTCCTCACCCTCTGCAGGTCACAGAAGCCCTTGCTCCTGTGTGGCCGTGGTGCCAGGTCTCCACTACCTTGATGCTTTCAGTCCGAGACTCCTCTCAGGTCCCAGAGGCTGTCGGTGGGGACCTGGCTTCCATCTCAATGAACCCTTCTCAGACATCAGAATGTGACTTCCTCTTCTGCTGCTAACCAGAGAAAACTCTTTTAAAGTGCTCATGTGATCAGGTGGGGCCCACCAGATACCCTCACTACCTTACGGTCAGCTGCACCACGTAACATCCTCAGCACAGGAGCAAACTCCAAGATGAACAGATAGATGATTGCAGTGCTCAGCCCAGGGTGCACATGGTGGGTCAGCAGGAAGCCTGGAGAGCCCATCTTAGACATTCTGCCCACCACAGTCCACTGTCTGCACCCAGTGATCACATCTACCCCTGTGTTAGCCATACTTCATCACCGAGATAGGATACATGAGAAAAACCACTTAGAGGAGGAAAAGTTAATTTTGGCTTGTGGTTTCAGTCAGTGGTTGGCTGGCTCTGTTGCTTTGGGCCTGAAGGAAGGCAGAACATCATGGTGGAAGGCTACTCAGCTCATGGAAGCTAGGCAGCCGAGCTTGCAGAGGGACAGTGCCAGGAACAAGAGACACTCTCCAAGGGCATGCCCCAGCCACCTGCTCCTCCAACGAGGCTCCACCACCTGCGGTTTGCCTTGCTTCCGAGGGCTGCATTCAGCCATGGATGGAATAATCCACTGACGAGGTCAGAGCTCCCACAATCCAGTCACTACACCAGAGGCCCCTCTGCGCTGGGGACCAAACCTTCAACATCTGAACTTCTGGGGACATTCCAGATCCAAACCACAACAATCCAAGGTCAAAAGCCATTCACCTGATCCCAGGATTCCAGGGGTTCTGTCTCATCAAAGCCCCCACTCAGAGTTTAAAATCTCATCCTCTAAATCAGCAAGAATCAGGCTCCTATAGAAAACCTCTGGGGCACATTATCTCCCGAACTGTGGAGCTGTGGAACTGAGCAAGAAACACAGCTGCCTGCTGTGGCTGCAGCCAGCATGGGGGACGGCAAAGGGGGACAGGAAGGGGCACCGCAGCTGAAGAGAAGAGCAGGTGCTAGGTAAGACCGTCACCAGCACAGCCGGAGAACGTCAACCCAAACTGCCAGAACTTACTATCACTTCTCGTTTAACAAAGACCACATTTCAAAGGAAGTTAATCTGGACAATCTGCAGTAGGCAACTGGTCACTGATACGAGCTGATTCTGCTCCACACGTTTGTTCCCAGGATCAGTCTGCGACAGCCTGGAACTCACCAGATCCCCAGTCCAGCTTCTGAGAACACAGTTTTGTGATGCTGTTGCTGCGTCGTGGTGTCTGAAGGCAAAGATGAAATCTGCTGGCCTTGAATAACTCTGGTCCTGCCATTCCATGTCACCACTGGCAGGCTTTGCTTGTTGCTACAATTGGATGATTAAACAGACCTAGATGACCCTCCTGTGATCCAGCCACTCTGGATACTGATGCTGGATGATGGAGTCCAGGAGTTCAAGACCAGAATGGGCAATAGAGTGAAGGGAAAAAACCCAAAACACAGAAAGAGAAAAAGTAAAGGTTGGATGCGTCTCTGAGCATCTTGGTGGAGACTGCTGCTTCCAATGGCAATTCCATCTCAGACCTGGGTGCGAGGAGCTCCGTGAACCTCCTCCATCTCCACTGGCTCTCCTCCCCACGCAGCACCCTCCTCCTCCCACAACCCCCTCCTGTGCTGTGCAGCTCTGGCCTCCAAGGACCCTCTGGGCTTTTATTCAACTCCAGTGTGTGAAGAGAGGTGCTGTGTCCTCCTTCTCCAGGAGACCCAGGGAGACCAACCCAGCCTCCAGCCCCTGCTTCACCACCCCACCCTGCGCCTGATCCCCAGGGGGAAGATGGATGGAGGGTGGCGTTCCTCTTCTTTCTCCTCCCTTGGCCCTGCTGACATTGGGCTCTGCTGGCTACACTAAGAACCTGCTCCCTCCATCTGTCCTACAGATCGCCTGTGGGCTCTTCTCCCACTCTGGCCAGCGCTGACCTTTCCAGGGGGGAGTTGCTGTGCACTTCTGACTGGAGGGTGATTGCTGGGACAGTAACACACTCCACCATAAACTTGAGTCTCAAAGTGAGTTCTTGTGTCCATCTTGGACCTGCCCTCTGTGAGCCCTAGAACTTCGGTGACCTGGAAACATCGGACCCTCCTGTGCCTTGGCTCCAAATCCCATTCCAGGTTGCCGTTCCCCAGTTAAAACTGGATCTGCTCTCCGGGTGCCCAGTAAAATGCTTGCTGTGTACTGGGTGCTTAGGTGGAAAGATGAAAGATCCGTGATCCCAGGAGGGAAAACAGCTGGGGTTGAGCAGATTCCATCTGAGGAGCCAGCGAAGCTTTCTAGAAATAAATTGCCAGCTCGTCAGGAAGGTGAGCTTGCTTTTCTTTCTGTGAGTGGACACAGTCTAGAGGCGCAACCCAGGAGCAACATGGAGACCTGGCCACGCCACCAGAACATGGCTCACTGGCTGCTCTGTCAGGAAGGCTTCCCTGCCGTCCTGAGTGTGTAGGTCTCAGGTGTCCTGTCAGTCTCCCCCCGTCAGCGGTCACTGCATTTGAGTCAGGATGCTCTGCTTTGTGCATCTGATTCGCTTTGCAATTGGAGCGCTGATCCAGCAGTGAGCACACTGCAGCCTGGCCTTGAGGCCAGGTCCCCTGCTACCAGGGCCCATCCTGAACTCCAGGCACGCACGCTTGGCACCCGTGCAGTGCCCTCTTTTCAACTCAGATGAAGATTCTGCAGAACTTTAACTCTGGACAGGTTTTGTTACCTCCATTAGTGGGAAGCTAGTAAAAGTCTTGCGTAGGTAACAGAGCGGAGAAACGATTTTTTGAAGATTTAATTTTAATTAGTCTCCCGTTTGCATGTGAGAACAGGGTAGATAATTAGATAAAAGGGAGAGTCTTTTAATGACTGAGAACATGAACTGAACCTGCAGTTTCAGCCTGCAAAGGGATATTACAGTCGAATGGCCTGAGAAGACAAAAGTGCTAACTACTCAGGACTGCTTTTTAACAGTCTGGTCACAGTATTCGAAATAGTTTGATTTTTAATCAGTTTCAGGAAGTCAAGGGCTATTGAAATAAGAAAAAATGAATGCAATGCACGAGGACATTTTATGAACCTGCTTTAGAAAACGTAATAAACAACAAGCTAATGATAAACCAGTTGCATGCTCTGACTTCTAAGGAATGAAACTGAGGAAGACACCCTCAGACCAGTTCCTGACTGAAGGTACCACTCACCAGCAGTCTCCAGGGGCCTGGGCTGGCCGGGAGCAGGGGACAGGAGTGCCCAGCGCCAGCCAAGAGTGGATTCCACAGGGCCAGCTGGAGGAGCTCTGCAGCCTGCAGCTTTGAGGAGGTGACCCTTCTGCACATCTCCGTGTGAAGGTCTCAGGCCCTGCAATCTTGTTATCCTTGACCTGGGTGGATGGTGTGTGGGGCGAGGCAGAACATGTGGTGAGGACACGTTCCAAGAAACAACACACCCTGGGGCCTCCGCACGGTGCTGGTCCTCAGTGTGGACCTTCCTCTGCTGCCTGTCTCTGCACCAGGCTCTCAGCAGTGGACAGGGGACCGTGGGGCTGCTGAGTTTCCAACCGGCAGATCCACTCCCCAGCCAGCACCAGAGGAGCCAGTGAGGACGTGTCCCTGCAGCCTCAGGTGAAGTGCCTGACTCCACCCCAAAGCCTCTGCCCAGACACATGCACCCGCTGGGTTTGCCTCTGCGGGCAGCCCAGTCACCTGACCATGGTACCAGTTTCTTCCTGAAAGTTGCAAAATCTCCCTAGAGACCCAGAAAATGTTCCCCTGGTCGACTGTTCAAAGCGTGATACAAAAAAACAGTCAAGACGCAAAACCTCCCCCAAGTGCACAGGAAACAGGAAATGCCATGAAAATCTAAGGACTGTGGAGGGGAAAGTGGACTCCCTGGGAACTACTGCGGGATTTCATTGACCATTTTCTCTGAAACACCTGGGATTTGGGCCCTTGGATCCCCACATCTGCAGCCTTATTGTGTCCTATTAGAGTCCATGAAAATGTCCATCTTTCCAATAATTTTCAGAATTTAATAGACTATGCAGTGAACAGGGAACTGAATTCTGTCCTGCCTAATATTTTCCAAAGCAGGGTCCATGGGCCCCTAGGCTGGCTTGAGGGTCCCTTTACGTGTTTCTCTGGTTCCATGTTTTGTCTCCTCCTTACCCACACAGTGCGCAAGTGATGTTTTCATATATTTTACACACATACGCACTCTTTTGTATAACATATGCAAAGCTATGCATGTAGGTCCTTTTCTGTACCTATAGAGATATGCATATATAATGTATTATTTTAATGAGTAATTTAGTTCAAGAAGAAAAAAGTAAAAAATAAAAATGCTCGGTGAAGTTCCCCATACATTTTATTGCCTGAACCAGCAGATTAACTTTCAGATGTTTTACACAAATACAGGTAAATATAAACGCTTCTTCCCACCCCCTGAAATAGAAATCATATGTAAACTGCTCTGTAGCTCAGATCCCTACCTCATCAGCATGTCCTCTCTCACTTTGCACATTAGTATGCAACAGAGTTTTGGTTCATCCACCCAGTTGCATAGGTGCTGTGGTTTAGACACGAGGTGTCCCCTAAATGCTCATGTGTTAGACAATGCAAAAAAGTTGTGATGTGAAATGCTTGGACTACGAGAGAGGTGGCCCAATCAGATGGATTAACCCATTGGTATGAATTAGCCAGGAGGCAACTGTAGGCAGGCAACTGTAGTCTGTGGTTGCTGTCTCCACAATTTTGGGCCCACAGTGATGCCAGACATCATGGCAGAAGAGTGTGGCAGAGGAAAGCTGCTCAGGTCATGCAACAAACAAAGACAGAGAAAGCTCTACTCACCCAAAGGCACAGCCCCAGTGACCTACTTCCTCCAGCCACACCCTACCTGCTCAAGTTACCATTCAGCTAATCTGTATCTATTGATTAATCCACTGATTGTATTATACCCCTCTTTAGTCTAACCACATCACCTCTGAAAACCTTTTGCATTCTCTCACACATGAGCTTTAGGGGATTCCTCATATCTAAACCACGCCATTCTGCTTCTGCCCCCACCAAATCATTCCCATCTCATGACACAAAGTACATTTAATTCATTTCCAAGAGTTTTAGCAGTTTCAGCACTGCCCCAAAGTACAAGTCTAAAATCTCTCTGAGGCTCAGGGCAAACTCTTAACTGGGAGGATAAAGATCAAAAGCAACTTATGTGAATCTAATATATAATGGCACAGAGTA
This sequence comes from Glaucomys volans, assembly GCA_020662805.1. NCBI lineage: Eukaryota > Metazoa > Chordata > Mammalia > Rodentia > Sciuridae > Glaucomys > Glaucomys volans. Next base: position 559,716 of record JAJEJO010000187.1, on the reverse strand, counting down.
AACACTTCTAATACAAAATGCAGAAAGAGGGCCATAGAAAGAAGGGATAAGGCCAAAGGAAGATCAAAATTCAGCTGGCCAGACAGGTCCTATAACTCTCTGTCTAACCTTTGGGACATGTAGCATTGTGTTATTCTCTCCAAAGGGCTTGGGTAGCTCCACCCCTATGACCTTGGTGGTTGCAGAACACAGGGACTCTCTCTTGTCTTGTCTCTGCTTGATACCTGAAGCTTTCCTTAGCAGATGTTCCAACATCTCCTAACTGTGGAGGTCTCCTCTGAAGCTTTGGCTTCCTTCTCATGTATTCATACACCCTCTCAGGAGCAGCCTGCTGGGATTCCAGCTGTGCTACATTTTGCTAAGACTTCCAGGTCTTCTTTAGAAATTTTGGTGGAAGACCCATGACCCCCTAAGTCCAACATTCTGCATTTGCAGAACTATTACCACATGGTTGATGCTAAGGCTTATCATCATCATCATCTTGAGCAGCAGCCAAGATTCCTGGGGCCACAGCTGCAGCAGTGTCTTAGTACTTAGGTGATTGAGCAAAATGAAGCAACTTCCTGGGTTCCCCTGTGCAAGGAGGGTGCCCCCAAGGTTTCCTGTCAAAGGAATTTTTTCTTAATACCTTTAAGCCTGAGTTGGGTGTGGTCTTGCCAATTCCTAAGATGCCCTCAAGCTATCATTCCCAGTGTTTCTGAGTAATATACTTAGCATCTCTTTAGTATCTATAATCTCTTTAACAACCACACTTCCTTAGTTCCAGTTTTATTTGCACTTATCTGGCTAAACTGCAAGTTTTTCATTTCTATTTGCTTTACTTTCTGATTTTGTTATTCACAGTGAACTTGGCTAAAATCCACCAATAATATCCATGCCACCATCTGAATGCTGTCCTGCCCTGAAATTTCCTCTACTTGATTAATTAGTTTATTGCCTTTAAATTGAGGCTCACAGAAACTCTCAGTACATGGGCAATATATAGACAATTTTTTGCCAGAATGTAAAGAATGTAAAATGACCTCTAGTCCAATTTCCAGCAGAATCCTCCATCTTCTTTGAAAGCACATGAGCCCAGTCCTTACTGTCCACAGTCCTATTGGTACTCTGGTCTTTGGAGCTACTACCAGAATTGCTCATTAAGCTCTGCTTACAACATTATAAGGCTTTTCCAATTTGCATCTCTAAACTTTCCAGTTTTCATCTGTAAACCACAAACTAGCTTCAAAGGCTTCTCAAGCACATGGTCATATTAGTCATAGCAACAGTCATGCTTCATGATACTAATTGCTGTTTCAGTCAGCTTTTGTATTTGTGTAACTAAAGGACCTGACAAGAACAGCTTAGAGGCAGAAAAGTTCATTTTGACTCAGTTTCAGAGGTTCAGGCCATTGTTGACTGACTTTGCAGCTCTGGGTCTGAGTGAGGCAAAACATCATGGTGGAAAGGTGTGGCAGAGAAAAGCCACTCAGGATATGATCACCAGGAAGGCCAAAGAGAGTCTTACTCACCCGAGACAAAATATATATACCCCAAAGTACCCCAAAGGCGCACTGCCAGTGACCTACTTCCCCCCAGTACATGATGCCTGCCTATAGTTACTGCCAAGCTGATCCATATCATTGAATTTAACCAGTGATCAGATTGCACTTCACATAATGCAATTGTTTTACCTCTGAAAATTCTCTCATTGTCTCACACATGAGCTTTTTGGGGACACCTCATATCTAAAGTACAACAGGATAAAAATGGAATCAGGTGGATCTTGCTTCAAGCACTCGAATTTGAATGCCGAATGTCCCCCAGAGGCCCAGCTGCTGAAGTCCTGGACTTCAGCTTGGTACTATTGAGTGTTGGTGGAAACCTTAATAGGTCATTCCTTGTGGGAGTCTCAGGGTGGGGGGATGTGCCCCAAAGGGGATGTTGGACCCCTTCCCCTTTCTCTTCCTCTCTCTTCCTTTTTGACCATGAGGTGAGGACTTTTGCTCCAGCACAAATGCCCACCATGACTCCTCCCTTGCCACAAAGAAACAGGGCGAACTACTCATGGACTGAAACCTGCACAGCTACAACCCAAAATAAACCCATCCATGCTGTAATCTGACCGTCCCGGGTTCATGGCAGTAACAGTGGACGAGCCCTTGAGTGAGGTTAAAAGTCTTGTGCATGTTTGAGGGACATTGCTACGGACTTTTCTGTCAATCTCATCGCTCCACTATTACTGTCTACGACTACTTATTTTGAACTGGTAGGAATTCTTTACCTCTTGGGAAGATGAACTGCTCAGCCATAAGCTGAGTGAAAACACTTTTTAATTCACTGATTTTTTTTCCATGAAGTATTTTTTCTCTTTTTAAGCACTCACATTTTTTAATCTTTCCTTTGCTGACTTTTGGGTTGCTTTGTCCTGGTTTTCTTTAGACCATTTCTTGTAGTTATCATTAATAAATATTCCACTCATCTAAATGCATTCTCTTTGTGAAGCAAGGTCTGAGCCAGCTTATTTTTTTATTCCAGACGGGATCCACATGGCTTGCAGCTAGGATTCACCACCATGATCTGAGACGCTCTCATCAGTGGACACCTCTCCCCACATTTACGAGATCTCTCGGTGGAACTTCTGGCCTTCTGTTTGTTTGCTGTTGCTGTTTTTCTCTCAGTTCTCTGTTGAGGCTGTAAACTGTGCCTTCAGACCTGGCAGGAGATGCCTCCTCAGCGACTCCTTGCTTTGAGACTTCCCATAACTCATGCTCTCCCTTCTCCACTCACCACTGAGCCATGGACACCTTCTGGCAGCTCCAATTCATTGTGCACTCAAGGGTTGCATGGCCCCTTCCTCCTCCCATCACCTTGGTTTTGAAAGTTGTGGTCTCAAGGTTACCCTCCATCCTGGGAGCCAGAGCTCTGACCCAGTAGGCATGGAGTCTGTGTGAGCAGACAAGGTCCCAGGCTGAGCTCAGAGCTCTCTGCTGGAGGAGAGTCTGGAGCAGGCCAGAGGGTTCTACAGCATGCACCTGCAGAAGTGGGGACGGATGGCCAACAACCCTTGACCTGGGGCTGCAGTTTACAAGGTCAGGACTGGAATTCACGTGCTGACAGTTTGCCTGAAGCCATCCTGACTTCTTAGCCCCCATGGCTTCTAGGTTTGGTAGGCACCCTTGCACACATGCAATACCCAAGCACACACGCATCCACATATCACACACGCCACATGCTCAGAACACATCACACGTCATCATAAGCACCTCCACATGACAGAGTACACGATGCATGCCACACCACACCATGCACACATACACCATGAGGGCTACACAAAATACCTCTCACGTATCACACCCACCCAGCACAAATGCCTCTCTCACACACACCACACACCCCAACATATCACCTAGATACAGGGACCACACACACTCTCGCATCATCAAGCCACATGCAAACCTACACACATAAAATACACACTCAAAATCAAAAGTATCTAATGTTTTGCTTGGTTTGCTGAATTCTGAAAGTCTGTATTTGCTCTAATCTTTTCCTTTTTATGTATTCTACCATGTCAAAGGCAGCTGCTCCCCACCCACTGCCAAGCCCCACGTCTGTGCAGGTGCTGGCCACAGGGAGACCTGCCCCAACCCACCTCCTGACTTGCTGACCACAGGCTCCTGGGTTGGGCTGCAGGCTGGAGACCCAGGGTCATCTTGCAACAGTCCGAGAGGTCACGGCCCAGGTGTGCTCCCGTTTCTTCTGAGTTGGGACAGCTGAAAGTCACTGCAGGTGACACTCTGGACATCCTTACCCGCCGTGCCCTCTTCCACCCAAGAACCCCTGGAAGTCAGTCTGTGTCCAAAGTGTGTCCAGAGGAGTGTTTTCTCAGGGAGGCTGTCACCGGCTGCTGTGGGTCCTAGATGGAGTGTGGACAGGAGGTAGGCAGCACCTGGGAGCAGCACTGCAGGGATGTACCCTGCTTCTCAAGCCAGGTGCCGGGGCCACCTGGGAGCCCATCCCCACAGGGAGTTCTGGAGCAGCAGAGGCCCTCGCCGTAGGGAGCCTGGCCTCTCCAGCACAGACCTTCCACCCCTTACTTTGAGGATCTGACTCTCACCTTCTCTCTCTGGGGCAGGAGAAAGACCTCGCTAAGGTCTACAGAATGTGTTTCAGAGCCAATAACGGTGTCTCTGTGGGAAGGTGCCTTTTAATTGCTCTGTTTTTCCTGGGTACGTGGCCGCCGAATGTTTACATTACGAAGTATACAGAGAGCCTTCGCTTCAGAAGCAAAGGAGTAGGTGGCCCCGTGAGAATCCGACTTGATCTGAATGTTGATGATCTCACTCTCCAGTCTCTCTGGGGCTGGGGTGTGAGGTGTTGATCATTGCTTCTTACTGATAAGCAAAATATTTCCAGAGCGTGAAGACTCGCACGGTGTGTGAAGAGGATAACTATAATCTGCATCCGCACGCCAGCCGCTCGCTGCCATTTGCATTGACAAGCAGCCTGAGTTATGCTAAGCTCTCTATTAGAGCCCAGCAAAGGTCCCCCTCATTTGAATAAGGCCTCTTATGCATGTGAAAAAGCCGTGGAGAGGGACGCTCCTGTAATTAGGGTGGCATTTGGAAGCAGAGGCCTTAAATGTTCACTTTTTGTGATGCTAAATTGTCGAGTATTTCCAAATGTATTATGATCGTCATTTTCATTAAACATTTTTACTGTTATTTATTTTAAAAGAGCAATGGCTGGCAGACCACAGAGTGTGAGGGAGTCGATTGTGTGGCTCTCTACGTTGCTGCAAATTTAAATCAGACTGTTGGATGCAATGTAGAAATATGTTTAAATATAGGATTAGACTTATAATGTAGAAAGCAGTCGGAGATCAAAAGAGCCGGCTCAAAAGTCATGTGGAAGAGGAGCAGGCTGCAGGGGGCCGCGGCTAAATGATTAAAGAAAGGCAGCTCTCAGCATATTCCACCCCAACTTCAAGATAAAGGCCTGCACTGGCGAGATGGCCTCGTGGCGGTCACCACTGCCCCGCAGCCGTCTTCACCGCAGAGGAAATGGTCACTTGACTTGAAAGAGTGCCCTGGAGGACGGCCTGAACTGACCAGGCGATGCTCTGGCCCTGAGCGGCCCACGGGCAGGTTGAGAGTGTGCGTCCTTCACCCTGTGTGATTCCTCCTGTGCTCTTTCTTTTCTTTTCTAACAAAGACAGGTTAACCTGCGAGATTTCAATAAGCTTGGGAAGATCACATGTGAACTACCAGAATAGAGCTCAGCACAGCACAGAAGGAACTCGTGACATCCTACTGGGGACACTCGGGAGGGCTGTCTGGAGAAGCCTCAGTAGGTCCTCGGTCCCGGCACCTGGCGGCCTGTGCCCTCTGCCTCCCTCACCCTCTCGGGCACCTGGTCCCACACTTGCCATCCTGAGCTCGTGGTCCAGCCCTTCCTTTGCTGGCTTGTAACAAGGTCCTGCACACCCTTGTCCAGGACTGGATGGCTCCTCTTGCGCAGTAACTGAGGTGCAGAAAGTCAGTCAGGGATGGATTCAGAATTAGGAAACGTTGAATTTTTCTTCTACACTCATCAACCCGAAATTCTTTTTTTTCTCTGTTGGTTCAAAGATTGCTTCTGTCTCCAAGACTCTTTCTCTTTCATTTATTTTCACATGTTATCAAACAAAGATTCCAAGTGTGGGGTTTCTGAATCGGCGGTGTCCCCTGCACTGTTAGCATCACGTCCTCCTCTCCGCAGGCGTGGTCCTGTCGGTGGCCTTCCTGGGAGCAGGTGGCCTGCCTCGCACCTTTTCCCCAGACCTGGGAACACCTGTGGACGGTTTTGCATAGAGTCTCACCACGGGATCTGTCTCAGCTTGCCCTCCCAAAAGGCACTGAACTGAAATGCCCGAGGGTGCGTCTTGTTTCTGTCTGAGAGACTTTTAGACGTGGCTTGAAAATCCAGAACCTGCAGGTGTTGGTTAGCTGCAGTCCCTGTGAGAAGCAGCCATCTGCAGGTCCCGGCCCAGAGGCCACCGAGACGGGTGGCTTGTGGGGAGCACTCAATCCCCAGAGGCGGGTGGCCTGTGGGGAGCACTCAGTCCCCAGAGACTGGTGGCTTGTGGGGGGCACTCAGTCCCAGGGCCCCTGCCGCACTTCCCTGCTGCCATTTCCCAACAGACAGGCTGAGAGCGTGTTCCTAAAACCCACCGGTTCCCTTCACGTTTGTGAACGGTGGCGACCGGAGGTCTGCCGGGCAGTTTGCCCAGTTCTGTTGGATACGGATTCACCATAAAAACCACGAGTTAGGCGCGCAGTCTCTGTTGACAGCACGAGTCTAGCACCGTGGCTCCCTCTCCAGCGCGGCAGTCCAGGTGAGCACTGCTGCCGGGAATGGGTCAGGGACAGCCGCAGCCCCCACCCCAGGGTGGCCTGCTTCCCCGTGCAGCTCCCCCTGGAGGACAGGGACAGGCCCAAGACCGCTCGCTGCGTGGTGTCCAAGGCTGAGCCAGATTGGAAGCTGCTCCTGCGCTAAGATCTTAAGTGCCACCTGAATAGCTGTCAGCAGACTTGGCTTCTGACATTTAGTAATTCCCTGGGTGGCAGAATTTGCAGCTGAGCCTAAGATGCCAAGGGGAGCAGGGTCCTCCGTGGGTCCTTCCTCCTGTGCCCCACAAGTCCCAGTGGGGTCCCTTCTCTCTAATGGGCTGCCTTGCCTTTTCTCACCAGGGCCACTGCAGGGTGTGATGTGAGTGTCACACCTGTGGACGGTTTTGCATAGATGGACACAGATGGTGAATGTCCACAGAATCCAGAGTCCCTGGTCTCCCCAGCCACTTGTGGAGGGCAGAGACAGCCAGGCTGGCACTAGGGCAGAGCTGAGGGCTCCCTGACAGACAGCTCCACAGCCACGGTCCCGGAGGGCTCTGCCCATTCGACAGGAATTAGTAGCAGCTCGCGTCCTCACAGGGCTGTGCTCGACTCCCAAGGTCCTGATGTCTGTGTTCTAATCGGGACTCGAGCCTGACTTTCCTGCAGACCCGAGAGCACCTGTGGCCTCGCCTCCGGCCTCCTGGGATGGTGACCCTCTTTCACCTGCATCTCCTGGTACTTGGAACTGCGCTCGCAGTGCAGGTGGAGAGGCGAGCTCATGCACCCTGACACCTCGGGTGCTGGGGCTGGAGGGGCGGGAGGGGCGGTGGCCGCTCAGAGCCAGTGCTGTGTGCAGTCCCACCCACAGTTCCCGGCTCTGGCATCGCGCTCGGTGTGCTCCTGCCACGTGTCTGCACCGTCCTGTGGTCGGCACCCGATGCAGACCTCTGCAGCCCCTGGCTTCCTGGGACCTACGGCAGTCAGTGAGATCTCCCGAAGCACCGTGACGTGTGCAGAGCAGGGCTGGGCACGGCCAGCAGCTGTGCCATCTGGGAACTGAAGGCCCCTGGAGATCTATGTCAGTCCCCCCAGCCAGCGCGGCCAGCGGCTGGCAGGAACGGATGTCCCTGCAGCTCCGCAGGGGCCCTCCAGGGGAGGCCACCGCATTCTGGCAGGAGCATCGGAGAAGCCGAGTGAGCTGGGCGAGTCCCCACAGCCAAGCGTGCAGGCTTCTTGCCCGCCACCCTCAGCCCCGCCCTTCCAGTCTCACCGGATCTGGGTCTTGCTCAGCCCGGGAACTACCGTGGCGGCCACCCTCTCCCGGAGCCTGTCCCGGAGTTCCTCATACCCCACACTGCGTCCCTTGGAGACGGCACCCTCCTGCCCCTCAAAGACAGCAGAGAGAAAGAAAAAGAAAATTAATGCCAAAAAAAACTCAAGGAGAATTTTCCTAATTAAAAATAGAAAAAGAACCTGTGGCTGAAGGTCCCTACTGCCCAAGGCCACGGGGTGCAGAGCCATGGCTCTGCTGAAGACCCTTCAGCAGGCCCAAGTCAGCCCCGGCAGCAGGGACCCAAAGTGCAGGCCAGCTTCTGTTTTATTTTGCAAAGTGACTGATTTCAAGCAGCATCATCTTCTCAAATCTTTAACATGGATGCAGGCAGCTTGAAATCACCCCCACCGCGTCCTTAACACGGACGTGTGCCTGTTGGTGCTCCCACAGTGCTCTCTGCATTCAGACACCACGTGCACTCACACTCTCACTCCTGTTGATGCCCACACAATATTAAATAAGCAAATGTCTCATAAACATGATGATATACATACATTTATATTTAGGAACACTATATCCAGGTATTTTGCACAAGTAATACACACACACACACACACACACACACACACTTTACCAGGCAGGCACTATCCTAAGGTCCTTGTCTATTTTGGTCTGCCTATTCCTTATCTCAACTTTGTGCAGTTGGTTTAAATTTTCTCCCATATTGCAGGTGAATCAAACACAAAAGGTTGTATATCTTGCTGGGTGTGGTGGCACACACGTGTAATTCCTATGACCTGAGATGCTGAGGCAGGAGGATCACAAGTTTGAGGCTAGTCTCAGCAACCCAGTGCAATCCTGTCTAACAAATAAAAGATAAAACGGGCTGGAGATGTAATACAGTGACAGAGTCCCCTTCAAAATAAATAAACAAACATGTACATAAATACATACATACATATGTGCATGCATACATACATGCACATACACATAGAGGCTATGCATCTTGAACAAGGGCCCACAGCTACAGAGGCCACGTCAGCTGCCAACCCCAGGCTTGGGCTCCAGGTCTGGGCCCTTAGGCCTTCACTCTGCTGCACCCCTGGGATGATGCCTCTGGAAAAGATGACCCCAGGCAAAACAAAAATTCCAGTAAGAGCTGCAGCTGGGCTGGGCCATGGCTCAGTGGCAGAGGGCTTGCCTCCCATGTGTGAGGCACTGGGTTCAATCCTCAGCACCACATACAAATAAAAATAAACAAATGATTCTAGTAATCTGAGTTTTCTCTCTTTTTATCTTCATATGTATTTATTTATTTTTTCAAAGAGCCAACTTTCTGTTTTGTCACTTTTTTCAATTGTTTCTTTTGTTTCAATTTCATTGATGTTAGCTCGGCCCCCCTGTGTCACATTGTGACAAGTAGCAACACTAGCCAAAGCAATCAGACAGGCCAAGAGCCAGGAGCACTGGCAGAGCACAAAGTGACATTTGAGGGAATGCAATTTTTAGTTAATTTTAATTAAGATAATATGCTAAGGGTATTAACTTACAAGTTTCATAAATTAAAGCAAGAGTTCAGTAAGAACTGCAGTTACAGGGTAAATGTTTAAAAGTAATCAAAACAGTGATCAAGAATGTAATAGAAAAGGCTGACTCACAACTGCAGCAATAAATAATTACTTTATGACTATGAGAACACTTAGCTGAAAACATAGGAATGGTGTGCATGCTGAAATCTTCCCCAAAACTTTCTTTTAAATCTTTAATTATGTTTTATGGTCTGGATGGGAGAAAGCACTAAGTCACCCTTCATTTATTGTAATCTTAATTTAGCAACATTCTAACTTCACAAAATGATTCTGAAGTTCACCTGCATGTCACACTTGATAATCAGGAGGAGTATTTTGAAAATGATGACTAATGATGGAGCATCATCAATAGCAGACAGTAATATCAAATTAAAATAATCAAAATGCTGTGCACAGCATTGGAATTGGCAGTTATCAGTATAGAACAAAAAATCAGAAGCAGCATATAAAATTCAAGAAGTGATGAGTTTGAAATTACAAATCCACATAGAAAGGAGAAATTATTGAAAGGATTATATCTGAATGACTGGTTAATTTTTTGAAAACAAAGATGGTTGACTCAAAAATAAACTTTTAAATGAAAACTTTAAATGTAAGTAACTATAAATTTTCTGAAAGGACATGTACCTACATATTTATTTCATCTTGAGATGAATACACCAAAAGTGAAAGAATTAAGCAGTTCAATGGATTTTACTACCTAAAAATTATTAAACAGCCATTGAAAACTAACACCATAATCAATGTTGTGAGATGCATGTCAATTCAGCAGAGGAACAAGTAGAGCAGATAAGAGTTAAGACCTTAATATACTAAGGGCTAATGTTAACAAATAAAAATGCCATCATTATCTAAGAAAAATGGGGAAAGGATATGAACCAATCATGTGCAGAAGGAAAAACTTGAAAGGCTAGAAATCAAGTAGAAGCATGACAGCCCTCTAGTGAGTCAGGACATTTGTCCAGGGCCTCGCTGCTCCAGACATCACGAGTGCACTCCACGGTTCTGCCGGCTGGAATCTTGCAGGGTCCCCCCAGGCCGAAGCCACAATGTCAGCAGAGCTGTGTTCCCTCCCTCAGGGTCCAGGTTAGTCGCAGCAATGACCCCACTTGTTGGTACCAATTTCTGTTTCAGTCAGCTTTCTCATTGCTGTGACTTAAAGACCAACCAGAATAATTGTAGAGGAGGAAAAGTTTATTTAAGTGCTCACAGTTTCAGAGGTGTTGGTCCATAAACAGCACGCTTCATTCCTCAGGGTTTAAGATGAGGCAGGACATCATGGCAAGGGTATGGTGGAGGGAAGCAGCTTACGTGGTGATCAGGAAGCAGAGAGAGAGTATGTACACCAAAGTCACACCCTCAATCCCTGCCTCCTCCAGTCATACCCTACCACTTCAGTTATCACTCAATTAATCCTTATCAGGAGATTAATTCACTGATTGGGTTCAGACTCTCACAACCTAATCATTTCTCCTCTGAACTTTCTTGCATTGTCTCACATGTGAGCTCTTGGTGGACACCTCACATCCAAACCATAACATGTCTTTACTTTTAGAACATAAAGCCAATTCTCGAACTGTCACAGGAGAAAGCCACATTACCCACTCTAACCCATGTCAGATTCCTCAGCAGAACATGCATTTCAGATACAGAGAATGTGAGAGCACAGGCCAGGATGTCCACCACCAGGCCAGCATGCTAAAGCTTTGAGTGTGCTGGGGCAGGCTGTGTGGACCACTGGAGGAGCGCTCTGGAGGCAATGACAGTTGGCTGACCCTGAGTGCTGCCAGGTGGCCTTCAGAGTATCCCCTGGGCTCCTTCTGGCCTTAAGCCCTGGAGGCTTCAGCCAGCATTTCTGACCTTCAGGCCTCTTTCCTGTCTTCTCTTCTCTCACAGATGGACTGGTCTCAGTTTCACAGAGAGGAGAAAGGACCCAGGAGCATGGAGGCCCCTCCTTTGGCCTTCACAGTGTCCTATATAGCCATGCCTCCTGTGTTCTGACCTGCTTCCTACCAGACCAGACTCGAGCCTCTTGCTCTGGTGCCCGTCTTGTGTGTGACGTCTCTCCTGCCCTCTGCTTCCGCACTGTAGCCCAGGGAGTCTGAGCCCTCCCTGAACCATTACTGTAAGTAAGTAAAGCACGTACAGCATCCTGTGAGGTGGCCACTCCCAGAGGCCATCAGGCAGCAACCAGGGTGTTGGGGTGCAGGCCTGGGGGACTGGGTAAAGATTAGAAGATGGCAGCTGGGGTTATAGAGAAGTGGCTTTCTCATCAATGTGTGCACATGTACATGCACACTCATGAGCACACACGCACACACACATAGTGTCTCCCATGGCTTCTGGAGTGACCTTGGAACGTCTCACACCTTTGGGGTTAGTTGGCATCTGTCCTAGGTATCCACCCAGTGTCCTTCTCCTCACCCATGGGGCTTCCCTGTGGTTCTTCTGGCTAACTGGTTTCTTGTTCTTGGCCTTCAGCTTCGTGAATCTTTTCTTTTAGATTTACATCGCTTGTCTATCAAACACAATTCTCCATGGTGGTGACCTCCTTCCTGGGACAGAGCTCCCTTCCCTCAGGATGTCCGTCACCATCAAGATGCCTCCTGCACACCAATGTCACTGTGAGATCTCTTGCCTGTCACACCTGCGGAAGATTTTTGGAGCTAGAGACTACACAGTAGCCTTGCTCTCCATTCCTGCATTAGGAGACACTCACTGTTCCCCTGGGGGCTGGGTGAAGGCCCCCCCTCCCCCATGCCCTGGGAAACCCCAGCACATGTCCAAGACCCCTGCTGAGTCTCTACACACCTTCTGGAAGCCCACTGGGTGAAATACCCACTTTTATTACCAACATTACTTTTGGGAGGAATTGTTCTCCTGACCTTTCTCTTAATGACCTTTGGGATCTTTTTAAACCTGTCTTCATTTCACAAGTGCCTCAAGATATGATTGATGGAAGCACCTTCTTAACAAATATTTGCTGGTTGGATGAAAACATGAATTAACCACAATGTGCCAAAGTGAAGAGATGACAGGAAGGGCCGGACGTGGAGAAAGACAGTGTGGGAGCAGCAACAACCAAGGAGCGCTGAGGGTGACAGGTTGAAGGTTTCTGGGTGACACTGCTGAGAGTTGGCACCTACTTCTCTGCCTTCTGGATCTGGGCTTGGCCTGGTGACAGACGGGGTCAATAGGACCTGAGGAAGCCTTCCCGGAGCAGAGTCTTGGAACAGCACTCTCTTCACTGCACTTGGAAGGGCAAAGGCCCGGTGTCAGCAAGCACAGGTCAGCTTATTGGAGAGACTGTGAGGCAGAACTGAGGAGTCCCCAAGCAGCCCCATGACCAGGGCTATTCTGGTCTGTCCACCCCCCTTGGCCACCTGGGATGGGATGAGCAGGAAAATCACTTGAACCTGGTCCAGATGGCCAACCCACACAATTGTGACCACTAAATAATAAGGGTTGTGCTGGGATCTTACAGAATGAGAGTCAGCTGACATGGGTTATGAAGCTCTGAGAAACTTGTCTTTTGGACTAATAGGTTTGAAACTAATTTAGTCAGCAGTCAAAAATAAGCATGAGTTATGTGCTCAACAAATTTGTGTTAAACTAATGAAAGCCATTTGAATCAGTATTGCTATTTTTTTAAATTCTTTCACTATCTTCAAATAATTCTGTCTCCAAATGTGCCTTTTGAAACAAATGGAAAGGTAAAGTGACGACTGTGAGTCCCTTCAGCAGGTGGGGAGTAGAACGAGAGGCTTCCACTACACTGTCCCCATTCTCCTATGGGTTCCCTTCTACAGTCACTGGGGAAGCACAGTGATTGAGACCTGAGTCAAGTCCTCCAAGACACAGTGGTTCATTTGGGCACACATGAAATATAAGGAAGTAGGTGGATATGAACTGCCCCAACCCCATGCTGGAAGTGACCTTGGGACCTTCCATACCTGTTGAGACTGGAGAGCCATAAATGAAGGGTGCTTGGGAAAACAGTGAGCTCAGAGTCAGGCTGAGCATGGGAAGCACAGGCTTGTGTGGGGGAAGGTAAAGCAGCACAGCAGTTTGCCATGGCTCCTTGGAGAATGCACCACCTCCAGTGGAGACACATGGTGGAAAGTAAAAATTACTCCTTATTAATATGAGGGTCTCAGCTCTAGTTGAGTAGCATGTTTTACCAATTTTGTGTCCCAGGGATATACAGCCATCTATGGATAAATCCAAGAATTCACTTTGGCCTAAACTGGTAGGTCTCCTTCTCTTGGTTCTTGGAGAGGTCAGAGATCCTTTGTTTCCTGTGTTTGGAGACTGTATCATGGATCAACATGAGCGTGCTTGACCTCACCTTTTCCATGAAGGGTCTGTCTGAGGCAGAGTTGTGTTTTCGGAACTTTTCAGGAGGCCCCATAGAATCCCAAAGCCTTCGGCGCTTCTCTCACTGGAGTTATGAGCACCTGGTTTCTTTGGCTTTGCTGGTCCTGTTGGCCACGTGCATGCTGGCTGCGTGTCGAACCAGCATTATGCTGATCTGCCCTGCCTCATAGGGAAAGTCTTGGTCAGAAACCGTTCATTTTATTCATGAAATTTTATCTGAAGGTGCTTTCTTTTCACCCCAAACCATAAGAATAGGTAAAAGTCACTCCAACATATTGATCGGAGGCCTCAGAAGAATGATGGAGACTGGGGCATTAGCAGAGGGTTCCGAGAGGCAGACTCAGGAGAACGTGGCACGGCTGCCTGGCAGCAGGGGGAGATGCCTTCTCCTTGTGCGATCCTCAGCGCAGCTCAGCTTAGATATCCGGATAATGCTTTCCTTGGTGATCCTGGCCAAGACACTTTGAGCTATGGATTTATTACCTCAGGGCTGCCTACTCACGTAGGCCTTGTGAAGACTGAGCCTCTGTAAACACTGGAATTGTGAAAATCAATACTGACCCATCAAAACAATATAATGGAGGATTTGATTAAAACTCAGTTTTTCCACTCCAGTCATAAAGACCATGGAAATGTGTACCAAGAGAATATGTGGAGAGCAGTATGAGAAAAGTAGCTCATACGGGGGATCGCAGTGTGTTTAATGGTTGATTTTTCATCAAAGGGACCAAAAAGCAGTGGAATTACATATTTAAAGAAGCACCACAAACTATCCAGGAAGAATTACTTATCCATTAAGACTATCCTTCAAAATTTAAGTCAAATAAAGACATGACAGCTAATCACAGACGGGGAGATCCTGTAGCTGTCCAACTGCCTTATGAGAGATATTCAAGGGAGGCCTGCACATCTCCTCCTGAGAGCACAGATTGTCCTAAGACATGAGCACACTCTGTACTATTAGTTCGTTATGAGATTCACATATTACATGGCTGTATAGATAGTCATATTTAATATATATGGTTATACATGTGATTTTACATAGATAATCATGTATGTGTCATGATAACGGCAACACAAATGACAGGAAAATGAAGCAAGTTAGGGCAACATTTCTAGAGTTTGCAAATTTGTTAGTGGAAATTGAAAGTAGATATGATAAGTTAAGATAACGGCTATAGTCTCAGCAGCAAATGGCAGAAAAATAAATGTTTAGAGTAGTTTTAAAATTATTAGCTAAAAATAATATACTGTAATTGTATGTATATTTTTGCAAAAGGGTAAAAAGGAAAAAAAAAAGAAAACAATGTAAGATATATATAAATGAAAAATCAAAAAGACAAACATAAATCCAGCATTAAATGTGAAAGGATTATATTTAGATGATCAGATTGAATAAGAAACAAGGATAAATTACATGCTGCTTACCAGTGATTAAACTTAAAGACCAAATAGATGAAAAAGTAAAATTATGGAATGTATATAATGCAGCCCAGAGTTTGTGTGTGTTGTGTATATCTATATCTATATCTATATCATCTATATCTATATCTATATCTATATCTATATCTATATCTATATCTATACCCAGAGTAGCTAGGGTAATATCCCTTAGCATCTATATCTATATAAAAACAAATATTTACTACACAAGAATATTTCATATTTATATAAGGGTTAGTTAATCAAGCATGCCAGTATAACAAATATAAACAGATATTTAACAAGAAAGTACACAAAAATGAAACAAAAATCTAAAAGAATGAGAGGAGAAATAAGTAATTCAGTAATAACTGTTGTAAATTTCAAAATCACAGTCTTAATAACAAATAGATCAATGGAAAAAAATTAAAGATAGATCAAAGACTTGAACATGATGAATGAACTCGACCTTTGCTGTATAATTATAAAATATGTATATGTGTATAAAATACATGACATGTGTAGAACCATTCAGCAGCAGCAGAGCACATGAACTTGACCCATGTTGTACCAGCATGACTTATGTATATGTGTGCATAAATACAAGATGTATGTAGAACTGTTCATTGATACAAGCACATGGACTTGACCCATGTTGCATAAGTATGAGATAGGTACATATGTGATAAAATACATGAACGGTTCAACAGTAGCAGAGTGGATAAACTTGACCTTGTTTCATATGATAAATGCATGTGTGTATAAAATGTATTATAAGTGTAAAACTATTGAATAGTAGTAGAACACATGAATTTGACCCATGTTGAATAAGTATAACATGTATATGTGTGCATAAAATATATATGATATGTAAAAAACCATTCGACAGTAGTAGAACAAAGTTTTTTAAAACTTTGATGAAACAGATTATATAAAGGGCAATAAAACAAACCTCATTGTATGTTAAAGAATTATAATCATATTAAGTAAGTTTTCTTATTTTATCAAGATTGCAATTCAATAATAAGAACACATACAAATTTCAAATTGAGGCAAAGGATGAGAAAAGATTTACAAATAAATAATAAGCACATTAAAAGAAGCTGTCGTCATTTGTGATTAGGAAAACCCAAAAAACCCCACAAAGAACAACTATTACAGGCCCAGTAGAATGGATATAGTCAATGAGTTTAACAGTATGAAATGTTTGCAAAGAAGTAAAGAAGACAAAATGTTCAGGCATTTCTGCTGGGAAGGCAAAATATAAACTACTTTTTGAAAGTTTATCAGATTCTTCAAAAGTCAAGAAAAATTTAACTTACAGTCCAGCAATACTAGTTTCTTGATCTGGATGGCTAGATCACTAATTTTCAGTTATTATTTTCTGATATGTGTACTTAAGGATCTGAATTTTCCTCTAATTACAGCTTTGGCTGCATACTCAAAGAATAAGAAAAAAATAAACATAACTTTAAAGTTTCCATTAATTTCTTTTTTGACTCATGGAACATTTAGAAAAATGTTGTTTAATTTCCAAATATTTGGAGATTTAAAAAATATATTATAGTTTAACTCTAGCATAATCAGAGTGTCAGAATGCCTGATTACAGTTCTACAAAATGATGTTTTGTGTGTATCAGAAAAGGAAGTATATCTTGTTTCTATTTGGCTTTTGTAGATCTTATCAGATTTGCAAATGATCTAATGATTCTAATCATTTAAATTCTTATATAAATATTACCTCAAATTTTATGAATAAAAATGGCAAAATGTAATGAAGAAAATGACAAATCTATAATAATAGTTAGAGATTTTAACACAAGTGTCTCAGTTAGTAGTAGAATAAGTCAGGAATTTATGATTTAAATTACCTGTGTTATCATTGTGAAATATCTACCTCTTATTATACTTCTAGTCTTAAGCCCATTTTACAGACTTGGTTATTTACCTCAGCTTTCTTTTGCCTAATTATTGCATGTTGTGTATTTTTCCAGTTTTTTTTTTGCTTTTAAAGACATGCTTTTATATGTAATATGTGTCTTTATAAGAATGTGTAGTTTTATTTTTTAAATTCAGTCTGATCATCTCTTTTAAAATGCTGCAATATTTGATCCATTTACATTTAAAGAGTTTGTTTTATTTCTTTCTCCTTTCATGTGTATTTAGACTAATTTAGTACTTTATATTTTTTCCATTTTCCCTTTGATTCTCTTGCTAATTATATAGCATTTAATATACTTTTTATGGAACTCAAAATTTCAATGTGTATGCATTACTTATTAAAGCCAATGATATAATAAGAACTCTAAAACTTTTATAATGCCAGAGTTTTTGCACAGTGATTATATTCAAATACACACACATACACTCAACACATTTTCTGATATTTTACTGCATTTAAATTCTGTGTATATTTTAAACTATCAATACATAATATTTTTTATTTAACCCTATGATATTGCCTTTAGCCTGAGTTTGTCATGTATTTTCTTTTTTGCTTTATTTCACAATGCATTTCATCTTTATTGAAGACTTTTACTATTCTCGCTCTTGGTCTTAGCTGCAGATTGCTAGTTGGGCAGTGTGATCATTTCTCCAGCACATTGAAGGCATCATTGCATTTTTATTTTGGTGTCCATTGGTTTTATTGAACCCCCAGCCATTGGTGTTCTTTCAAAGGAAATGGGTCATTCCACCTGAGTGGTTTAAAGGGTTTCTTCCAGTACCTGACTTTACCTAACTACTGTGATGAGCCTGTATCTGCTTTATGATTCTCTGTGTGTAGAGAGGTCCCCCTTCTGTGTATCCTTTCGGGGTACGTGCAGCTTCATGAATTCTCAGCAGGAAGTATTTGATCAGTTTTGGAAAATTCCAGGTAAAATATGTTTTTCATTGTTCTGTCATCCTTTTCTACCTGTTCAACTGGACTGGAATCACAGGTGGCTCACACTTTCACACCATGATCCATAGATTTTCAACATTTTTCTCATTTTACTGTTGAATACAACTTTCAAATTAGTAGTTTCAAAAATTATATTCTTTAACTTTATAATGTTTCTTAAATCCTTTTTCCTGGATGTCTTGATTGTGGTTAGTTTAAAGCTTACGTTTATTGACTCTATTAGGCGAATGCCCCGGGGTGAGTTTCCTATAGTCTGTTTTTCCTGTTGTTCACTCTTTTTGTAGTCTTTTCTAAAGAGCCTCAGTTTCTCTTTTTTCTTTTCTTATCTTTTCTTTTCTTTCTTTTTTTCTCTCTTTCCTCTTTTTTAATACCCAATATTGAGTATAAAATACTGTAGAAGCTTCAGATCACTTCTCTCTCTCTCCACAAAGAATTCCACCTTTCTGGTCAGCAGAGATTCTGCAGATCACCTTGAACCAGTCATGAGGATTCCAGGAAGACAGGGCTTGCCTTCCTCTGCATGGCCTTCACTCTTGGGCAGATTCCATCAGGAACCTCAGATAAAATGGATGACATTTTCCCCTTTTCTTCCCATTTTAAAATTGTGGCTTCTCCTTATCATTGACCTCAAACTCTAATTTTTGTCTCTCCGGCACTATTGGTTGTGGAAATGACTGCTAACATGTTTTGCTTCTTCATATTCTCTCTCTCTCTCTCTCTCTCTTTCTGCCTGTAATCACATACTTGGAATCTTTAGATCTGGAGGGGAAATCGTGTGCATCACCTTCCATTATCTGTGATTCTCCATCTGTTGGCTCCTGGCTGACTTGGTATCTCTGTGTTTTCATTTTTTCTTTCTGTGTACCTGTGAGATTTCCACTTACTCTAGGCTAATGTATTTAGTTTGTTCTCAAACCCATATCAACAGTAAACAAGCTCTGAGCTGACTCCCAGGGATCCAGACTCTGGTACAATACCCTATCCTCCAGTCCCAGTGCCCTCCTGAAACCCACACCCTGCTTCTAAATAGCAGAACACAACAAAGAGGATGGGATGCCACTCTTTCTGGAAGGTCACATTACATGGCAAAGATGGGGGGAAGTCAATCTTTGATGATGGTTCCTCATGCATGATGGTTACTTTGGCAAGTCATTTACTAACCTGAGTGATACTTAGATGGGTGGTAGAGCTTTGTTCCTGAGTGTCTATGAGAGTGTTTGTGGAAGAGATCAGCATGCATTTCAGTAGATGGAGTAAGAAGATCTCCCTTACCAATGTGGGGGACATTGTCCAATTTGCTCAAGGACCTAATAAAGTGAAAACAGGAGAAAAAGTGCATTCACTCTTTGATCTTTGAGCTGGAATGCTCACCTCATCCTGCCCTTGGACATCAGCACTCCTAGTTCTAAGTATTTAGACTCAGACTGGGACTTAAACCATTACCTTCCTGTTTCTCAGGTCCTTGGACTTGAGCAGGACCTATACTACCAGTTTCCTGGGTCAGTAACTACTGGGATTTTAGTCTCCGTAATCACGAAAGTCAATCTTTCATAATAAATCTCTGTAATCTGTATATCTATCTTGTTGGTTCTGCTTTTTAAAAAATTTTGTTTTGTTTTTTATTTGTTTTGCAAAATCCTGACTAAATACATCATGTGGAACTGTCTTAGAAGAGTTGAAAGCAAGAGAGTCTCCATGCAGGCTTGATGAGGAGAGCATCTGTGTAGGGAATGCCCATCAGAGAACTTCAGGTAGCCTTTAGGAACCAAGGGTGCCCTCGGGCCAGAAGAGAACCTTAGGAAGATTAGCTCTGATAGCAATCTGAGTAAACCTAGAAATGGGTTCTTCCCAGCCAAGCATCAAGATGACCTCATAGCTCATTGATACCCAACTACCCTGAGCAGAAAACCCAGCTGAGCTATAAGATGATGGATGTGTCTTTCTTTAGCTGGTGCATTTGTGGTAATTCATTATGCAGCAAAATAAAACCAGTATAAACTACAAATTGGCAACACCTAGAGGGGAAATGGTGCAGGGAATTTAGGTTCCACCTTAATGTGTTCTTCCAGAACTTTGACCCTGTATGTCCTGGCTTAAGTTGATATTTTCCCATTTCTTTAAAAATATATATATCATATATATATATATGATATATATATTTATTTATGTCCTTTCCTCCCTTTCTTCTTTCATTTCTTCTTCCTTCTCCTTCCCCTTCTCCCTCTCTTTATTTCCTTTCTTGTACTTATTAGAAACATTATCCTTTTTATTAATCTATACTAGGAGAGTTAAATTAATCTAAGCTATCCCATAATAGCCAAGTGGACCAGAAATTCAACAGAAAAAATATCATATGGACTGAATACGTTTTTAATGTTGCTGGATATAAGATTAATACACAAAATAATGTTTTTATATATAAAGTGTGTATATCAGTAAGACACATTTATTAATTATATTGATTATATATTTATTAAATATGCAAAAATGCAGTCGCTAGAACCTCCAGATCATTAATGAAGACCTCAATAAAGGGAATGCCATATCTATGATTTGGAAGATTTAATATCACAAAATTTATATGTGAATTTAAAAGGCAAAACATAGGGATACTAATCTCAAAGAACAAAAAGGGGGAGAGACCATCTGATCTGATATCCAGACTCACCTTCGTGTAGCAGTAATTAAGACTGTGGGTATCATCACAGCAGGAACAAGACAAAGGTGCTGGAGACCCGGAATTGGGACCATGCCGTTGGTCTGTGACACAGGAGGTGGCAGAGCACCAAGGGGTGATGTCATGACGGTGACATCCTTTTGCAAGTGGTACGAGAACTGAATGTTAAAATACACAAAAATCTGTTTCAGGTAGATTGGTGGTTTGAATATGAGAAGCAGATAATTAACTTCTAAAAATTTATGAGTATACTTTAATGGCCTTAGTATAAGAAAACTGTCTTTTAAAAGAAATTATTTGTAATTTTTAGGTACGGCTGACAGTAGAGTGTATTTGGACATATCACACATGCATGGGATATGACTGCCCATTCTTGTGGTTGTAGATGACGTAGAGTTACACCGGTCGTGTGTTCACATATGAATGTAGGAAAGTGACGTCTGATTCATTCTACTATTTCCCATTCCCATGCTCCCTCACTTCCCCGATTCTGGCTGGTCCCATCTGGTGAACCTCCCCTCCTCCCCCGCCACCCCACTCCACCTACTGTGTGTTAGCATTTGCATATCAGGGAGAACATTTTGCCTTTGGTGTTTTGGGATTGGCTTATTTCACTTAGCATGATAGTCTTCAGTTCAATCCGTTTACTGGCAAATGACATAGTTTCATTTTTCTTTATGTCTGAGTAATATTCCATTGTATATATATGCCACATTTTTTATCCATTCATTTGTTAAAGGGCACCTAGGTTGGTTCCATAGCTTAGCTATCGTGAATTGAGATACTATAAACATTAATGTGGCAGCATCACTATAGCATGCTGATTTTAAGTCCTCTGTGTATGTGCCAGAGAGTGGGATAGCTGGGTCAAATGGTGGTTCCATTCCAAGTAAGAAAAAAAAATCCTAAGTAATTTGAAAAATGCCCTAAACAAAAGGAAAATAGAGATAAATTTGCTTCATAGAACTCAAGAATTTATGCTCATCAAAATCACTAAAAAGGAAATGAGAGAAGAAGGCACAGAGTTGAGTGGGTGTTTCTCATGTCTGTAGGGGGCAAACACAAAGTGCAAAGAGGACGCTCACACGGTGTTTTAAAATTAGATGACTTGTTAGGAAAAGCAGCTCAAGATCTTGAAAGGCTCTTCAAGGCAAACATATCTAAATGATAAGAAAGAAAGAAAGAAAGAAAGAAAGAAAGAAAGAAAGAAAGAAAGAAAGAAAGGAAGGAAGGAAGAGAGAAAGAAAGAAGAAAGAAAGAAGAAAGGAAGAAAGAAGAAAGAAAGGAAGGAAGGAAGGAAGGAAGGAAGGAAGGAAGGAAGGAAGGAAGAGAAAGAAAGAAAGAAAGAAGGAAGGAAGGAAGGAAGGAAGGAAGGAAGGAAGGAAGGAAGAAAGAAGAAAGAAAGAAAGAAAGAAAGAAAGAAAGAAAGAAAGAAAGAAAG
>JAJEJO010000187.1:489694-537074 GCA_020662805.1 Glaucomys volans | reverse complement strand
GAAGGAAGGAAGGAAGGAAGGAAGAAAGAAAGAAAGAAAGAAAGGAAGGATGGAGCTTGCTTGATGCCCTTTGCTGTCGGGAAGTGGACACTGAGACCACGTGACAGTCCATGCGCAGCGGCTCTCCTGGGTGATATTGGAAGAAGACGATCATCGGATGTGAACTGTCCCAGCTGGAAGCAGTGGGAGGTTCCACCACTGCTATTGGGTAGGAACTGGCAGCAGATGGCTTAAAGCCGTGCTGTGGATGTGCATGAGGGTATCCTAGGACCTGTCCGTGTGCAAGGGCTAGAGCTGTGGAAGGACAAATGGGAGGATCCCCAGACATAGTGTAGATCAAGGAACCACAGCATGGGTGGCACCCGTCACACCAGACTTAGAAAGCAGCAGCCCTTAGCTGGCACCAGAGGTGGGTATGTGTGCTTTGCTGGGGAAGGAGCAGTCCTAGTTTGGAGGGTGAGGAGGCGAGGCCCCAGGGGGTCTGGAGTATCCTGCTTGTTCATCTGGGCATTGCGCTGCCTGCGTTACTGAACACACATTCCCACCAGCCGTGCTCCCCAATGCGCGGCCGTGCAGCTGGAGGGAAGAGATGAGAACAGGAACAGAGGGAAGGGCAGTGACCAGCCTCCTCTGTGGACTAGAGAGGCTCACGTCCTCCACCAGGGCCACTAGGGTGGGTGTGGCAGGGAGCCTGAGGCGGCCCCTCTCTCCCATGGCCCGGGTGGACCCTGACTGCAGGCCCAGGGACACTGCTATTGCTTGCGCACCGTCCTGGGTGGCCGGCTTCTTGCACACTTACTCTCCAGGGTGGCAAACGTGTCCAAAGTGGTGGGGGTGACCCATCTTTGGCTTCGCCCCACATGCCTGGAGGAGGAGGGGGCATGAGCGTGAGTCGCCTTAGTGCAGCTAAGCTTCGGGGAAGGTTCTGGGTTTGCTCAGGAGTCTCAGCCAGGAGAGGGACAGCCAGCTCCATGCCCAGGACGCTCGTGCTGCACTCTGTCCCCTAGTGGACCTGCGGGCATCAGCACCAGTCTCCCTCCCGGGGAGTGCTGTCCAGGTCCTTGCAGGCCTGTGGGAGCATCGTGGTGGGAAAGGACAACTTCTCTATCAGAGGAGCTTTCCCTCAATCTCACAGTTAAATCGACAAATTCAACCCCAATGTCAAACCCACGGATAACAAGAGCTCTCCCTAGGAATGCACCAATTTAAAAGGGGAGAAGGTCGCCTGCGGGTTTTCTTTGAGAGAAGTCGCTGGGACATGGACCCAGGGGCAAAAGGCAGGTGCAGACAAGGAGGACTGAGTGCCTCCCCGGGGTGAGAAGCCCCTGGGCTGGTGCAGGGCCGGCCTTCCAGGCCACAGGATTCCTTGACAGGAGGCCGTGTAAGGAATGAGAAGTATTCGAAGATCTGAGATCATGTAATGATTTCACCCTTGCAATTTAAGACATTTAATCTTAAAAGGCCAGAAGACGCTATTGGTAAGGCCGGTGTATCTACGGCAAATGCCTGGGAAGGCTCTGGCAGGCCATTGCCCCCGCTCAGCACTGGGCTTGAGCTCTGCTGGGTTTCAGGGAGCAGTGTGACCCTCAGGGCCGGCTCCAGGACCGGGGCCATGCGCACTGGTCTCAGGGTCCAGGGGGATGGACCTGATGAACTGGCTGTGTGGATGGTCCCCTGGAACCCTCCCCAGGAGGCCCTGAGGGAGGCCCTGAGGAAGGCGCTGTCAGCAGCTGGCTCAGCACCTGGGTCAGCACTTAAGAGAACAGGCATTTAAAACGCACCCCAAGTCAGACCGACCCAATCGTCTGTTATTCATAAGCAACACGCTGCCCTCTACTCGATCCCCAGTGAGCAGTTCGCAGGGCACAGCCATCCTCCTTCCACGTCTACCAGCACCCGCCCTTCGCAGGACAGCCAGGAGGCGCCTCCTCCTGCAGGGACCCCGACGGCCGCCCTGGCTCCTCCAAGGATGCCACGCAGCCTCCTTCCAAACCAGTCCCTTGCAAGCTCGCTGTGCCTGGCGGCTGGAGGGTCTGGTTTCTGGGACTCATGTTAGGGACGAGGAGAATCTGGAAGAGGAAGGCGTACCGTGGAAGCAGTGTCATGGTGGGAAGGCCTCCGTGATAGACATGTCCCCAGTTTTTGACTCGAGAGACAGTGGTGGGCCAAGGCTCTCTGTCTCTTTGCAAGGCCCTGCTTTGCACACGAGCATCCCTGTCGCCTGTCTGCCCACTTGCCCGTGGGAGTCAGCGGGCGTCTGTGGGACGGGTGGGACTTCGCAGGCTTTGGCGGCACACAGGCACTCAGAGGGGGATGCCGACAGCCTGAGTGGGCTCCTGGGGGAAGGCCCAGTCCAGTGCAGCGTCGTGTCCCACACGGGTCCTGTGGGCTGCGTGGGAGCATGAACCTCCTCCCTCCTCTGGCCCAGGGACGCGTGTGCGTGGTGACACACTCCGGGCCGGCCGGTCGTTCCCATTGTGTGTCCTGTTACCAGTTACGCTCGCTGGTTCTGAGTAAAGTACATTTCCTTTAAGGGATTCCCCCGGGGGGCACTTGCTCTGGGATTGCCTGCCTACGTAGGTGTATGTTGGGTTCTAACATGTGGCTTTGTAACTTTGTTTTTGTGATTTGTTTATAATTGAAAATAATCACGGGCAATGATCCTGCGTGACACAGGGACAATAAGGGACGTTGTGGCCAAGGACTTCAGAATACCAGACAAACCAGACTGAGCCCTGCCTTTGAAATATGATTTAAAACAGAATTCATAATGCCGCAGAATTACATAAAACTGTGTGAAATTGTGCAGATAATCATTTAAATCTCCCTACATGAAAAGATAATTGCTCCAGAAATTAGCTGTACCTGGGGTTCATTCATTTGGTCATGGCTAGTTTCTTATGTAGTGATGATTTGATATTAGAGCTAATTAAGATCAGGTCAGAGTTGCTGAAGGTCAGACATTAATGTGCGGGATCATTGAAATGATAATTATAAACAGATTAGGAAGCCACGGTCCTTTATAAGGGGTTATTAGATAATTACTGTGAGAGCGAGCGGCGCACTGTAATAATGGATTATCGACTACTTACAGCGCTTTAAGGGTGAGAGAGTCTCAGCTCCTCAAGGACTGAGGAGCCATGTTGTTGAAACTCGTGCTCGGTAAATAGAGGAGCACGATCATGGCGACAGTCCCTTCCGCCTGAGAGGGGTTCCCTCTGAGGAGGCCTGTCACCTCTGTGGGTCTGTCACCTGGGGCCAGGGAGGACTGGTCTTGAGGAGGATGGGAGAAATGGCAGGAGCCCTGTTGGAGGAGGAGAGAGGGGGACGGTGCCCTGGCTCACCTCTGGTAAGCGCCCCAGCGTAGGGTGCTGGGGGTGAGTCCATCATGGTGGAGTCTCCAGTGTCCTGTCCCTGGTGTCTCCACTGCAGCCAGACAGCTCCACCTTCCCAGGGACCACTGCCACCATGAGGGGATCTGAGGAGCCCGTGAGGCCGGGAAGGAAGTCGATGTCCGGGACCTGAGCCCATGGGATGATGCGTCTCCAGACAGCCCTAGGCGGGGCCAGAGAGGCTCAGGTGCACGGTGGGAAGGGAGCCTGGACCACACGCCTCTCTTCTGAGTGGCAAGTCCCGACTGCCTGGCCACCACAGGTAGGTGGGTCTGCCTCTGAGTCTGAAGACCCAAGAATCAGAGCATGAATGTCTCAGGGCAGCAAAGTGAACATGGAGCTGGAGCAGAGGGCGCAGGCTGGCCTTTCCCCAGTCTTCCGCTCTGTCTGCACCTTTTCAGACTGCAGGGTGCCGGCCACGCTGGAGGAAGCAAACCTTCGTTCAGCCACTGATTCAGATGCTGGCTCCCCCAGAGACACCCTCATAGACACACCCAGTACTAAGGTATCACGGCCATCCGGGCATCCCTCAGCCCAGTCAGGTTAACACATGAGATCACCCGTCACAGGGCACAATGGACAGAATTCAAACTGCTTGTCTACAGAATGTCAAGGCTCAACTTTTAGAAGCACTGACATGTTTGTAAACTTCTGATTGCTCGAATCCACAGATGGAGCAAGTCGCCTCCTTCCAGTTCCCCTGGGTCTGGGCCGCTAGCCTGGGCACATCTGGGCTTCTAGCCTTGACCTCCTGCTCCTTTCTTTTCCTGCTCTGTAGGTGATGAGGGAAGTGCAGGACCGTCACTGTAGACAGGACCCTGGAGCCTCTGACTTGCTGTCCCAGGACTCCTTACTGCATGCAGGAGGGAGACATCCCAGGGTGGGCCAGGCCATTACTGTGCTGGAAGGGAGTCGGGGCCACTGCTGGCAGCTGGAGCAGATGGGTCATGTCCCCCTTGTTGGCACCATCTGCCAAGGTGGGGACTGCTTGGGGATGTTCCAAAGAGAAGATGCAGGGGAACAAGTATTCCGGGTCTGCATTTCTCCTTTGTGCAAAACAAGAGTGCTGTGACAGATCACCCTGACAAAACGAAAACAAGTGAGGTTTAAAATAACATTAATAAAAAATGAAAATAAAAAGGATCATTAGTCAAAATATGGGTGACATAAACTATCGGAATAAATGATGGTTGAAGCAAAACGCCCTCCTGGGACTGAGGCAGTTTCTCAGACACAATCAAGGGTCACTCAGAGCTTCCCAGATGCCGTTGTGGTGACTCCATCACCCTCTTGCTGGGAATCTTCTTCCTTCTCGATTCACCTTAAAAATGGTCTCAAGCACTTGGCCTATATGGAAATGCATGGAGCTTTGCACCTAGGCCACTGAATTTTTTGCTTCATCGCAGACGCTCTGGGGAATGAATGGAATTTCCAACACACAGAACTCCTCCAGGCACCTCACAGGTCCAGCCAGGGAACTGGGATGGCACCATGGAAAATCAGGGGCTGGCCCACCTGTCTTCTGCCAGCTTTTGCTGCAGACCCAAGGTGACCTTGTCTGTCTCGATGGCAGTGATGGCAAAGGTGACTGAATGGACTTGGATCCTTAGCAGGCTCACCCACTTGACTGGGAAGGATCCTTTCTTGTCCTTGAATTCACAGGCTCTCTGTGCCTACATCTGGAGTTTCCTCCTCACCTTGAGGAAACAAACTCCAATCAGATAAATCACAGAATAAAATACTTTCTTTTATTTCACACCATCTGTGCACTTCCTCACGGGCCTGTGGAGGCAGCCAGCTCTACCTAGGGCAGGTAGGTAGTAGAATCTGCACCCAGGTCCTTGCAGCGCTCGTCTCACTGATGGACTGGGCTTCCGTGGTTCAGTCTGGCTTTTCTGCAGGCTCTGGAAGCAAAGGTAGCACAGGTTCTGACATCTGGTCTGCTGCTGCTTCCTTTCCCAGTGAGATTCAGCAACTCCGAAGAGTGCCACTTCCCTTCGCTTAGCTTCAGCATCGCATTAGGACTCAGTGTCCTGGATTAGCTTTGTAGGGGGCCAACTTGACGTCTGCTAATCTGATAATGGGCTTTGTATCTAGGAGCATCTATGACTCAAAATCCCAACTATGCTCCATGGGGAGCGCCAGGAAAATGACACCAGAAAAATGTGTCCCAGACAGGAGGGCAGTGGCTTTGCACGCATTTCCTCAGCACAGAAGCTTGGGGAGGCCCAGAGGCCTCACAGGGAGAGTGGCGTTTGTTCTGAGCCTGAATATTCAGGCCAGAGTGGGAAGGGCACAGGAGACCAAGTGAGCACCCGGGGCATGGCACGCACCCTACTCCTGCCGGACACCTCAGCAGGCAGGCACCTGGCTGTGGCCCTGATCCAGGGGAAGTCCTGTGGGGCAGGGATTCCCGAGTGACCGCGGAGCCTGGGTTACTTTTCTCAAGGTTCTCGCGGGAGCCTATGTCTTTCTGGCCGTGACCTCATTCATCCAAAACTTAAAGGACTTTTTTTAAAAAATTTTTGATTTGTTCTAATTTGTTGTGCATGACAGTAGAATAACAGATGGGTACTGGAATTTGGCGACACGTGGCCAAATGTAAAGCTGTGCTTGGATATCATCTGAGGATCCGCGTCGACGCAATCATTGCGTCAGTGGCAGTCAATGGCACTGCAGCTCTACACGACCGTTTGCCTCGACTCCATAAGAACCTCAAGCACCCATGTGGCTTCCGCTGCTGCTCTTCCCCACATTGACTCCCTGTGTGCCTGTCAAGGCACTTATTTTCCTAGTGTTTTAAACTTGAAAGCATTTGTGTGCTAAGACATTCTTTCTTGTGCATGTGTTGAAACTTCCTTGTTTATTTGTGCTCTTGTGTTTAATTAAGAGCAGGGGTTGAAGCAGAAGAATTGAAGCAAGACCCTGACAGGAAGCGTACTGAAGGAAATGAGCTGTAGCCAGTCAGGGTGCACACCTGTGGTCCCAGCTGCTCAGAGGCTGAGCCAGGAGGATCACAAGTGTGAGGCCAATCTTGGTAACTTAGCAAGAACCCGTCTCAAAAGGAACAAAAAGAGTTGGGGTGTAGCTCAGTGGTAGAGTGCCTGCCTAGCATGCACAAGGCCCTGGGTTCCGTCCCCAGTGCCACACATGCGTGTGCAGACGTGCACACAAGCACACACAAAGAAAAAAAAGGAAGAAATGAGTTCTTATGATATTAAAGTTGATCCTCTGTTTGATTTTTCTTGTTCTCTTTTGGACGTTTCTGGGTTTCAAATCAATCAACTGGGCTCAGAACGGTTTATGACTCAGTGTGCACAAGTAAACACATTGGTTGAAAAGACTAATGAAATAATGATTTTTTTCATTCAAGGTCGTGAATCACAGGTGAGTTCTGTTTGGTTTCCATGTGGCAAGGTGAACACAGGTCTTCAGAGAGGCTCCGTCCTGGGCAGAGATGCTGTTGGCTTTTGTGGGACTTTCTGGCTGGTCCTTCCGGGGCCACAGGAGAGGACAAGCACCAGGGCATGTGCAGCCTCAGGGACGAGGGACCATGGTCATTGAGAGCCAGGCACCCCGTGTTCGGTGACCTCGGGGACGGCTGGGGCAACCCCTCCACCCATCTAGTCCCCGTGGTGCTTCTCAGTCTCGGAGGGGTCCCTGCTGAGAGTGGTTGAGGGCAGTGCATGAGGAGGACCAGTGTGTTCTTCCAGCGCTGGTGGGATTTCCTGTTCCTAATGGAAGGGCTGGGTCTGTGGTTCACCAGGCTCACTTCCACCCCTTGGTGGCTCTCCTGGTGCCCGTGGCAGGAGCCCCTGGAGAGAGACCCACCTTCCTTCTGAGCGCCGCTTCCTCTGCCCTCTGCATCCCCCATGCTATGGCCTGCCTGTCGAAATCCCCACCCAGGACGGCCAGGCAGGCTCCACGGTCGGCCAGAGGGAGACAGAGCGTCAACGTGGTGAACGGTAGCTCCCTGACAGATGCTGAAACAGCTGGGAACCCCTCCCTGCCCCAGCCCGTCAACCGAGGATGCAGACCCACACGCAGCCGGACCCACCCAGGGCGGAAACGCGCCTGCCCTCTCTGTTGAGGGGCCCTGGGGACACCCCCACCCGCCCGTGTCCATCACATGTGCTGATGGGCATGAATGGGGTGGAGGGGGAGTCCCTCGCCTGCCTGCACCTGTCAGCATGGCTGACGGCAGGGAAAGGTGGGGGAGGCTCTCCTCCCGTCCTGTCAACCCAGCTGACAGACAAGTGTGAGTGGGCAAGGCCCCTGGCCTCCCCTAGTCAGATGGGGCGCGTTTGACTGGGGAGCGCATGGGGGTTCCGCTTGCCTGGCCGACTGAGGGACTGTAAGTGAGGGAGGCAGAGGGTCTGCACAGACCTTGTGAAAGACAAGGCCGGCATGTGAGAACCTTTCCAAATGTGAGCACGTGGTCACCCGCACCCACTCCTGGTCACCAAGCCACAGCACTCGCACTGCAGATGTTGGGCGAGGTGACCTTTGTCCAGAGCAGCGTGCCGTGTGAGCCTTCCACAAAGCAGAGACAAGGAGGGCCTCAACCACAGGGTGATGTGACTGACCTTCACAGTTATGAGAGAAATGCTTGGACAGTTTTCATATTTATGACCCAAACTGGGTTGCTCATTCTTTATCTCTCAGACAGAAAAGAATGTGGTTTTTGAATTCTTGCTTCCTTGGTCACCATCTTCTCTTTCTTTGATAAAAATCTTTTAACCTTAAACAGAATTTAACTTGAGTGTTTAGATGCAGGTCTTGCGGGAACCTTGGTCTCTGAGGGGACGGTAAGTGGGTTGCTTTGTCAAGGTGGACATGTTGACACCCCATGAGCCTCAAGCCTCCGTGGAGCCGAGCCCTGGGGGTCCTTCCTGGATGCCTCTCATCCTCAGGGTCAGGCTGGCCACAGAACCAGAGGTGCTCTAGTTGGCGAGCTAGCCAGGAAGCAGCCTGGAACATTTTAGAGCTTAGGATCTACTCATCTCTGCAAATCCTGCAAAGAAATATGCAACAGTTTTAGTGATTCATTAGGTAAAAGAAGCACTCTTGTTTCATAGAATAGAAGATCTTCAGCTTGGAGGAAGGTAGGTGGCATTGATTCCAGTCCTTCTTGGTTCCATGACGTACACACAATGACCATTTCCACACACCTGGGAGGTTGAGTTCATTGAACCAGGAACAAACTGTCAACAAAGTGTTCCTTAAATGGGACTCTTTATTGTCCTGAAGATTAAATGAGACACAGGGTATTTTTGACGTTCTTCTGGAGCAGCTAAATGAAAATGATCACCAAGACCATGGAACCTTGGAAGTTTGCACTGTTCCAAGCCAAAATCAACCTGTCAATCAAGAATGCACGTCTTTTATCCAGTGGTGCTGGAAATGTCGGTAGACACACACTGAAGCTGATGAACAAGAGCATCTTCCCTAACCCTGGGCACCTGTAGTTCCTACAGTCCCAAGCCTTGATTTCAACTTCCTGACTCAGAGAATACAGCCCCAAGTGGGCTTTTGGAAGGTAGGGGCTTTACTATCTCAAAGCTTCTGATCTTTTGTTCTGAGGTGCACGTGCTCATATCAGCAGAGATTCAGTTGGTCTGCACTGAGGTGCTGTGGTCACATGGAACACCATTTGTAGTTCTTCATTATCAATTTGCATATTGATGATTGACATAAATAAAATATGTGTCCACCAAGCCAGGACAGAGAGGGCTTTGTGAATGCTTGGTTTCCTTTACTCCTAGGAAACCCAAGCCTCTGACCAGTCCTGGTGTGAAGATGCACACTGACGGCTGCTCTGGTCTCTTTGTTTGGAGATGTGGTTTTATGTTCACTCCCAATAGTGGCCATGCTTCAACTACAGGACCCAGAGCAAAAGAAAAGAGAAGAATGGAAAAACCTAGAGGCATTCTGAGAATTCCTTGACTATTTTCTTACTCTGTCCTGGCATTTTATACCTGGAGTAGAAGATCCAGTTGGGAACCTGCATTCTGAAGGTTACAGACACTCACAGAGAGGACGATGCCCCAGGGAGGGACCTGGGAATGGCAGAGGTGCAGGAGAGCACTGGAGTGGCCTGGGAAGAGCTGGGTGCTTCACCAGGAAGAAGGACACTTAGACTCTGAAGTTTGGAAGACTTTTCACATTAAAGAAAGATTTGATTACGGTTTCAGTCAGCAGAGAATTGAACGCAGGGCCGCCAGGTTTGGTGAGAAGGCGTGGGCTGCATTTCAGCAACAGCCGTTTAACGAGCTCCATCATGACCCACGCCTCGGTCGCTACTGGAAGAGCCATCTCAGGGATGCCCTCGTCCTTCTTCTGACAGTCGGAAGAGTGAAGCGTCTCTCTGGGGCTGCTCCACTCAGTTGCCGTCTGGAGTTCTCTGAGTCCAGATGAAGCTACAATCTCCCTGCTCACACAGCTCCTGGTTCCCTTTCACATTTAACATTATAAAGCATTGTTTGTAAGCATAATAGGAGAGATTTATCACGTTTTCACATATTAAGCCACAAGTGATTGCATATTCAGTCTTGGTGGTTCCATGTCACCTTGAAGATGACCGGCTAATATCAAAGGAAAACGGAGTGAGATTTAAAATGGTGAATTTTGACTGCCTGATAAATAAATAGGCCCCAAAGATTCAATAATTCATCACTTGGAGTTATTTATCTCTCTCTAAAGGTTTCTGAAATCATTCTTTACTGTTTCACTTGATTAATTCTTTGATCTCTATGACGAAGATCACTTTATCCATGGTGGACGCACAGACTACATTATTGAAGAGGTGTGGGGTGGTGAACAGGTGGGTGCAGATCCACTCAGAGGCTGAGGAAGCAGCGCCCGGAGGCTGGGAACTGTGGCTTTGGACCCCACGGCTCTGAGGGCGTTGGCTGTGCATGTCTGAGCCTGCCCAGAGGTCACGCGGCTCACTGACCACCAGCGCCACAAGGGCTGTGCTCCCTGCGCTGAGTGGAGTGTGTCTGAGTGAACTGGGCAAAGGACCTCCTCAGATCTCCTCAGGTGACCTGCCTCCAGCCTTCCCATGCCCGCCAGAGCTTCACGTGGCTCCTGACCACAATTCCAGGCACACAGCTACTTCCCGTCCATCTTCCGCTAAAAAGCGAGAGTCTCTAATGAGCAAAGATGCACATGAATTTTGAGACATGTGCTCAGTAAATAAGTCCCTCACAGTTCCCTGGGGACTCGCAGGTCTGGGGCACACGATCCCACTTCCATGAAGCTCAAGGGAATCAAACTCAGAAATGCAGAGCAGAGTGTGGTTACCAGGGTCAAAGGAGGCAGCAGGAAATTGCTGGACGCAGGCATAGAGCTCAGGTCTGCCACATGAGGTGATTCTGGAGACAGGTGTTCAGTGCTGTGCCTGGGTGGACAGTGCTGCGTGGCACTCTGGGAAATCCAAGACGGTAGGGTCACGTGGCACCATCTTGCCTCAATAAAATAAAAAGGTTTGAAAAGAGCTCGCCTGTAGTTGCAAGGACTGATTAAATTTCCTCTTTGCTCCTCTTCAGACATTCTGAATGAGGGCCCCAGACTTCTCAAGTGGTAGGAGGTGACATTTGGAAAAGGCAGGTCAACGCCAGCTACAAGACCAGCGTGGACAAGCAAAACCTAGAATAGTGACCCAGCCTCCGTGCCTCTTGGGTGGACACACTGGGCGAAGCATACTCTGCCAGGCGAGGCACCCCCCACAGATCCACAGGTCTGAGCAGCACGTGGCTGGATCCAAGTCTGAACCCGGGGGTTCCTGGTGCCCATGCTTCTGTGTGGTTGTATTTATTTCTCCTTGTAGATCCTGGTTCTGGAAGGGGAGGAGTGAAAGGCTGAGGACCTGCCCCACTGGCTGGAGGCCCCTGGGAAGGGTAAAATCACAGAGTTCCTGGAGTCGCTGTAAGTAGGGGGTGTGGGTAGGATGGGTTCCCCTCCCCAGGTCTGCTGCCTCTGCCTCCCATCCTCCTCCCACTGCATGTGATAGGTAGTGAAATCCAGGAGTTGGCTACAGAGAGGACACCCGGCTTGGTTTGTGATAGCACTTCCCAAATCACAGAAAGGTGTCACTTTGGGAAGATGGGGGCACGGGAGGACATCTCTGGTTAACTGCTCCTGGGAGTTCTGGGTGAGTAAAGGCACGTTGGCCTCCCCAGAGCTCAGGGCCTTTGGAGTGCTAATGTGCACCCGGCCTCCGAGGATGGACTGCACATGCCAGGCTTCCTGCATCATTGGCCCATGAAATCCTTTCTCCATGGGCTACCTATTCATATCTCGGGCCCAGCACAGAACGCTCTGGCTCACTCCACTAATTTGCTTACCAAACCCTTTCTCCACGGATAAGGAACCGGCAAGCACGGCCCGTGGTCAGGTCTGAATTTCTGACGTTCCAAGCCTGTGAAGACCAACTGGAGACATTCCACCCTCGCGACATTTCTCTCCCAGCACGTGGGCTGAGCAGCAGTTGCCATGACTGTCAAAGTGCCCGTGTCCCCAGCTCCCGTGAAGCGTCTGCAGTAGAAAGGTTGCTAGTGATCCAGGAACTTCAGGCACTCCTTGGAAGCCTCTCCATCCTCCCCGAATCCCAACCCACCTGGAGAGCAAGGTGATGATAGTTCTGGAAAGCATTACAAAGTCAATACACAATGGAACAAGGACAAAACAGATACGGACCCCACACAGGTGCCTCTAACCTAGACCCCCACACCGCCATCATCAAGGTGCTTGTTTGGCAGCTCAGAATAACCTGCCCCCAGCTCCCGGTTTTCTGGAATGCACTTTGGAAAGGCCGGCCTACAGTGGTGACCTGGAAACACCAGAGAAGCACAATGGTCCTGGCCTCCTGTCCTGCAGGTGCTGCCCAGCAGGCTGGACAGGGTGGTGATGCACAATGTGTGGGACTCTTCAGGAAAGGGGTCTGAGGAGGGTGGTACGCAGCCGTTCGCTCTACACGGAGCCCCTGCCGAGACCTACCAGGACCCCTGTGCTTGACCCTGTGTCTCCCACAGGCGAGGAGGGTGGTGGACATGTACCTGGCTCCATCGGACCCTGTGCTCCATCAAACCCTCCCCACCAGACCCAGGAGGCCTTGGATGTGTGTGGATAGCTCAGGGCGTTCGTTCTATCCACAGCACTAAGATCCTGATCTTGCCACCCGGCAAGAGTCACTGCTGGATCAGCAATGGCAGTGCCACACATCCATTCTGACTTTAAGAGTTATTAGCAAAATGGAAGATTACTTGTAACTTCATTAGATCACTTTTTCCAAGGAATCACTAGATAAAACATCAATGCAAACGATCAGAATGCAAGATTTTGTGACCAGTAACCTTGACTCCAGATGTGGTCTGCCCTCTGTCAGCAGACTCCACATCCACAGACTCAACCAACTGTGGACCAAAAACACTTGAGAAAACATTGCATCTGTATTGAATATGTGTTTTTTCTTGACCCCGTTCCCTAAACAGCACAGTGTAATAGCTCTTTGCATAGCATTGACATGGAATTAGCTCTTTTAAGTTATCTAGACATTATTTGAAGTATTCAAAAGATATGCACAGGTCATACGCACGTATTACACATTTTACACGAGGGATTAGAGTGTTGGTGAATTTGGGCCTGGGGGCAGGGTGGAAACTAACCCCCCACAGCTACCGAAGGGTGAATGCTCCGGTTGTCAGGATGCCACAGCAAACCCAGAGCTCTGTGCCAGCACCAGTGGCATGTCAGTGTGCATCAGCACACACCGCCTCTGGCAGTTTCCCTGAGTGTGCTCCTTCAGTTCAGCTGAGACACACCCTGCTCTCCAGGCGCCTGACTGGGCATCATATCCACCCTCTCTGTGAGATCTCCATCCTCAGAGTTGATAAGGATGATGGTGTCATGGTTTGGATAAAAGGGTCCCCAATAAACTCATGCAAAATGTCTAGAGGTGAATTGATTAGATTATGAGAGCTGTAACCTAAGCGATGGATGGATCCACTTGATTGATTGATGACTTGAAAGGACTGCTGTCGTGGGTGGTAACTGCAGGCAGGAGGGGTGTGCCTGGAGGAAGGAGGTCACTGGGGTACTACCTGGGGGATTGCATTTTGCCTCCCTGTGTCTTCCTGCTGTTTTCACGGCCACCACAAGCTGAGCAGCTTTCATCTGCCACACCATTCTGCCATGATGAGTTTCTTCACTCAGACTCAGAGCAATGGAGTCACTGACCATGGGCTGAACCTCTGAAGTCTTATGACAAAATAAACTTTTCCTCCTCTGAGTTGTTCTTGGGTAATTTTGTCCCAGGAATGCAAAACCACCTTATTGGTTAAAAAGATTTATTCATTGCACTGAAATCCTTGGCCCTTAAACCTTAGCTAGACTTTCTACCTGATCAACATTTTTTCTTGTTGAGTCTTATTAATTAATTTAAAAACAAGATAAACTCCTTATCCTAGTGTAAAGGATGTGCAGAATGATCACTTTTAAAACCAAGCACTCGTGTCCTCTGCCACCATGGATCTACTTCTGAGGTTTTCTCCGACAGCAGCGAATCTTGGTGGGACAGGCTGAGTAAACTCCAGAGCACGGAGAGGGCGGTTGTGCTCTTACTTGGCTTTTGCAGAAAAGATAGATCCAGTGCCAATGCAATCTAATTCTCACCACATCATGGGCACTTCTCCCAGGCAATACTTACACAGTTCATTCTTATTAATAATTGTAAAGTATTCAGCATATGGATAGATCAGACATTTCACTGATGAGTTTGTTGGTTGATATTCCTACCACCATACACACCAGTGTTCTTGTCCATGTGTCTCTGCATATTACCACTTTTCATATTTCTGTATTTGATGTTCCCAAAAGACGACAGCTAGAACGAAAGGGGTGCCCATTTTATTTAAGGAATGCCTTTGAATATGCTGCAGTCATTTGAATTCCTATTCACAACCTATGAAGATGACTATTTCCAAGCACCCTTATCATTACTGGCTCTTATTGTTCTGTTAAAATTTTGCTAATTTGATGGGGTTTTATAACGTCTCCCATCACAGACTCAGTTACCTTTCTCTCACAATGGGGTCAGTGTCATTTCTTGTGTTCAATAAGCATTTGGATGGTTAAATCTTGCTTGTTTTTTCTTATGAATTCATAGACCCCTGGTGATGTTCACTCTTCGATCGTTACGTGCGTGAACATTTTGTCAGCATGTCACTTGTCCTTGATTGTTTTTGGTTATCTTTTGCCATTTTTTAAATGGTGTAGTCAGGGGTTTCATTTTGTTTCATTCTGGATGGGTCAATCCTGATGCCAACACCATTCTCAAGGAGCCCCACCCCTCCTGAACTGAGCCCTCTTCTGTTACCCGTTGATCCCGTGTGCTTGTGATGCACAGTAGACTCCCTTCCAGGGCTGAGCTCCTTCAGTCTTAGTGGCTCATGTGCATGTTAAGGGAGGTTAAGTCTGACGCCTCCTCACTATTCTGTCAAGACTGTCCTGATGGTTCTGAAATACTTACTCTCCCATGCTGTTTCCTTCGGCTTAGAGTAGGCAAAATGGAAAGAGTTGACCTAGTAATGCTTGACTGAAGGCTGGTGTAAGGCCCACTCCTGCAAACTCCCATCCAAGATGGGTTGGGCAGCTTTCCTCTGGTCAATGGCCTGGGGACCCAGGTCCTCCAACCTGTGCACACTGTTTCAAAATGTAGCTTCTAAGCTTGTCTTTGCAAAAGAAAATCAAGTAGAAAACTGCACTCGCTCCTCAACCCAAGAATGGTGAAAGGTGATATGTAGGTGAACATGTGGGATTTTGCTGAGTGTCATGGTCCCTGACTCAAACTTGCACTCCTGCACCATTTCACTTAGTTCAAATGGAACTTTTCTTCTGAACAGAACTGCCTCACATGACTATATTATTTGGGATGAATGAATATTTTATGATTAAAAATTTTCCTATGATGAAGTATATTTGAAGCTGAATATCTAGTTAACCTATTTTAGGTTCTTCAATAGTATTAGTAGTATGGATCTTTTATCTCTGTTATTAAGCTATTCCTGAGTATTTTTTAGTTCCTGTTACTGTGGGGGGAAAGTTGATATTTTGTTTCTGCGTTTAACTAACATAGAGGAAACTGAGTTTTGTATACTTAGCTTGTATCTGGTCACCTTGCCATATTTTACTAAAATTTGAGATTTTTAGTTTATGTTTTCTCTAGATTTACAGTAATATCATCCCCAGATTAAGTTAAAAATTTCCATATTCTCCACTATTTTAAGCCAATTATATTATATTTTTTATTATGTTATCTTATCCTGGTCCTTTTAAATAGTTTTGTGTAATAATAAAGTATTCCTTTAATTTTGAGAGATGTCTCCAAGGCAACCAGGAGGTCTTGGATTCCACTCTACCCAGAAATCTCCTTCAGAGCCCACACATGACACAACACAAAGTTTCAGTAATTCTATCTCCTAAATATTTTCCAATCTTCCCCCTTCTTCTTCCTTCATAGTGTCTCAGACATAAGACATAATCTTCTTGTTCACATGATTGTTACATTGTTTTCTCAGAATACTTTCTGAATCTATAATTCTGTTTCCCTCCAGAGTTGTATTTTTATACAAAAACTAATAATAATAACCATATTCTATGGTTGTTCAGCATGCAGGGTAAAAAGCAGGCTCCTTAGGGTTCATCCTTCTCTCATTTCACTTCACAATCGGATGCTGTGATATGCCCTAAGCTATATCAGCAGGGCACTGGTGGCTATTCTTCCATCAGCATAGGAAGACGTTCCATTCTCGCATCTGTGGATAAGTACTCTCCACACTGGTTTTCTTCTTCAGGAATCATAACTGGTTATCTAAAGTTAGACTTCTTAAATACTAGTACAGAAACTTCTGCTTGAGTGGCTACTATTCCCACTCTGAACTTGGAAATACTGGGAGTCCATGGAATGCCAATGCCCCTGTCCAACCCCTAGTGAAACTCACTGGAATGACGATCCTACAAGAAAAAGAGATTGAAGTGATTGCTGAACTGGAGGAGGTCAAGAAAAGGGTATAAAAGGGTTATGTGCTTTGTGACTGAGGAGTAAATTAACCTTTTTATACTATTTTTATTTTTAAATGAGTTAGAAATAAATAACTCACAGCCTGATATTTTAAAGGACACACACACACACACACACACACACACACACACACAGAGTAGACTCACCTTTCATCATTTAAACGTTTTTCAAAAAGGAAGAGAAGGAAATACCACCAGATAAAGTTGTAAAAAACCCAACTTTCAAGTTCTTTCTCAAGTATATGTTGCCAAAAGCTGTTAGTCTTTCTCAGAACACTGATGCAGAAATCTCCTTCGGCTCTGTCATGGCAAGGAGAAGGAGAAAAGCCTGTGCCTCCACCTTCTGCTCCCTCATCTCCTCATGCTCCACTTGCCCTGCAGTTCTTGAGGAAATATTTCAATATGGAAATGACTCACAATTTTTCCAATTTTTATTAAAGCATTATTGTTGTATTAATGATGGAATTCATGTTATAGACTCTCACATGCACACAATGGACAATATGATTTGGCCAATATCATTCCCCAATATTTCCCCTGTCCCCTCCCATCTTTCCTCCAATGATCTCCCTTCAATCTTCATAGGAACCCCCTCCACATTTCCTGTTTCATTTTCCTCTCTAACTTTCACATAGGAATCTTGACCTTCTGAGTCTGACTTATTTCACTTAATATAATGTTCCCAAGTTCCATCTATTTTCCTGCAAATGATGCAGTTTCATTATTCTTTATTGCTGGAAAAAATTCCACTGTATGTACATGACACATTTTATTTATTCATTCATCTGTTGATGGACACCTAGGCTGGTTTTACAGTTTGGTTGTTGTGAATCGTGCTGCTATAAACATAGACATGCATGTGCTACTGTAGTACGATGACTTAGAATCTTTAGGATAAATATCAAGGAGAGGTACAGCGGGTCGTATAATGCTCACATGCCTGGATTTTGAGGTCCCATGCTGGTTTTCATAGTGGTTTTCTAATATACCATCCCACCATCAGTGTAGATGTGTTCCCTTTTCTGCTCCCCCTCTCCAGTGTTTATTATTGTGTGTATTCTTAAAGGCTGCCATTCTGATTGGAGTGAGATAAAATCTCAGGGTAGTTTTTATTAGCATTTCCTTAATTGTTGATTATATTGAACACAACTTTTTCAAAGATTTGTTGGTAATTTGTATTTCTTCTTTTGAGTAATAATGTCTGTTTAATTCATTTGCCCATTTATTAATTTTTTGGTGATAAGTTTTATGACTTCTTTATGTATTCTGGATATTACTCCTCCATCCATAGAGTAACTAGTGAAGATTTCCTCATTTTCTACAGGTTATTTCTTCATATTCTTATTATTTCCTTTGCTGCACAGAAGCTTTTTAATTTTTGATGCCATCCATTTATTAACTCTTGGCATTATTTCCTGAACTTTAGGGATTTTATTGAGAAAGTTTGTCCCCTGCACTTACATGTTGAAATGTTGACCATATGTTTTCTTCTGAGAGTTGCATAGTTTATGGTCCAATTCCTTGGTCTTTTGATGAGTTTTGAGTTGATTATTGTGCAGGGTGATAGATGAGGGTCTAATCTCATTCTTCTACATATGGACAATCGGTTTTCCCAGGATCATTTGTAAAAAGGTTGTCTCTTCTTCAGTGTGTGTCCTGGCACCTTTGTCAAGGACTGGATGACTGCAGATACGTGGACTTGTCTCTGTGTAGAGCATTGGTCTGCAGATCTGTTTCTATGCCAGTACCATGCACTTAACTCTGAAGTCAGGTATCGCAAAACCTCGAGGGTGAGTTATTTGTTTGTTTGTTTGTTTGTTTAGGCTTAGAATTGCATTGACTAATCTGGGTCTTTTATCCTTCCATATAAATTTTAGGACTGTTTTTGGTTTTGTGAACAATGCCTTTGGCGTTTTGATGCGGATTGCATTGACTCTCTATTTGCTTTTGGTAGTGTGGCCATTTTCACAATATTAATTCTGCCTATCCATGAACATGAGTGGTCTTTCCATTTTCTGAGGTCTTCTTCACTTTCTTTTCTTACAGTATTTTTTTGTGTTCATCATACTTGTTCATCAGACTTTCACCTACTTGGTTAGGTGTATTCCTAGATTTTGTTTCTTTTTTTTTTTTTTTGAGCTACTATGAATAGGATTATATCCTCATCACTTTCTCAACAGATTTGTTGTTGGTATATAGGGAAGTTGTTGATTTTTGTATGTTGATTTTGTAAGCTGTTACTTTGGTGGATTTGTTTATTAGATCTATCAGTCTTTTGGTTTTTTTTTTTTTAATAATCTTCTTAGTA
Source organism: Glaucomys volans (assembly GCA_020662805.1). Classification (NCBI taxonomy): domain Eukaryota; kingdom Metazoa; phylum Chordata; class Mammalia; order Rodentia; family Sciuridae; genus Glaucomys; species Glaucomys volans. The sequence continues at coordinate 518,294 of JAJEJO010000187.1, read as the reverse complement.
TGGGATCATATCGTCTTCAAACACAGTAAAAATTTGACTTCTTTTTTCCTATTTTTATCCCTTTTATTTCCTTGTCTGGCCTAATTGCTCTGTCTAGAATTTCTAAATCTAAATTGAATAGGAGTGGTGAAAATGGACAGCTTTGTCTTGTTCCAGATTTTAAAGGAAATGTTTTCAGTTTTTCCACATTCACTGTGATATTGGCTTTGAATTTTTTGTGTATATTCTTTATGAGGTAGAGGTAGGTTACTTCCATCCCTAGTTTCTTCAGTGTCTTTATCATGATTTGGTGCTGAATTTTGTCAAAGGGTTTCTTGCCCCTAATTCTATATATCTCATGAATTACATTTGTTAATTCACCTGTTTTAAACCATCCTTGCAACCCTGAAATAAAGGTAACTTAGTCATGATGTACAATCTTCTTAAATGTCATTGAAGGTAATTTGCCAATATTTTATTAAAGCTTTTTTTTCTAAGTTCATCAGGGATATTTTTCCATAGCTTTCTTTGTTTGATGTACCCTTATCTTATTTTGCTATGAGTCTGATACTGCCCTCATAGAATGAGATTGGAAGCATTCCTTCCCTTTCTATATCATGAAATAACTTAAGGAGCATTGGCATTGGTTCTTCTTTAAAGAACTTATGGAATTCATTCGAGAATCCATCTGTTCTTGGAATTTTCTTTGTTAAAAGTTGTTTTTTAACCACTTTTATCTCATTCCTCATTACTGGTCTGATTATCTTTTCAATGTCCTTCTAATTCAATTATGGCAGGTTGTATGTGTTTAGATTTTCCAATTTTTTTGAGTGCAAGCTTTCAAAAATAGTACCTAATGATGCTCTGGGTTTCTGTGATATCTATTGTGCTTTTTTTTTTTTCATTTATTATGATGTGGGTTCTCTCTCTCTCTCTTTCTCTCTCTCTCTCTCTCTCTCTCTTTTTGGTTAGCATGTCTAAACACTTACCACTCTTATTCATGTTTTCAAGAACACAATCTTTGTTTCATCCTTTGTATTGTTTTTTTTTTATTCTCAATGTCATTAATTTTACCTCTGTTCTTAATTATGTCCTTCCATCTCCTGTTTTTGGAAATTGTTCTTTTTTAAGAACCTTGATATGCATCATTACATTGTTTACTTGACATATTTTTTATTTCCTAATTTAGGCACTTACAGCTACAAACATTCCTCTTAGAACTGTTTTCATAGCATTTCAGAGGTTCTGGTATGTTTTATTATTATTCTCATTAGATTCTAAGAGTTTTTAAATTTCTCCCCTGATTTCTTCTGTCACCCATTTATTATTCAAAAGAGTTGCTTAATCTCCAAGTGGTTACATAGTTTCTCTAAAGGATTTTGTTGTTGTTTTTAGTCCGTGTGTGTGTATGTGTGTGTGTGTGTGTGTGTGTTGATTTCCAATTTTATTCCATTGTGATCTGATAAGATGTAGGGAATTACATCTTCTTTTTCATATTTTCTAAGAGTTGCTTTGTGGCCTCAAATATGGTATATTTTGGAGAAATTTCCATAAGCCATGGAGAAAAAAGTGTATTCAGTTGTTGTTGGATGAACTATTCTATAGACGTCTGTTAAATCCATTTGATTTATAGCACTTTTTTAAAAAAAGTTTATATTTATTCTAATTAGCTATACATGACAGTAGAATGCATTTATGCATTTTGATAAATCATACATATATGGAGTATAATTTCTTATTTTACTGATTGTACATGTTATAGGATCACATTGGCCATGCAGTCATACATGTACATGAGGTAATAATGGCTGTTTCACTCTTCTATACTTTCTAACCCCATAGCACTTCCCCTCCCTTCACTCCCCTCTGCCTAATCTAAAGTAATTCTATTTTTTAAGTCCAAAAAAACTTTACTGTGTTTGTGTGTGGATGATCTATATGTCAGTGAGAGAGGTGTGTTGAAATCACCCAGTATTATTGTACTGGGATCTGTCTGATGCTTCAATTTGAGTAGAATCTCTTTTAAGCAATTAGGTTTGCCAACATTTTGGACATAGCTATTTACTATTGTTATATTTTCTTGTTGGATTTTTTTCCTTTACCAGTGTGAAGTGACCTTCTTTGTCTCATCTGAATGATTTTCGTTTGATATCTGCTTTGTCAGATATAAGAATAGCTACTCCTGCTTGTTTTGGGGGCTCCATTTATATCATATATCAGTTTCCACCCTTTCACTTTAGCCTGTGACTGTCTTTGGCTGTAAGATAAATTTCTTGCAAACAACATATAATGGGGTCTTGTTTTTAAATCCATCTACCTGCCTATCTCTTTTAGTTGAAGAACTGATACCATTTACATTCAATGTTATTATAGAGAGATGTTTAATAATTCCTGCCACTTTGATTTATTTGTAATGTTTAATTTTATCCTCTTTCTCATTTGTATAATTACTTTTCAAATAAGATTTTTCATTTGTGAATTGAGGGGTTTATTTTTTATTTCTTCTGTGTGAAGTGTTTCTTTAAGTAAGTTCTGTAGTGCTGGTTTAGTGTCATGAATTCTTTTAGTTCCTACTTATCTTGGAAGGTTTTTATTTCCTCTTTGATTGTGGAGAATAGACTTTCTAGATATAGCAATTTTGGTTGATAGTTACTTTTTCAGGACTTGAAACACATTATTACAAGTCCTCCAGACTTTTAAAATTTGTGAGGAGAAATCAGAAATAATTCTGATTGGCTTGCCTCTAAATGTCACTTGGAGATTTGCTCTTGAGGTTTTAAAAATTGTATCCTTTTTCTGTATTTAGACATTTTAATTATGATGTGTCATTTTTCATTGTCTGCTGGGAGTCATCATTTATTTGAATCCTTTATCTGCTATTTCATTCTCTTCAATGCCCTTGGAGTCAGTTGATGGTGAATTATGAACTTTAGAGGTATCATGTTACCTTGCTTTGTCCCCCCAAATTTCTTGAATTCTTGTGTTGCTTTTATGCATCTGTTGAGATGGATTTCTCTTCCATTTTTATGTGTGGACCTTTAAAGGACAGCCTTCTCTTACCAAAGATCCAGTGATCCAGATTGAGGCCTCCTCAAAGGTGTGGTATTCACAGACCTGGTGTTAATTCTCTCAGTTTTTGCTGTAGGATGGATGTGCATGAGTGAGACATGAGAGCCCATCCCTAGCCATTCCTATGTGGGGCCTGACGGTTAACTTGAACTTTTGTCTCTTCTATTCTTTGTATTAAAATGGAGCTCAAGTTTGAGTGTTATTAATTTGTGTGGAGCATGTTTTGCTATCTTTTCACTGAATTTAGTTCAGCAGCAGAGCCTCTATTCTGTGAACTTGTAGTATCCCTGTAGATCCCCAGAATCTCATAGAAAAGGGGGAAACAAAAATATCAACAAGCAATGCAATCCAGATATAATATTAAAATAAATATGTGGTGTCTACTATGACATCTGCAATACTCATTACCACAAAAGAAAGAAGTGGTGGTTTCAGCCCCCAATAGTAAAATCAATTAGTAACCATAAACTAAATCTGACATTAATGTAAACAACAGGTGTCAACTATGTCACCCACAACAGTAATAATTTCAGCACTACTTGAATGGTGGTGGCAAGAGTTAAATAAATCAAAGAGTTCTTCTAAAAGATGATAGAAAAACAGTTTGTTAAGAGGAAATAAAGTGTGATGGAAAGGTAGAAGAGAGATAGAATGTTCAAAAGATGAATCAAAAGAATGCAGAGGAGAGGTAATAAGTTATGCTTATAATGAAGGAGGAGACAAAATAGGAAAAAAAGAAAAAGGAAGGAGAGAGAGCAAGACAATCTGGCAATTAGTGGGAGAAGGACAGAAAGAGAAACAAACAATAAAAAAATAAATAAATCTACAAAAACTCTAACCTTCAAAAGACAAGGCAAAGAAAATAACTATGTTCAAATAATGCTGAAAATGAGAAGAAAAAGAAACAAATATATATGAAAGTAACAAACACATAAATATATATTTATATATCTGAATGAAAGATATGTATCCACAAATGAATCAGCATAGCAAGTATGGAAGGAAGGAAGGAAGGAAGGAAGGAAGGAAGGAAGGAAGGAAGGAAGGAAAGATTCTTAATGATAAATGAAAAGGTCATTTCTACTGAGGTGATCAAGGTTGTCAAATGAGGATGGTGGTCTCTGCTTATGCCCATCTGTCCTTTCCATTTCTTTGTGAGCTATGTGCTGAGAGGGAGAACAAGGGTAGTTATGCCCCTCCTCTTTCTGTGGTGCCCACCTAGCTGCCAGCTGGGGTGGTTCTTACTTTCCTCTCACCAGTATGAGGTAGGGTGGAGTGGGAAGCACTGTGGGTTGGAGGCTCGTCTGGACCACCCTCATCGATGTGCTCCCAGGAAAAAAAGGAAAAGGAAGGAGAGAGAGCAAGACAATCTGGCTGTTGCAGAGTTGCAATCTGGCTGTGGGGCTGTTGCAGAGTTCCAAGAGGGGAGTTCCAGGCCTGGAGTTGGGTCCAATCAGGCCCTAGTGGCTTTGTTGGGTGGCATCTGCTCTAGAGAGATTAGATCAAAACACCCCTAGTGCCTTATCGATGCCCATCTCTGCTGGGAGTCTGGGTCTCAGGAGTTCCCCAGAATTCTATTTGTGGGGCAGGAAGATGGGGTAAGACCTTCCCAGCCACACAGGAGTTCCTTGTGTAAGTCCTGGCAGGTCCAGCTCCCCTGGAGACAGCCCCCCAGTATGATTCCCTGTCACTTGGCTCCTCAAACCATCAGGCTCTGTGCTCCTTGCCTGCACCAGAGGAAGGCCGATCCTGCAGGGATGTCTCTCTGTGCATGTACCCCAGCCTCACTATGATGTGGCCAAGTTATCTGCCATTTCCAGTCCCTTTGCGGACGTCTTCAGTGCCTGCTGCGTGAGTAACTAGAGCTGTGCTGTTTTGCTCATCATGGATTTGTGTTCAAATCAAATTTTTGTAGTAAAATATTATTTATTCTGATCAGTGTATTTTTGGTCCCTCCTTAAATTTTGATCCAGAGATTCATACTGTACATGTTCCACTCCAGTCCCAACCTTCCGCCTGACAAAAAATACTAAAAATACTAAAAATGTCAACTTACATGAGGAAGGTCAAAGCCTCTTTAAGGGAATCAGCTTTTACCTTCTGTTCAGTGTTTTTAGCCACAGAATTTAAAACATCTTCAATTTTTCATGAAAGAAAAAAAAGGAAGCTGAAGAGTTGTACCAGATTATTCCAAATCCACACCTAAACAGTATATGAGCAAAAAATTTCCTAAGTGAGTTTTTCTGTCAGATGTGATTAAAGATCTACAAGAAAACCATGACTCGTTTTTTAGGGTCTCTCTGAACTTTTGGTTACTCACTGCCTCGTCAGTTTAAGGGAAACATGGTGGCATGGGGTCCCTGCGGTCTGCCCAGCCAGGGCCACCTCATCTGAGGCAGAGTGTGCCTCGCTGGTCCTCGATACCCAGGTGGTGGCTTTCTTGGGAGGAAAATCAGCACAGGACTATGGCTTGGGAACGTGAGGGAGAGAGCACAGTAGGCTGCACTTCTTCTCATGCAGTGAATATTTTCTGAAAATGTAAATTGTCCTCTGCAGGCATTGTGCAAAGGTACATCCTAGGGCCATTTTATAGAGAAAGGTGTTCAACCATCTTTGTTTATTAAAATAGTACATATGGACTTCTTTGTTATGGAAGAGATCTTTAAAAAGCAGTCCCGTGTAGATGGGGAAACTGAGGCTAAAACAAAAGGCAGCTTTCGTTCATGGCATTTCCTCGCATCTCACTCAGCATTCCTCTGTCTCACAGACCGAGCACCCAGGGCCCAGGGGCTCACACCACAGGGGCGACCTCCTGTGTCGGCAGGTCGGTGAGCTCAGAGCTCACAAGACTCCTTCCTCCTGTGACCGTCCCTGCTGGGAGAACTTGATGCCGGCTTCCTCCACCTGGTGGCCCTTCCTCAAGGAAGGGGGCTTCGCCTTCAACGTCCCCTCTCACACGAGGCCGCACTTCTCCAGCTAGTACAGTCCCACAACTTTCTGGCAGTAGCCAGGGTTTCAACTATGCTGTGTTTCTTCAAGTAGTTCCACTCCACGGAAGTACCAAGTGCTCCAACACGCTCACGCCTTTATAAATAAAAAATTGGGCAGATCTAGTTCATATTGATCATTTAAACTCAGTTTCTGCTTTAGCAATTTAATCACAGCAATTAAAAAATTAATGGACCAGAAGTAGAAAAAAAAATGTCACAAGGCCTGCTGGCCTGAAACCTGATGCTCCTATTACTTAATGTCGCCCAGTGTCTTGGGAGCAATTTGGTGATGACTACTTTCCAAGGCTCCTATTTTAAGTATTTCGGGGTCCCATCCCCTGGCCAGTGTAAGCATGTGTATTGGTGCACACACACACAAGCACATGCACATATGCAGAGAACATTCTACTATGCTTTATGGGGTATCTGTTAACATGAAATATTCTCACTTGAGTTGTCAGCGGAGTTTACAGCTGCTGAGAGCGTTCACAGCCCCCTCATGTAGAAAGACGTAAGGCTGCAGACCACCCTCCACGGACCTGGGGAGGGTGGTCTGCCTCCCTGTGCGGGGGAGGCTGGTTATGGACTTAGCAATTAGAATAGATCAAAAACACCACCACTGTCACCGCACAGGTTGTCGCCATGGATTTTAAAATACAGACGACCCTTAATTTGCATTTAGCTAGGTTTTTGTCAATAAAGGACAATAAAGCATGATTGATGTCAGGGATTATGTTTTAAACAGCGAACACAATCAGACTTATTCAAATGTTGGACATTTCCATTTCTCCAGGATTTAGAGTTGTGAGCCCAAGTATCCCAGGTGTGAATACTTTCTCTCTTGGTTGATCATCTTGTGGAATTCTGGGGCGCTGTTTGAAGGATGCTGGGGTGGAGCACGGTTGTGAAGGAATGCATGGGTGCTGACGCAGGTGGGCGGCTGCCCTGGGGGTGTCAGGGCCCAGGTCTGGCTGCTTCCCCCACCTCTGCCTCCTGAGTCCCCTCCTCCTCCTCTCCATCTTCCTCCCTGCCCGGGGGGTGAAGGGCAGGGAGGGTCTCTCACCTCTGGCTGCCACTTTGCCTGGGTCTCAGGGTGGACTTTGGAGGGCCCTGGTCAAAAGGGACTCTGCCCATGTGTCGTCCCAGCAGCGGGACCAGTAAGGAGACGCCGGAACTGCAGTCTGTGGCTCAGTGCTCCTGGAAAACGGTGGAGTCCTGGCAGCAACTACCAAACTGAAGGCTCCAGCTGATCACGCCACCTCCCTGCCTCCTGCCATCCCTGTTTTGAAGAGACTCACAGACTCAGCGACCAAGGTGATCAATATTTCAACGTGCTATGTCTATGAAAAGCCAAAATTACAGCCTTATCATCTTGGATGAATCTGCGTGTTTGCAGGACACGTCCAGCTTCCTGGGCAGGCCTGCTCTGCAGCTCGACTGAAGGCCCCTGGTGCTCTTACCAAGGGCGTTTGTGCCCTAGAGGGGCTGGGTGGCTCTGCGGAATCCGCAGCTCCCCTCCCCACTGCCAGGCTGCAGTCCCAGAGGCCACTCTGCAGAAGCCCACACCTTGAAACCCAGCTTTCCTTGCTGGGCACCTGCAGCGACCCTGCCAGGATTTGCCCTGGGGCTCCGGGGAGCCCTGCTCTTGACGTACAAAGTTGGGGGCTTAGTCCACTAAGTCGTTCCCTCCAGCTATTTCAGGTCAGTACTAAGAGCATTAAGCAAATTACGTCCCCGGAGGGGCCTGGAAAGAGAAGATGCCGCATCAATCTTTCCTACGACTTAGGTCTTAAAAAGAAAGAGAAGAGACGCAGGCGGCTCACCACTCATGTCCACAGAAACCTTCTCTTTTTCATCCCCGGGCAATTGAAATTGCAAATGAGTGCGGCTCGAGCCTCAGACCCGCCAGCGCGGGCGCCAGCAGAGCCTGCTCTGTGCGCCCATGGAGCCTCTTACAAATGACTCACGACAACTGCTATCGTGTGCGACATGCCCTACACTCCTGCCCCTTTTGGGGTCACACCTCTTCGAATCTCCCCGTGAGCAGGGATGTCACTGCCCACCTTGTGCTGCAGTGGGAACCCCTGGAATGATCACTGTGGCCTGCTCCAGCACCTGGGGCCTCACAGTCCACTGCATGGAAGGCCCAGGATGGTCCCCGAGGAGAGTTCCACTTCCTGCCAGTATGGCCACCCTCCTGCAGCGGAGCAGGAGGCCCCAACTCCAGATCAGTCGTCTCCAGTTGCTCTGAGCTCTCCAGTTCCATTCTCAGGGTACCAGGATAGATGGCTCCTGAACCGTGCACCTGACCACCATTCTCTCTAGGGCCCAGCTGGCTCCTGGGGATTTTGAAGAAAAGGAGTGCTGTTCATAGTATGAGCCATCTACGCCCTGCGCTGCCCTGGCCTTGCTAGCGAGCTGGCCTCCATTGACTTCCTGGGCCTTTTGTAACAAACAACCACACACTGGGGCCTGGGAGCCACAGACAATCCTCACAGTTCCAAGGGTCAGGAATCCAGTCGGTAGATGGGATTGGGGCCTGCTCCCTCCCGAGGCCCCAGGCCAGAACGCCTCCTGGTTTGGTTCCACTCGTGGTCACTGGAGAGCTTGGCTATCTGTCTTCAACCACCTTCTCCTGTGATCTTGTTCCCATGGTTTCATACAACCTGTTTAAAACGATAGCATTCACTGGCGTAGGGCCCACCTGGATCAGGATGACCTCACTCAGTGACTCACACCTGCAGTTGCCGTACTGCCGAAGGAGCCGCACCCTGGGTGGCAGATGACGTGATCTGCGGAGAGCAGCGCGTTCTCCACTGATGCTCATGGAGAGAAGACTTGGACGTCGGCAGTCGAGGAAACAGGAGCGGGCATCTCGCCTGTGGAGGGAGACCAGTGTGCGGGGACAGGCCCCCGGTTGGCACAGGCCTAGCTGGCCTCCCCTTGCTTCTGGTTTCTGGAAACGCGTGCCCCCTGACCCGTTTGATGTGCGAGTATTTGCTACGCATACGACATGCTTTCTTCTTTTTTCAAAGACAATGTCTCTTCTAGGTGGACCGATCGGGAGAGGAAGAAGAAAGCGAGCCTGAGGAAGGGAGGCTGGACGGACTCTGCTTCTCTGGCCATTGGGGCTTTGCCCCAGTCCTTCACCAGCCGCAGCGCCTCACAGGGAAAACCAGGCTCTACTTCCTGAGGAGACCAAGGGAACTTCAGGGGCCACATGTGCCTTTGGATTTGGAAATGAGGTGGAGGAAATCAGAGGCTGGATGTAACCACCCACCTGTGCTGTCCCTGTCCAGGGCCTTCTGGAAACTTCCTGAGCATGTCTCTTCTCAAAAGATGTGAGGAACCAGCGTGCTTCGTTTCCGTGATGTCAATTCCTCCTCATTACAGATTCCTGGTGCTCACTTGGTGTGCAAAGAGCTGAAACAGGAGGAGATATGTCCTCGTTGAAGGTCTGAGAGTGAGTTAGGCGATGGACCCCTGCACCTTCACGCCAGGGCCTGGGGCCGGACAATGAGCCACTAAGCCGGTTCCCCTGACCCGGGAGGTGACCGACTCTCCTAATCAGAGACCAGCTCAGGTTTCTTGAAACCCACAGTGCAGACAATTTGGCAACCCTCCTCCAAGGTGAGGGGACATAAAGATGGCTTGCTTTTTGCATTTGCAGATCATGTGAACGCAGCCGCACACTGGGAAGATCTCTGGGCCCTGCTGGTCTCAGGCGGGACAGAGGCTCATTTCACTCCTGGTGTCTCTGCTCCTGACTTTGAGCCTGACCTTGAGCTATTCTTGACTTAGACATGTGTCCCTCCAGATTCCCACACAGGTGCTGGAACCTTAAACCACGCAAGGAAGCAGCCAGCTTGTCCACCTCCATGGTCCCCAGCCCGGTGTCTCATCCGCCAAGAGCCTGGAGAGGAAGATTCTGCCAGGGCATCCTGGAGTCATGCCTGCGGCTTTGTCCTGCTGGTGTCTCTGTCCCCTGAAAAACGTCAGGGCACACAGAGGTGGTGAGCACGACCAGCCCCAAATGAGGGGAGAGGAAGCACTTGCACACAAGGAGGGAAGGCAAGAGAGTCGGAGCAGGGTGGAGCTCCGGCACAGGAAGGGGCTCCCTGAGCCACAGACCCCAGGGCCACCGGGAAGCATGGGAAAGGGACAGTGACAGGGGCTTGCCTGCCCTAGCCCAGGATGGGAACAGGGTAAGGGACCCCAGGTCCACAGAGCCAGACCACAGGCTGCTGTAATGGCAGGGACCAGGGACTCAAAGAGGAGGCAAATCTTAGGAAGAGGATTGCAGTCTCTGCCACTGTCACCCAGGCCAGGACCACAGAGCAGAGGATTGTGGCGCCACATGGTGGCCCAGGAATACAGGACCTGTGATGGTTCTGCAGCCCTGGAACCCAGGAAACTGAGCACTGAGGGTCATGAAGGGAAGAAAGGAATCGAAGCAGGGTGGCCCCCCCAGACATTGTCCTGCCTCCCTGCCTTCACTGGATAGCTACGGACAATACATCTGGACTCGCCTTTGTTCCATCCCCATCCGATTGGCCAGAATCACACTGTCACATATTTTATGTTCTCCCAGAAGTGACTTCCAAATGTCTTCTCCAAACCCCTGAACCCTGGCACCCAAGTTGGCTGCTAGGTAATGTGTTGCAATGGGAAAGGGCTATGAGGTGAGGTGGAGGCGAGGCCCCTGGTGTGGACGGCTCCTCTGCTGGAGGCGGCGAGGCCCCTGGCGTAGGGTCTCTTCTCAGATGAGCTCTGCATGACCTCCATCCTAGTGCATGTGGCCGCAGGAGCACCACTTTCCTACCAGGCATGGAAGGTCCCGGGGTCTCTCCCTGATGCCATGGACCCTCACTGTGATAGGCAGTGTGTGTAGTGTCACTTTGACTGAGTTGTGGGGTGCCAGACACATGAGCGGTCACTCTTCCTGGGTGTCAGTGGGGGCATTTCTAGATGAGATGAGCGTTTGAATCCAGAGACTGAGTGAGGCAGGGTGGTCTCCCCAGTGGGGTGGGACCCATACAATCAGTTGAAGGCCAGAACAGAACAGAAGAGTTAGGGAGAGCTCACTCTTTCAGGTAAAAATAACTTATATTAAAAATATAGCCAATAGCGTTATTATATAAGAAGAATTAGTATTTTTAAATAAGTAAATATTTTTTGAAAACCTGTACTAAATAATAAAAGTTATGACGTCAATCTGCAGAAAGAGTTGGAACTGCTCAAGAAAACCTCAAAGCTAAAAGGTGTCCACGGGCCTCGGACACGCCTGGGGCTGGAGGTCTCACCTCCCAGCAAGGTGCACTCCTTGAGACAGGTAGTGACGCTTTCCATGTGGATTGTGCCATGTGAAATTTGGTTATTACTTAAGACTGACAATAACATCATCATCGGATGACAGAAGACCACCATACCAGTAGGAGATGCTAGTCCTCTAGGGAGGACACTGGAGGCCACTTGCAGCTGCCGGGAGAGTCGCTGGCCCAAGCCTCCTTGCCCGTTTACCTGTGTGTGAGCGGCCCTCCTGAGGCTCAGCCTCCCTGGCCCAGGTAGAGGCCACCCGCCCAGCCTCCAGGAGGGCAACCACATCCCGCACGGCCTGCAGTTGGAGCCTAGGGGCACCCGACTCCCGAGCACTTACCGGCTTTCATTTTCTCTACAATTTAAACGGAAGTTGAGTTTTGCCTGCAATCTCTTTGATTACTTAGTTTCCTTATAATTGAATCAAACATGGGCAGTTGAAAAAAACCAGATTCTAAGAAGAAAAACCTCGTTCTGTTTCTAAATAGTGAAGTGAGAAAACACAAGCCAGCTTGCTAATGAAAACCCTGCTTCCCTGTCTCCTCGAGCCTCAGCAGGGATGGTGTGAGGTCAGGGTGGCAGCCGGATGCTGACTTAGGACATGGAGCAAGACAGTGGGGCACCTGCCCTTGCAGCAGAGGCCCTGGGCTGTGAGGAGGGGTGGGAGGGTCCCTGGAGCCGAGCAGCCAGCCACTCTGCAGGTGCGCACCGGCTCCACGTGACAGAGGCGTCACAGCTACCTGTCACACACGTGGTGTGGGGCAAGAAATGGAGCTGCTTCCGGACACACCAGAGACGTCTAGACCCTTCCCTGTCGGGGCCCAGCAGCTTTGGACGCTGCTTGCCTTGTCCAGGGAAGGTCCTGCACGGCCTCTCCGAGGGGGTTCATCCACCTGAATTGTGTTTGTCAGCTAGACATTGACAGAAATGAATGAAACGCACTTGAACAAACACGTAATCCATCGTGTTGTGTAATCAAAATAATAAGGAGCTACCAAGCAGCTGCTGCTAATCTTCACATTTTCACAAACGTGGAGCTTACATTTTATTTTCATAAAATAGGGTTTGAAAGAGTCTGCTATTCGGAATGGCCCTGTTAACTTCACTCCACGCATTAGGCTTTCCTAAGTTCACGTCTCTCTCTTCCCCTGAACCGCACCTGCCGCCACGCCTGTGCCTCCCTCCCGTCCGGGCTCAGGCCCACTCCTGCCTTCCCCTCCCTTCCAGGAGCTGGCGTCGGGCTGCACTGCACAGAGCTGTTCAGGTGGCCAAAGCGCCTGTCCCTTGCTCCTGCATCTGCGGCTCCAGATGACCTCCGTGCTTTTCCAAGGTGTCAGCAGAGTGACCGGGTCCCTAATGGACAGCCCTGTTTGTTCTGCTGGGATCCACAGATAGGGCGGCGGGGGCTCTTGGCTGAGCACCTGGAGCTGGAAGCCCTGCAGATAAGGCACCCGAGCTCCGGGAGCGGGGCCCGTGCTGGCCTCACGCCGTGTGCCCTGACGTTCCCTCCAGGGCTCCTGGCGGTTGCCGGACAACGCTGCAGCCTGGCCGTGCCTGTGGCTGTTTGGCCATCGCCCACACCCCAGAAAGCCCCGCTAAGCCAACAGAGCCTCCCCGAGGAAGTGACTTCCTGCTCACCCACGATGTGGGCAGCTGGGTGCTGGGCCTCGGCATAGGGCTGAGGGATGCCGCTTCTAATGGGGTGTGTGAGCGCGCTTCCCAGAGCTGGATCAAGATGTGGGCCAGGCTGGGAGTGTCAGTAAAGCCTTCCTTCCCATGAACTTCCACTTGCCACCCATGCCGTGTCTTCCAGGTGTCCCAGAGGCTTCCCTAAAGAGAAGAGTCTGCTCAGGCTGCAGCATCAGCTCCCCAGGCTTCCAGCCACCCCCCTGCCTGTGGATTTCAGACCATCATTCCCAGGCTCTGTGAGTCGAGTCCTCAAGGAAACTTCCTTTCAACGAATGCCTCTCTGCACACACACGTGCACTGCGTGTGTGACCTCGGGAACCCTGGCTGCCTGTCATCCACATCCACACTCGCAGGCAGGGCAGAGCCCACCATGAAGAGCAAAGACCTCTGTGCCCTCGGGCACCTCACCCGTGGTGCTGGGGAGCACCATTACAGCCCTGTGCCGCAGCAGTGGCCGCAGGTGGAGGGCAGAGCTCACTCACACTTCCCACCACCAAGGACACATGGCCTTTGGCCATCATATGATTTGATCAAGTAAGGGTCTGTGAGGACATAAGACAAAGGGAGGTAGAGCACTGCACTGCACATTCTAGAACATTCCCCGCAGCCTTCAAGGATGCCCCAGTACTCCACGGCTCTTGGGACTTGCCCTTCCTGTAGGCATGCATGACAGCTGCCTGCATGTGGACTGCCCAACAATTGGCTGGGCAGCTGGGCCTCTCCAGGTGACCCTGACTATGCATGCCTGCCTGGCATGGGTGACATCTCTTCTCCGGGAACCCCGGGTGCTGTCGGAGCACCAGGGCACCGTCCTTGGATCTACTCAGCACATGCAGGCCAAGACACTCTGCCTCCTCAAGCACGCCTGGTTTTATTTGGGAGAAAGAGAGGAAGCCCTAGAAGATGGGCTGGGCAGTAGCTGAGGGAGCAGGTCCGCAGCTGAGTGTGCTGTGTCCTGGGGCAGCTGCAGCCACCACATGAACCGGGCGACTCGGAACAGCAGGACCTCTGCCCACAGTTCTGGAGCCTGAAAGTCCCAAACCAAGACACTGCCTGGCTGTCCGCCCTCTGGAATTTCTAGGGAAGATCCGCCCTGGCCTCTCCCAGCTTCTGGTGGTGGCTGCCTGTCCTTGGTGATCCTGGGCTTGGAGAGGCTTCAGGCCAGCTACCTCCATGGTGGCAGTGCTGCGCTGGGTCTGCCTGTCCTCTCGAGCCAGTGGTTCAGGGCCTCCTTTCTCAGGAGGATCTCATCCCAACATGGCCCACAGGAAGACTCTATTCTTAAACACGGTCACATTCTGACTTTCTGTCCAGGTGGACACAAATCTGGAGAAACACTCCTGGGTCCACCTTGGTGGGTCACCTACAGTTTCCTTAATCACAGTGGCAAACCATGAGCAGGAGGGAAGGTGAACAAGAGCGTCCTGTACAGAGTCCTGTCGGTCAGGGTGGCATGAGGGCTTCCCCAGGGCGGAGGGCCTTTCCTGGGAACACATGTCCTGTGCTGAATCTCCAATGATCTCCAATGTCCCACTGCGACAGCTGGTCACATTGGACTCTTCTTAAGTGGTGTGGCCATAGGCAAGTCCTCACCTACCTGGTCCTGTCCTCCTTGGGTCTTGGCTCCCTCTCAGCCCTGCTGGCCCTGCTCCTGTCTCTCTGCTGTCCACAGTCTCTGCCCTGTCTTCCTGCCCCTGAGTCTCTGCCGAGCTTGGCCAGTTGCTTGGTGGATCGGATTTCCTTCCTGAAGAATCCTCTGCTGCCAGTGAATCTCCTTTGCTGTTTGTCTTAATCCATTTGCAGCAGCTCTGATGGAACACCCCAGACGGGGTGGCTCAGTGAAATTTATCCAGCTCACATTTTGGAGGTGAGGAAGTTCAAGACAAAGGTGCTGGCATCTGTGAGGACTGGTCCTGTGTCACAGCGAGGTCCACAGGCAGACAAGTTGGGGGGTAGGGAAAGATGGCAGACCTCAGTCTTTTCATCATGGACCCACTCCCCTCTCCACTAACCATTCCTGTGTAACTGACCTGCTCCTGCGATGACTCGTCCACACCTAAGGTAACTAACCTGCTCCCGTGACAATGATGACAACAGCCCTGACCCTCACGGGACTGGCCCTGTGACCTGCTCAGCCCTTGAGGCCACCTCTCAGCACCTTCACATCAGCAATTCCATTCCACGTGGACTTGGGAGGGTGACTGAGACCCAGCACCTCATGGTCATCCTGCCCAGACCTCCACTGTTGCCTTGTCCTTATTTCCCACCGAAGGGCTGGGTCAGAGAGTTCACTAATGCATTGAGCTTAATAAAGGACAGGCTCTTAATTCTCTTTTCAGGACACCTTTTCTTCTTTCATGCTTCTTAGAGAACGTTAAGAAATATTCCACATTTTTCAAAGGGAAAGCTTCATCTCTGCACCTACTGTTGAATAATTCTAGTCGAGAGATTGATGGGGACCCCGTCTCTCAACCCATGGTGCTGGGCCGGGTGCCGGGCAGAGCACAGCATGCTGCACACACCCAAGCATGCCAAGGAGGCCTCTACAGCGTGCCTGGTTCTGATAGGAGAGCTTTTGTGGAAGTGAATGTCCTCTTATTCCAGTGAGAATCCTGGGGAGTCCCTCCCTGTCCTCCGGACCCACCCACCTGATGTGTTAGACTCTACAGCAACGCATGGCGAGCTACGGAGGCTTCAGCCATCCTGGCCCATGACACGTGCCTGTGACCAAATGGAAGCAGGACTAGGCTGCAGGAATATCAAGTTCTCAGCTTGTGCATGGAACCTTTTCCTGCCCTGCAACTCATTAAGACAAGTTCCTCCTTGGTTCTTCACAGGCTCCTCCCAAGATTAAAGGGTCTCAAGGTTAAGGGTTAATCCCTTCTGATTGATGGATGGTCTACGGCAATGTCCACATGGCACCTGCCAGCAGCTCCGTCACATGGAAGTCTGCATCAGCATCGTGCACGTGGGTGGCTTGGGGAGAACCCGCTTAGGATGGGGCAGCTCGTCACCCAGCAGGTCCCTTCCCCTCTAGGAAAACTAAGTACATAGTAATGTACATAATGCGAAATCCAGGAGCACCAACACTGTTGGTGCAGCTTGGCTGGGTTCTGGTGGATTCCTTGGTCCACAATGCCTCACTTGGGCAAAAAGCCTGACTGAGAAGCTATTTCACACCCTTGAGTTCAGTCTTCCCCACCCAGGAGAGGCTGGGGCAGGACCGCTGGGACTCCTCATGGTGAAGAGCCAGACCCAGAGGCCCCACTCCTCCAGAGGGTGAAGGACATGGCCCCTGGGATGAGAGAAGGCCATGACTGTTCCAAGGCAGACGGGCCTTTCGGGTCTTCCAAGCCACTGGCCAGGGCCTTCCTCCACCTCCTGACCTCCTGAAGCTGGAGCTCCTTCTCCTGAGGTCGAGTCCCTGGTTGGAGCTGCGTCTCCCACCACATTCATCCTGAAGCATGGCAAGTCCTGCTCATCTGCCTTGCGTTTTCACCACTCCTACCAGCAATGGAGATGTTCAAGAGGACTTAGAGTTTGCAGACGCTTTCCATGCTCGCTCACCCCAGTTCTCCTGACATCCGGTCCTTACAGACTGACATAGGAGCGAAGGGGGTGCTGACCAGCAGAGGGGCCTGAGGACTCCTCTCCCTGGGGCTGTGAGGAGGGGGCAGCCAGACCAGGTGAAGGCTGAGGGCAGTCAATGTGTGGCCTGTGGAGTCCCCAGGCAGGAGAGCCTGGGCGCTGCCCTGCAGGACAGAGGTCGGCCCCACACCTGCTGGGCAGTGCTGGCAAGGCAGGCTGCAGCCTTCAGAGCCCTGCACTGGGCTGGGTGCTGCCTGAGGTTCAAGGCCTTCCTGTGGAGTTCCTGACCTGGGATGCCAGCAGCCCTTCAGACTGATGGCAGTGCTGACCAGGTGCAGGCACTAGTGGGCCACAGGGAGCACAGATGGGCACTCAGACTAAACAAGCTCAGTGTGCCAGGGTCAGACCCAGCTCAACTGGCAAGGCGGCCGCAGGACTCCTGGGCGCCTTTGCTTTGTTGACAAGCATTCCAGTCTCCAAGACTGGTGGCTGCAGGGTGCTCTCCAAGTGTCCCTGCCGAACCCAGGTGCCTGGCCTCCTCCAGGATCAGACTGCTGCTCACCTGGCCCTGCACAGCTCGGAGAGCGATGCACGATGCTGGGGAAGCTGCTGGGGACGACATCAGAGCCGACAGGGCTGCGTCACCTTAGAGGGGGCCGGCCCATGCCCAGACTTTCGATTCACACTGGCTGAAGGACTGTGTTGTCCTGAACCGCAGGCCGCAGGGCACCTTCCGGCCCTCAGGAAGCTCACTTGCTCTTGTTGGTGCCTTCGCACGTCTCTCTTGCCAGCTCTGTGAATGTGTGTGCACACGTGCGTACATGCATATGTGCAGATGGGTGTGCGTGTGTGTGTGGACCCAGAAAGTGGGTGCTTAGGATGGCCCAGGACCTGAGAACCCCTGTCCCCACCCACTTACGTACACCAAGTTGGTGGGCAGTGTAAGCCAGGTCATCTAGGCCAGCGGGCCGCAGAGCCAGCCTGGACGGTGCGATGCAGACCTTCAGCTGAGCCCACGCTCTGCGGGAGCCTGGGCCGGTGCACACTGTACCTATTTTTCCACATCTGCTTGCCTTTCTAAATTTAGGGCAGTCTTCGAGGTTTAGATGAAGACAGCTTTGACATTTTTATCTTAATTGTCTCCTTTCCACTTAGTTGTTTAAAACACTGCGATCAAACAGCGAGAACAACGGTTGAGGGACTGGGTTGAATTGACAGCAGTATAAATGAGTTTGTCCTTCCGGGGAAAGTCTAATTATTGAGGATTAAATACTCCGCTGCCTTCTAAAAATACTAAGCAGGATTCAGAGGGAAGACTCCCAGAATATTGTGACAATCGCTGACAGCGAGGTGGAGCCCCCCTGCTTGCTTCAAGGTGTACCTCATTATAATGTAGATGCCGGGCGAACCAGGGACAGCAGCCCTGGAAGGAGAACAGGCGCAACTCAGCAGATCCTAATGAAAACAGAATATTCTATGAAGTCAAAAATCAATAGATTTTAGCCAGTCTTATGCTAATGAGCCACTCAGAGTTCTTCATCAATCTCTGGGGGCTTTGAGGAAATTATAAGGCAAGCCCTGGCCGGTGGGGTCAGCACTTTCCTGCTGGTCTTTCTAATGCTCCTTTCAGGCCTCGGTGGAGGCTGGGCGCAGCGCGAGCGCGGCCGCGCAGTATTGATTTAAAGCGTATTTGTCCTCATCTGTTGGGAAAGCAAGCTGAATGCAAGTGGCAGGATGCTCCTAATTGGATTCCGCATGTTTTGTATTAACTAATTAGGACTTTGCCTTTTTTGTGCTCGATTCTTTTTTGTCTGCTCAGCTATTTTAATCCTCTTTATTCCGTGAAGCTAGAATGGAGGATTCATTATTTTCTTTTTAAATATTTGACGATGCACTCTGAGCCCCGTCGAGGTGACAGGGATCTCTGAGAAGTGCCCGCTGGATCCCTCTGTGCCCTTCTCGGTGTTCTTCCTGCAAACCTTCCTGAGATGCTCCCCTGCCCCTCCTGCCTGCAACTCAGGAGCCCATGCGCACACAGGCACACGGCTCCCAGTGACCTCAGGACCCTTGAACAGATGCTCCTCACCCTGTGCTCCGGTTTGCAGAGCAGGTGGCGGTTGGTGCACGTGGCTCCCTACGACAGACTCTCTAAGCACAATGGCTGAGTGGCTGTACGTGGCTTAGCATTCCAGAGGCACTGAACCTGAGTGAGGCAAAGGCTCTGCCATGGCAGGATCTCCCGTCCCATCCTGCCCTGCTTCTGTCCTTGCTCAGTTACCGAGCTTGGACACCTGGAGCTTGGACCAGCCCTGCAGGGAGGGCGAGGTGGGCAAAGGCAGGCCTCCGTGAGGTCCCGTAGGAGCAGACACATGAGAAGAAGCAGGACCCTCTTGGATGGGGGGTGGCCCGAGCCTCATGGAGGAAGTGTGCCCAGTGGCAGACAGGGCTGTGCCTGCAGGAGACGTAAGGCCACCGACATGAGGACGTGTCATGGCCCCAGGTGTCACCCACCCAACCGTTCTTACCAGTCAGGAAACGAAGGTCCTGAAAGGCTAAAATCACAAAAGCCTGGCTCCATGAGGGTCGCATCCTAGAAGCTTGTTGTCACGGGCCCCATGTTCACTCTGATTGACATCGGGCGGCTCTGCAGTAGAGCACGCATTAGGTGCTCCAGGTAGGCCAAGGGCCCACAGGCCTCGCGGCCAGGGACCCCGCCCTTGCAGGACCAGGAGGTGGCTCCTTTCCTGGTTAGCGGGAGCTCTCCGGGGGATGGCTCTGCCTCACCTTGAAGCTCCCACCAGGGCTCATGCGGAAAGCTTCGACTGCCACCTCTGTACCTCTGCAGACACAGGAGGTGGCTCTCGGCCCCTGCTATTGCCTAGGGCTCAGAAGCTGGATAGGGCTGGGCAGCACACGAGTGGGGGTGGGGCGGGATGGAGTTAAGGCAGGGGTATGGGAAGGGCAGGGCCTAAGGACAGAGTTAAGGTCAGGGTGGAGGGTAGGGCAGCGTTAGCACTTGTGCTGAGAGCAGGGTTAGGGTCAGGGTTAGGTCCACGCTTCGGCTGTGCTAGGACAGGGTCAGGTCAGGGACATGCTTCACCAAGGCTTTAGGGGAGACTAGGTTAGGAGAGGTCCTTCTCGGCCAGTCAGCTTGAGGGCTCTTCAGCCACCCTGGGGGACCTAAGCATGCCCGAGGGGGATGTCACTGCTAGTGGAGAATTGTGAACATCGTCATCGTCACCCTGCTGTCCATGTCTCCCATCTCAGGCTCAGCTCCTCCGAACCATGTGGTCCAGTTCCTGCAGCGGTGATCCAGCCTGGCCAGGTCCTCCTTTTGGTGTCTGAGTGACCAGCACTCTCCACAGTGGTCTGGCGGCTCATGGCAGTGAGGAGAGTAAGGACAGAGAGCTTCCCTGGAGGCTGGTGTCCTCTCGTGTCCTCTGGCTCTGGACGGCAGCAGAGCCTTTCCCCACGCTGCCGCATTTCCTCGGCTGGGACTTCAAACATGCTGCGTGGCTTTTCTTTGTGAGTTCAACGAGAGTGAAAGGCTCTGAGGGGACCCACCCTTCGCTGACTGTGAAAGGTGGGCCCTGGAAATCAGAGATCTGGAGGTCGTTCCCTGGACCCAGGCTCAGACACTGATCAGCTCTCCCCCTGTGTGGTCAGGGTCCTCCCTCGCTGGGCTTGCTGGCTTGAGAGGGCTTCTGTGCTGGGGCAGTGCCCTTAGCAGCTCCCTGGGCTGGCTGCCCAGCTGCCCCACAGAAAAAGCATCCATCTGGGTGACCCACCCCCTGGCAGGACTGTGCTGTTTCAAGGAGTCTCAGCAGAACCACACCCAGCCTTGCACAGTGCCCCACAGGTTTGGATGGCTTGAAACCCCAGGGCCAGAGAAGGTCAGGCAGACTGGATCCTGATCCCCAGAATCCCCAGGAAGAGGCAGAAGGCCACTCAGGCGGGTTCCTGGCCTTCCTAATCCGGGTGCACGCCACCCGCCCATGTAGAAGACCATCCCCAGGCTGGCTCCCCGGGTCTGGACCAATACCTGGACAGGGGCAGGTGCAGCTCCCTCCTGTGGACGTTTGCCCTGTAAGAGTCGCTAGGTGACCTTGAAATGCTCTGGAGTTGTGGTACCCGACCCAAGTGCCCGGGGTCTTGCTGGCTGGCTGTCTTTATCTGGATGTACAATTGAGAGGCTCAGATATTTAAAATCTCAAATTTAGGAAACCAGCTGCTCAGGCTCCAGGGCTTTTCTAGCCAACATGGGACAGATTATTGAAGCCATCAGTTGGTCCTCTTCCCACGCCTCTGACCTGGGGATGGTGATAAGGCTTCCTCACCAGGACTGCACGCAGACACTTGGCACCCGGAAGCAATGTCACTGTCAGGCTAGGAAGCACCTGCTTCATGAACTGGGATCCACGTTTGGTTCAGGGGAGGCAGGGATTGTGTTGGCATCTTAGTTTTTCTTGCTGCTATAACAAAATACAGCTCGGGCCACACGATCCATAAACAGAAGTGTATTGCTCACAGTTCTGGAGCGGGGAGGCCATAATCAAGAACAGCTGGCTCAGTCCAGCAAAGGACAGGCTTCTGGTGGACCACACCCGCTGGGTCCTTCCTTGTCCACAGGAGAAGGGAACAAATGTCTCTTCAAGTCCCTCTGTGAGACACTAATCCCGCTGACTTGATGGCTGGAGAAGTTTTTTCTTTTTATTTTTTTTACTTTGTTTTAAGTAGTTGTAAATGGCAGTCGAACGCATTCAGACATTTTCGTAAATCGTACGTAAATGGAGTGTAACTTCTCATTGTTCTCATTACACGTATTGGACCACATCGGTCATGCAGTCACACACGGACATGAAATAATACTGTCTGTTTCACTCTATTATCGGGGTAGGAAGGATAGTAGAGAAGTTTTCATTCCTTTTTCATTCTGGGGCAGCACCCGGGATCACATGTCCTGGGGATCTGAGAGGGACACAGAATTTGAATGTTGGCAGTGTCTTCTCAGTTTTATGATCTACTTCTGTCTTAGCTGGATTTCCCCTACTTTTCCTTCTGCCATCTGGAGAGGAGAACATCAGCTGTGCAGAATCCTCTGCCTACAGAGCTCAGTATTCGAGCTACTTAAAAAATCACAGGCCAGCCCGGTAAGGGTCAAGGATGACCCAGACGCCACAGAGGAGCCGGGCAAGTCCACCAGCCGTCCCTGGGGCTGTGGAGGGGGTTGTGAAGAATGCGGAGCAGTTTGCTGTGGAGAGGAGACCAGCTATTGAGGATTTAGGCTGACACATTCACTGAGCTCCCACAACTAAAAGGACCTTATCACAGAGAAGATGGCATGTGCGGCTGAGAAGGAAGTGAGCTCAGTTGTTGGTGGGTGAAATATTCCATGGAATCTGTTCCATTCCCTCCATTAATGGTTTTTCCAGGTATGAAGAATCTTTTCTTATTCGTGTCTGGATGACTCATTAGTGAGAGAGGGTGTTGAACTCGCCCAGCTTTACTGTTGCATTGTCTGAGACTTTGAGTAGTGTCTGTTTTATGTAAGGAGGCATGTGGACATTCTGCACGTGAATACTTACAATTGTTGCATCTTTTTGTTGGGTAGACCATATTCTAGGTCACAAAGCAAGTCTTGGTAAATACAAAAGAAAATTGAGGTAATTCCTTGCATCTTTTTAGATCATAATGGAAATAAGTTAGACATCAATAATAAGACAAAAACAGAAATCCTTATAACACATGGAGATTGAATAATACACTTTTGAATGTAGAATGGGTCATAGAAGAAATTAGGGGAGAAATTAAAAAAAATCTTAGAAACAAACCAGAGCAAAGACACAATCTGTCAAAATCTCTGGGGCAGTTCTAAGGGGGAGATCATGGCGCTGAGTGCCCTATACTTCCAAAAGGGGGCTGGGGACATAGCTCAGTTGGTAGAGTGCCACAATGCCCTGGGTTCAATCCCCAGCACCACAAAAAATAAAAAATAAAAAAAAAGGAAAGAAGGAGGGAAGGAATAAAGAAAGAAAGAAGAAAGATACTAAATGTACAATCTGAACCTTCCAACAAATAAAACCCCAGGGCCAGATGGATTCTCATACCTTTGAAGAACTAATGCCAATACTCCTCAAATTGTTCCATGAAATAGAGATGGAGCACTGCCAAATTTGTCCTATGAAGTCAGTATCACCCTGATACCAAAACCAGATAAAGACTCATTAAGAGCTGGGTGTGGTGGTACATGCCTGTAATCCCAGCAGCTTGGGAGGCTGAAGCAGGAGGATGGTGAGTTCAAAGCCAGCCTCAGCAATGGTGAGGTTCTAAGCAACTCAATGAGACCCCATCTCTAAATAAAAAGTATATATATATACAAAATAGGGCTGGGGATATGGCTCAGTGGTCCAGTGCATCTGAGTTCAATCCTGGTATCCCTCCCCACAAAAAAGACACATCAGGGAAAGTAATCTACCAACCTTTATCCCTGATGAACATAGATATGAAAATTCTTAGTAAAATACTAGCATTCTGCATTCAAAAACATATTAATAATATTGAAAAAGGAGACATCACCACAGACGTTTCTGAGCTCCAGAGAGCCATTTAGGAACTATGTTGAAAAATCATACTCCAATAAATTGGAAAATCTACAAGCTATTGACAAATTTCTAGACACATACAATCCACCCAAATTGAACCAAGAGGATATAGAAAATGGAAAGAGACCAATATCAAGAGAGGCTTTCCACGGCTCTGAAAGATCTTCTCTGAGACTTCCTGGAGGGTCTGAAGCATTGGTGAGAGGTCGTACCCGAAAACACCGTGAAATATCACTTCTCAAGACACCTCTGCTTCCCATGAAGGAGCTTCCCTACAAGAGCCACTGTGCAGCCCTGCTGCTGCGAGTGACCCCTGAAGCCAGGTGGGCACGGGAAGAGTGGGTGGGAGAAGGCAGGAGTATACTTGCCCTGTGGACGGCTGCATCTGGACAGTCCAGTTCTTCCTGCCCCAAACGAGTCCTCCCATTCCACTTGTGTAGGGAGAGACCCATCAGCCATCTGTCTTACACCATAGCAGAGGAACTGGACACTGCGTTAACATGAAAAGAGGATGCTGATACCCTGTTTAGAAAACCACCGTTCATGAACGTGACCTTGAGGCCATATCCTCAAGGCCAGCAGACATCTCTGGGAGGTCCAGTGACTAAGCCAGCAGCTGCCTGGGGTGTCTCAGTGCCTGTCTGCTACACTCACTGCCAGGTCCTGTTTCACACTCGGACTTCTTCCCAGCTGGGCTGAGCACGTCAGGAGTCAAGGCCCCGTGCTTGTCTCCACACAGTGACACATGAGGTGGGTTTGTGGCGCACACACCTCTGAGCTACGGAAGTGTCCATCGCCACAGGACAAAGCCTCATCCTCCACCACAGGCATGCCCGGTGGGCCAGCCCCACATGGCTCACTCCCTGTCTGAGCCTACGAGTTGCACTGTCCCCTCTTCACCAAGAAGGCACAGGGCAGGAGTGGCTGACCAAGAGAGTAGGGGGGTCCACAGCTTCTGGTGGCCATCTCAGAATGAGGACAGACATCTGGGCGGGCAGTGGAGCTGCATGCCTGGGCAGCAATGCAGAGCAGGGCGTGGGGCTGAAGCAGGGAGAAAAGGCCCTGCCCACGTGGGCCCTGGGCGTTTCCAAGACACGGGGGATTGACTCCTCACGGCAGGTGGCCTCTGTGCAGTGGCATTCCAAAGTCTAGCCAAAGACCCACAGGGATGGGCACGGTCTCCTGCTTCAGATCAACTGCGGCCGCCATTGCCACCTGCTCTCTCTGGCAGCGTCCGCAGCAAGACAGAGCTCCATCAGGAGCCTGCTGGCTTCCTCCGCCAGCGCAGACCGCAGGCCACGAGCAGAGGGTCACCGTCGAGCACTCGATGCTGTCCTTGCAGGGAAGCCCCATTGCAAATGAGGCTTTAGAAACTAGTGTCTGTGATCATGTTGCCACGTGACAGCCACCAAGGCATGCTGTGTTCTCTTCTGAAGTATGAAAGATGGTCCAGGTGAGCACTGGGCAAGGGCAGGACGTGGCCGCCAGCTTGGGCTCAGAAGGTGATGCTGGGAGGGTGGTCGCAGGGAGACACGGTGGGATTGCAAGTGCACCTGTCCTGGCCATGGTGACAGACGCAGAGGTTCCAGCAGCAGAGAAGGGGCGGCGAGGTGCCTGGCAGGCGTGGCGGCCTTGGAGGCTCGGACGAGCATGCGGGGACTGCAGGCCAGAGAGCAGCAGAGAGAAGACAAGCTGGGACATTGTTAGGGGACGATCCATGGATTTGAAATTTTAATGACACAAGGGACCTTCCCCCCTGGGGCCTCAATATTTCATTCTTCACACACACAATCCCACCCTCTCTGTGGACTCCTCTAGTCCAGGCACAGCTCAAATTAGCACCCTTGTCTCTGGGCCCGCGGCTCAGATGGCTCAGCTCCCAAGCGTGCGCCTCCTCGGTGCTTTCTGGATTGATTTATTTTTAATGTGTGCTTTTCTTCAAAACCAGCATCTAAACCCCTCAAAGAGAGAGATGCGTCTTTCATCTTTTGTTCTTCAGCAGGATGCCATTGAAAGTGGTGACCAAGTGGGCCCATGGCTGGACCGTCTCCATCGCTCTGGCTTCCCCGCTGGAGCACAACAAATGGCCCTGCCACGCTGGTGGCCAAAGCTGGCGTCCACACCTCTGCTCTCCCGTAGGGTCTGCAGGTCCCCAGTTGCCTCCACAGCCGGCTTCAGCTCGGTGATGGGGTTGTTCAGCAGATTTGTTGTGCGGGTTCGTGGCAAGGGAAGAACAGCCCACTCTGTACTCCCAGTGTGAGGTCTCTGGACGGTGCTGGCAGGACCGATCCCAGGCGGGGGCTTGGCTGCAGCCGCCCGCACCCCATCTGGGCTGCCACATCTGGAAAGTGGGGAGCAAGATCACACCCCATCAGAGAGTCAAACTAACTAGTGCCTGGAGTGGTGGTGTGGCAGCAGCCCCCGAAGGATGGCCCCTGGCCCCCAGTGTGAATGTCATGGTGGAGGGCACTTTGCAGATGTGATTCAGGTCTAGACCTTAAAACAGGTCATCCAGTGTCGCTGGATGGGCCTGAGGGCTGCTTTAACAGAGCACACACGGGGGTGGCAGGGAGGACAGTGCTTCAGCCCTCAGTCTTGAAGGGTGGAGCACAGAGCCAGGAGGCCAGGAGGCCAGGAGGCTTGGAGGCCTCTCCCTGTGCTGGAAGCTTCTGGTAGCTTTGGAGGCTCCCCGGTGTGGAGAGGACATCCTGGTCTCTGCCATCGCCCAGGTCTCTGCTGGCTGTGGTCTCTGCCTCTGTGTGGGGACCTGTCCCCAGGTCTCTGCTGGCTGTGGCCTCTGCCTGTGTGTGGGGACCTGTCCCCATGTGCATATGTCACCTTACAGAAGACAGGCTCTAGTGCACTCTCTCACCTCATCTCAACCTAATTCTGACAGGCCCTTTCTCCTGAGGGTTGGTGTCCCCTTGTTCTGAGGGACAGACATGCTCTGAGCAGAAGAGGAAGTGGCCTGGCTGGGGTCACTGAGCTGTGATCCCGGAAGGCAGCAGATTGAGCAGTGAGCAGCCTGAGCGCTCCTTCGGGTGGTCCTGGAGCGAGAGAGCAGCTCCCACTGCTGCCTGTCCCGCCTTCTGAGAGCTGCCTCCTGGGTCCATTTCTGTCCCCTACCCCAGGGCAGGCTGCCCCAGCCCTCCCAGCGGGACAGCTTGGTATTGGTTCTGATGTCCCTTTCTTCACTTGATTTGGGGGCATGGGGCATCAGGGAAGGGATTCAAGGGGCCTCTGGTCTGGTTGCCATGGCTGTGGTCACCTGAGGGTCAGGAGATGGTGGTCGGAGGCCAGACCAGCACTGGGGGAAACCTGCTTCCAGGATCCCTGGGTTGCTGGAAGAATCCATCTCCTTGGGGCTACAAGATCGTCTGACTCTTTTTTCTACATTTGTCTACTTGGCATCCATGGATCACAGGCCATCGTGTTGTGCTGTTTTCTTACTGTTTAGGTCCCTTTACTCAGGCTCTTGGGGTCCTCACAGCCCTGGGGATGGAGGGACCAGACCGTAGTTCCCAAGTAGCAAGGACCTCGCACCAGCAGCCTCCTCATGCAAACCTGCCCATCCCTGTCCCATGGGCCAGCCACCTCCCTGCCAAGCCCCCACACTCCGCACTAGTCCTTCCCTGAATGAATTAACTCCGGGCCAGGAACCAGTGGGAACTGGTGGGGACGGTCCCTGTGCCCCAGGCCACCAGAATCCTTCAAACCAGCACGTCCTGCTGTTTACTGCCTCCCGAGGTGCCTTCCTGTGCCGGCCTCCCTGCTCCTGCCTCCAGACCTGCCCAGCCTCCTGTGCCCTGTGTTGGGTGCCTCTCCCAACACCAAAGCAATGTCCCCTTTCTATGGCCCTGTGCTCTCCACCTCATTGCTCAGTCACACATTTCTAAACTGAGGCCAAGGCGTAGTTTTGGAGCTGGGATTCATGGAGACCTGCTTCTTCACAGCCAGTGGCCTCGTGTGGGCCTGCTGGGAGAGCAACCGGGGTGTCCTGATGGCTCCATGAGGGGCGCTGGCCTCCCTCTGCAGCCTCAGCCTGCGGATAGGAGCAGGTTGCCCAAGCTCCCCACCCTCCAGGGGAAGGGGCCTACCTGGAGGTGGGATCGTGGGGCCAGCTCAGTGTTTCTCCACCCTGGTTGTTTGTTCAGGGTGGAAACCATGTGAATTAAGTCAAAAGTGGCCAAATAACAGGCATGTACATTTTCACAACCAACGCTGTCTCTGGGATGCTCATGGGCCAGCCCACAGAAGCCCCAGGGCGTGCTCTGATGGGTTGGCAGCTCTCCCGGCCGCCGGGACGCATGGGATGGCAGTGAAGGCCCCTCCAGGCAGCTCGTGCTGATTGAGTAGGTGAAGTGTCTGGTTCAGCAGAAAATTCATGTTGTGTCAACAGGTCAGGAGCACCTCGGATTCGCTCCTGATGTATATGGCTCCGCTGGTGATCCATTTCTTTTGAGTTGGTGTTTATTTTTCCTATGAATGATTTATCTGCTTTAGAATGAACTGTGTCAACTCTTGCACACGGTATATTAATTTCAGTGTGTTATGCAAACATATCCTCAGTAATATGCCTTGTTCCATCTTTATTTGCTCTCACTGGCAACATCATATCCTTTCTTTATTTGAATTAAAAAGCTTTTTCTAAGTCAGCTATTCTCCTCGGTACAGGGGAGAGCAGGGCACGTGGGCAGGTTTAAAGAGCTTCCATTCCATCTCACACAAGAGTGTTCAGCACACTCAACACTCTGCTGCAGACTTACACATTCTGCTAGTAAATCACACAAAACTGGGTAGCACGCTTTTTGCAGTTATACTCAAGGATTGCATTATTGAGACACTACAGAGCTCTTGAACTATTTAAAAAGGGGCTCCCAACATGACGCCGGGCTTAACGAAGTCGCACCGGGTGTGTGTGGCCGTTCGTTCCGCAGAGGAAGAGATCAGCACAGCCACAAAGAGCAGCGGCCAGGTGAGAGCCTCTCAGAATGCAGTGCTCCTCCCTGGGCAGATCCCAGGCCGATGCCCCCGGCCACTGCTCCTTCTCCTGACCCATGCTCCCAACTCCCACATCACACTGGAACTGAGGAAGAACTTCACTGTGCACCAGGCTGTCGCCTGACCTGGAACCATGACCAGGTCCACCAAGCAATGCCCAGCCTGAACCCTCCATCGTGACCAGGCCAGCTCCTGGTCTGCGCCATCACTGTCCAGCAGGAGCATCTGATTAGCGCCTCCACTGCACACCAATCCGTGCCCGATCCACTTCACTGAGTACCAGGCAAACATCCACTCGGGACCCCTCTCCCCAGGCCAACCTCTGCTCTGCGCCTTCCCTGAGCACCAGGCCAGCCTCTGCTCTGC
>JAJEJO010000187.1:445101-486443 GCA_020662805.1 Glaucomys volans | reverse complement strand
GCCCTGTGTAAATGCATGAATGCACAGATGGTGTGACTCTACTTTGTGTACAACCAGTGAAACAATAGCTGTACTCCATTTGTGTTCAATAAAAAAAAAAAAAATTAAGGATTTAGTTTATTGAATGGACATAGGTCTATTCGAGCTTTGCGTTTTCTTGAGTACTGTTAGCTCGCCAGTTTCCTCCACCATGCGTTCTGGGCCTGCCCTGAGTTCTGCTGAATGATCCCTCATTACTTTTCTGTCTGGAGGAGCTTGCATGCTGTCTGCTCTTTCACTCCTGCTATGAGAATAATTTGGTTTTTCTTCTTTTTTTCCTTATTCAGTTTTGTTAGAGGTTTATTATTTTAATAATATAATAATATTCTTAATATTTTACTTATATTTTTGGAGAGAAACTTCTGGCTTTATTGAATTTTCCCATTTTTTTCTTTTAAAAATTTCGTTGACTTCCACTCTTATTTCTCCTATTGCCTCTCCTCTCCTTATTTGGATTTCAATCTGTTCTGTTCTTTCTCTTCATTCTTAGGGTGGAGGTTAGAAGAAAGTGCTTTTAGAATCTTACTCCGTTACTCACACAGGCATTCAAGCTATAAAGGCAGGTCTAAGGACTGATTCAGCTGCATTCCAAAATTTGGATACATAATGTCATTATTATTTAATTCAAGTTATTTTTTTCTCTTGGGGTTCCTTCGTTGATTGTTATTTGAATTTTTAAGTAGTTCATCTCCACACGTGAGATTTTTCTGATTTCTGTTTCTTTCTATGTCAATACCACTTCTCAGAGACTATGTTCTATGAGATTCTAAGCAGAGCAGGTCTATGCAGGTGAACTGCTATGTGACTCAGAAGACCGAACACTCTACTTGGTGGGGAGAGCTTCCTGTAAATCCTAGACCAAGGTGTCCAATGGTTCAGCGTCTAGACTGGGGAAGACTCTGTTCTTTGGGCACCGTCGCCACCTCTTAATGGGTATCACTTGGACATCAGTGAGGACTCGGCCGAGCGGGGAGCAGCGGCGTGGTGCCCACTGAGAACAGGAGCGAGTTCCAGAGGGCCAGGAGCCTGCCTGCCTTGGGAGAGAGCCCCGTTCCCAGAGCTCGGTAACCTCCCTGTCCTTCCTCCTTGCCTGATCTAGAGGGCAGCTGTCTCCACTGGTCGACAGTTCAGGCTTCGTGAGCCAAAGGCACAAGCGAGGAAGACAAAGGTAAAAACCTTCTTAAGTCACCAGACGTGCAAAACACACAGTTGTCTGCATTTGGTCCACTGGTCCATCCACGTCTGCCGCATTTCCTGAGAGTTCCACTGACAATGGACGGGCAGGACGTAGAACAAGACCAAGCGGAACGAACTCCTCGGTTGGCTGTGGGTAGCCGAGTGCGGCGCAGCCACGCAGAGGGTTCCTTAGGGCCAAGAGGATGCAGGCTCGCTGCCGTTACCAGGAAGGGTCTGCAGGAGGGTCTGAAGGAGGAGGCACTTCTGCCGTGGCTCAGACACTCAGGAAACCTTCAAAATTCACGTGTGGAAACCTAATCGCCAAGTGACAATTACGGAGCGGCCCCTCTGCGGGTGACTCAGTCATGACGCAGAGCCCTGCTGCCTGGGACTGGCTCTGAAGGAGCAGCCGCTGGCCCTCTTGCCCAGGTCGCTTCTGTGTGAGGAGCAGCCTCCTCCCTCCACAGGACACAGCCCGAGGCTCCATGTGGAAAGCAGGGACGCAGCCCTTGCCAGCTGGTCCCTGTCCTCGGACTGCTGGGGCTCCAGGAGGGAGGGAAGCACACTCCTGTCCCTTCCAACTTGCCCAGGCTCGCCTAGCAGGTCAGCAGCTAAACCTTGCTGCTCCTGGACGACTCAGTTTGATAGCAAGGACATCTGTCTTTGGAAGGTTCTAGTAGACCCAGGGTGCCCTCAGGCACGGTTTAGAAAATATGGGTCCAATCTGTTTCTGCAAAAGCCAGCTCTCCTTTTCACTCTTGGAATTCTAAAATGGAAATTGTCCTGGTCCAAGTACAACGTGGTCTTGTACGTGTTGAAGCTCTTTCATGGATTTCTAACAGACCACCTCATGCGGCGGAGCGAACGTCACTCCTGAACACGTGGGTCGCGGAGGTAACAAAGCTGCTGCTAGTTCAGCCGAGGACGCGGAGACACGGGAAACCACACAGCCCCGCCGACCCGGCCACGCGAGGGCCACGGCAGAAGCCCCAGAGCTGCCGAGTCCAAGTGGGTTCCCGGCTCTGCGCTTCCCACGGTTCAGGTTTGGTACAGGTTTAAGGTAAACACGGCCTGAACTCCCAGCTGCTCCTGAACTCCCAATGACCCCGACTTTTTTGGCGATGGGATCCAATGACATAATTTTTTGAGAGTCATGATCTTTACCCCAGTTTGATCTAAACCAGACTCCTCAGGAATGATATCATCAAGGTAAATCCCTGAAAGGAGACCCCTCACTTCAGGGCAACCCGTCCAGAGTGTCAGGTTACTGGGAGTGACTGCAGCCACCCCTTCTCTTTCCCACGTGAAGCTGGGAGAGAGGCAGCAGATGAGGGGACGCTCCAAGTCACACCCAGCCCTACTTAACACATGCAAGTGGCCCGTCCCCTTTGCCATCAGGTGGGCGGTAACCCCCAAGCCCTGCTCTCCAGGCTGGTCTTCCCCGAGCGCCTTGTGTGTGTGCATGGGGTGACCGTAGCAGGGTGCCTGCGACAGCGCTTCGCGCTCCGAGACATGGGGCACAACCAGGCAGAGAACTATGTGTGAGCTCAGGACGGCCGGGCCCTCACCTCCCGTCCCACACATTGTCCCAGTCATGGCAGTAACCTCCACCTCCTGCCTGGAAGCCTGCTCCTCGGGCGTGGAAGGCATGTCCTTTGGAGCAATGGCGCTGACCTGACGTGTCTCGGCTGAGGCAGAACCACGCCCGTCCCAGCGCAGCGAGCTGCTCTTCCAGCGTGGGTCAGTACCTACAAGGACGCCTCTACGAGCGTGACGCGTTCCAGTAGCATGTCACCCGCTGGCTGGGCTCCTTCCAGTAAGAATGAATGAGGCGACCGGCTTCCATTACTTTCTTCTTTAAACCCTCAGCTGTAGTCCCCAAACAGCCAGACACTCAGAACCACAGTAGCCCTGCGCTGTCACTCAGGAGGGACACCTGTGCTCCAGGTCGTGGGACTTGCTCAGGCTGTAGAGCCTGCTGCGACTCGCAGTGGACAACCTCGTGCACACTCAAGGCTGCTGAGGACGTGAGAGGCTGACTGCGTGGGACCGAGCCCATGCCTGGGGTTCATGCAGAACGAATGTGTGACACTCAAGTTCATTCACCTCAGCCTGTCTCTGGGTCTGTAGGGACGGAGATGTGGCCAGGTCCAGGGCCTGTGGCCCCAGCTCTACCCCAGGAGCCTGCAGGGTCTCCTTCACCCCTTGGTTTGGACTTGGTCCAGGTTTGCTCCCAGTCCGGCAGTTTGTGGAGGTGGGTCAGTGCTGTGCCCGTGCCGTCTGCTGTCTCCCAAGCTCCTCTGGGCTCTGTGTGCAGATGAGCAAGCCCCAGCACTAATGGGGCAGGTGGGGGTCCCTGGCATCCCATGAGCCACTCCTGGGGAAGGGTCTGTCCATGGGAGCCAGTGAGAGGCAGCAAGCTGCAGTGCCCTGCCAGGGCAGATCGGGGTCCATGCCACTGCCTCCTGGTTCCTGGGTGGGCCCGTGCTGGCCACCAGCCTGCCTCTTGGGGTTCAGATTCCTCACTTGTGAAACGGCAGCAAGGCCAACACCTCCTCTAAGACACTGCCTGTCTTGGGGCAGAACCTGGCTCAGAGGCCGCAAGGAGGCGGGCGGACTGCTTGCTGAGGTAGCGACCACCTTCCATTGGATGACAGGAAAGCAGAGACGCAGCGACCACCCAGAGCAAGGCTGGCTGCAGCTTGGGGACTTGCCCACCGCCTGCCTGGGTCCATGCCCACTCCCCTCTTTTAAAGCCAGGAGAGTCAAACACTGGAGCAGGGCAAGAGGCAGTAACCTGAGAAGGTGTGATTTATGTCACCATCACAGGGAACATCAGCATCTCTGTCCTGGAAGCAAGTCCAAGCTCAGATGTGGCTGCAAACACTAATTACTTTGAAGGAGAGCATGAGAGAGGTGAGGGAGGGCAGGACTGAGTCCCGCCCTGCCCGGCAGCCGGATGCCTGGTAACTGAGCGGCTGCAGGGCCGGCTCAGGAAGCATCAGGGGCAGCGCTGCTGCGGCGGCTCTCCTGGGCCCTTTGAAGTTTCCAGAGTGGAAGCAAGGAGCGTCCACCTCTAACGCGAGCTGAGTCCCCAGGGCCGCTGTGGGTTAGGGAAGGAATGTGCACTTTTGTGAAACCCGATTCCAGGTTCTCTAAGAAGTGTGGTGTCGGAGCGAGGAGTGACCTTGTAGATTTAGACAGCTGCTGCCCCACGGCGGCGAGGAGCAGATGACCGCAGCCGCGGAGGTTTTCCTGAGGAGGAAAGAGCCCAGGGCCCCTCCTGAAGCCCAGCGGGTCAGCTTTCACCTCGAGGGCTCTGTGAGAACCGGAGCCGCAGAGTCAGGGCCATCCCCGTGGTGATGCTGAAGGACAGGCGGCTGTGGGCATTGAGGGAGACAGAAGCAGACCTCAGTGCGCTGACCCCTCTGCATGTGTGGGCGTCGCAGTCCCGAGAGCCTCAGAAGGTTCCAGGCTCGGCTGCTCACTCCGCACGATTCCACCCTCTTGGTCAGATGGGTCCTTGCAGAATGACCTCCTTCCAGGGTCCTCCTGGAGAGGTCCACGCCCCGCGCCCCAACTGAGAGCGGTCTTCTAAGGACGTGCTGCTCAGTGGCTGCACCGAGCGGGGAGCACCCCGGGTTCCTCTGAGCTCCCTGTGGAGTCCCACACAGTGTGAATGAGGCGTTTCCCTGTTTTAAGGTTTGAGAATGAAGGACAAGTTGCATTTTACAGGGATAAAAATTCAGTGGTTTTAAAATGGGAAAAGGACGTTTTCCTGGGGAGTCACACCTGCAGCGACACACAAGGGGGGTTCATCCCAGTGTGGGGAGCCTGGCTGTCCAAGGCCCTGGTCCTCAGCGATCAGCCCCGCAGACCTGCCCTTCCCACTCCTGCATCCCAGTGGAGCACAGAGAGGGTGGGCGGTGGGCTGTGTGTCCCCAGCATCTGGCCCCTACCCTTCTTTGCTTCCTTCAGGAAAGCTCGGGGATTCCATCTCCAGGGCCAAGCTACCCAAGCAGCACAGTATTCTTGGCTCGGAAGGGAACTGGGCTGGAGGTTGGCAGGGCAGAAGAGGCACTTCTTCTTGGGACACATCCTCATGGGCCTTTCAGAATTTGCACCCACATACTGCTTATTCAGAGTATCAGCGGGGTAGGATGAGAAAGGCAGCGTGAGATGCGTATTTGGTGTTGGCTTCTTTTTTTTTTTTTTTTTTTTTTTGAAACAGGGGGTTGCAGCCACGGAGCCACGGCCCCAGGCCGTTTTTGTATTTTATTTAGAGACAGGGTCTTGCTCAGTTACTTAGGGCCTCGCTAAGTTGCTGAGGCTGGCTTTGAACTCGCAATCCTCCTGACTCAGCCTCCCAAGTTGCTTGGATTACAGGCGTGCGCCACCACGCCCGGCTTGGTGTTGGCTTCTATGACTAGCAATGCAGCAGAGCCCGTGGGGACCTGAGATGCAGAAGACTCAGGAGCCCGGGGGGCTGAAGCCTCAGGACCAGGCGACCAGGCTGCAGCAGGCAGCTTGCCAGGGGTGAGGCTGCTCAGCTCTGCCAGTGGCTCTCGGTCCAGCCCGGCCCCCAGGAACCACGCTGCAGGACCTGGGCATGCTTCTCATTAAGCAGCCAAGTGATCCTGACGGAGAAACTCCCAGAACTTCTCTGTGAGGGAACACCTCTCTCTATTCTGGTTTTCATCATGTTAAAAGAATGTCAATACTGTCCTCTTCATGCCACCAGGCAGTGGTGAGGTTTGTGTCCCGTGGCTGCAATGACAAGCGGTAGGGATGGTATGAGTGTCCCGTGGCTGCTGTAACAGGAGCGCAGTCACCTTAGGGTTCTGGAAGCCAAGAGTCTGCCGTGGACCGTGCTCAGCACCCTGCTCCCTCCAGGTCTCCTAGAAAGGAAATCTAGGAATTCTTCATCTTCAGGGGACTGCAGGCCTTCCCTGACCAGCTGCTGGTCCCTCCAGTCTTGGCCTCTGCCCCACCCCGATGCCTCTTCCCTGTCAACGCTCCCTTTCTCTCACAGAGACTCTTGTCCTTGGACTCAGTGCCACCTGGTGATCCCGGGCGAACTCCCCATCTCAAGCATAATGACAGAAAACCCCTTTTCCAATTAAGTCACTGTGCAGGTCCTGGGGTGGAGAGACACATGTCCATGGGGGCCACCCTCAGCCCTTAGGCTCACTGCAGAAGATGCCCCCGCAGCCGCTGTTTATCCAGGGTCTGTGGCAAGCCCCGGGCGGTCCTCCCTGCTCCCGCAGGCCTGGCTGCCCCAGCTCACTTCAGACCAGGCTGCCCTGGAACTCCCCCTGCTTCCCTGGCACACACGCATCTGTCCTGACGAGGTGGAACTAACTCTGCCCAGGTCTCTGTGAAAGGGGCGACCGGGCCATGGCCAGCTGCTGTCCACCGGCGAGGCTGACTGCATCCTGCCACCCTGTCCGCCTCACCTCCCCCCAGCACTGCGCCCTCGCTGATCACCTGGCCCAGGGAGGGGCGGGGCCCTAACAGTCGAGGTGCCCCCTCTGTGAGGGCAGCAGCACTGGCCAGGCCCCTCCTCAGCAATCTGGGTTTCTGCTCCAGGAACTGGACTCTGCCTCCCAGGCCCCTCGGGAGGTCTGGGAGGCCCAATGCCACGAGGAGCCACACGATGCAGATGGCTCCCATGCCTTTGGAAGAAGAAGAACACTCTGGCTTCTTCCAGCTAAGAGGAGGGACCACAGGTGGGTGACGAGGACCCCTCTCCTGGACAAGACCATGACCGCACTCCCAGGGCTCCTGAAGCCGAGCATAGCCCCCATACAGATGCCTCTATGACTGGATGGGGTGCCCACAGACCCAAGCCACCTTGTGCCGTCCACTAATGCCATGCCCTGTGTCAACGCCTAGGCAAGCTGCTGAGAATCAGAAAGAGGAGTAGAGAGGATGACCCTTGTGAGGGACAGCAGAGCAGAAATCAGAGGCCAGTGAGATACTGCCACAGTTACCAGACCCTGTGTCCACAGAGGACAAGGCCGGCGCCTCTGAGCAGCCGGCAGAAGGCTGGGGTGAGACAGGGTGAGACGCCCCAGGAAGGGGCAGGATGGGCCCCTGACCCACACTCCAGACTTCCGGCTCCAGAGGCCTCCGCCTCCGAGACTTTCCAGGCCACCTCTACGGTTCCCAAAGGTCAACTGGGTGAGCAGGGGCTTCCTCTGTGTGGGCTCCTCTACTGTCTTCGGCTGTCGTCTGAGATGGCACACCTGCGCTTTGCAGCTCAGAGCTGACTCTCAGGATGCATGCCTGTGTCTTGAGCTTGCGGGGACACCAGCATCTCCAGGAGCCTCAGCCCAGCGCCCCACTCTCCCCTGCTTGCTGCAGGCTCCATGGGGCTCAGCCTGGGCCCCATGCTGGAGCCTTGGGCCTGAGCAGTGCCTCCTTTCCCTTTGGGTTGGGGCTGCACGTCCTGAAGGAGAAGCCATTGACTTGCAGGTGACCAGGCCTTCAGGTGTGCTTCCTGCAGATGCCTGGGCCTTGTGTGGCTGAGGGAGCTCTCATTTTTTTTTAATTTTATTAAAATGTTTTCATTGATTTTTTCCTTAGTTCTAATTAGTTACACGCGACAGTAGATGCACTTTGACCCAGCATACATAAATGCCGTAGAACTTCTCATTCTTCTGGGGTTGGACATGGTGTAAGTCACACTGGTTGTATAATCATATCTTCACACAGGGTGATGATGTGCCATTCATTCTATTATCCTACCCCATTCTCCCTCCCCTCCCTTCACTCACCTCTGGGTAATCCAAATTAGCTGTATTCTCCCCTAGCCC
This sequence comes from Glaucomys volans, assembly GCA_020662805.1. Lineage (NCBI taxonomy): Eukaryota > Metazoa > Chordata > Mammalia > Rodentia > Sciuridae > Glaucomys > Glaucomys volans. The sequence continues at coordinate 478,410 of JAJEJO010000187.1, read as the reverse complement.
CCTCCCTATTGTGAATTAGCATCCGCATACCAGAGAAAACAATCGGCTTTGTTTTTTTGGGACTAGCTTATTTCACTTAGCATGATATTCTCCAGGTCCATCCATTTACTTTCTTTATTTGCTTCATTTCTTTCTTCTGTAAGGCTGAGTAATATTCCATTGTGTATATATACCACATTTTCTTTATCCATTCATCTGTTGAAGGGCATCTAGGTTGGTTTCATAGTTTATCCATTGTGAATTAAGCAGCTATAAACATTGATGTGGCTGTGTCACTGTAGTGTGCTGATTTTAAGTCCTTTGGGTATAAACTGAGGAGTGGGATAGCTGGGTGGTTCCATTCCAAGATTTCTGAGGAATCTCTATACTGCTTTCCAGAGTGGTTGCACCAATTTGCAGTCCCACCAGCAATGTATGTTTCCCCACATCCTCGCCAACAATTATTGTCATTTGAATTGACCGGAGTGAGATGAAGTCTTAGATTCGCATTTCTCTGATTGCTAGAGATGTGGAGCATTTTTTCATGTATCTGTTGATCGACTGTGTGTCTTCCTCTGTGAAGTGTCTGCTCAGTTCCTTGGGTGAGAGGGCTGTGGAATCCATGCTGGCATGTGGCCTCCTCCTGGAACAGTCTGCTGGGAAACCAGGGCTTGCCCTTCACAGCAGGCAGGTGAGCACAGAGCACGCGTGGGACACAGTCAGCACCTGCCCAGGCCTGCTCCTTCCAGACCCAGCTTCAGCTGCTGCCAGGATGGCCCGCTGCTCAGGACCGCTGCTGGCTGACTCAGGTGACGCTTATTTCGGGAATGCAGCCGGTGCTCCTTGAAGGCTCATCTGCACTGCAGGCCCGTGGGCCACCACCCTGTCTACAACCATGTGTGTGCCTCCTGTCAGGGCCAGGTGTCCTCCTCTCAAGGTTTTCATTCTCATTCCCAGGGTTCCTGTGGCCTCAGAGGTCCCATCGCTGGCCTTACACGCCCGGTCTCCTCTGCGCAGCGTGGCTCTCGCAGCCTGGCCCTTTTTCCTGCACTGTGGTTCCGTGATGGCTCTGGAACCCAGAAGTCGCCCCACTTTCTGTATTTTTGTGTATCTGTTAATTCTGAAACGTGGACTTACCCACAGAAGTCCAGATCTCATGTGCACCACCGTGTGTCTTGCCACCGCAGAGGGACAGTGACCTCCCCTGCCCTGTTCCCCCAAGTGCAATTGCACCTAACCTCCCAAGTTCACCTGGACGCCCTCACCATGACTGTTAGGCTAACAGAGGTGCCTGCTCCGCATCGCGTGCCTAAACCCCAGTTCCGTGCCCATCTGCCTCCGCTGTGCTGCACCCCTCTTTGGCAGGCTTCTCCCTGCAGGGTTGAGGGAACTGTTTTCAGAGACTGCACCAGGTGGCAGAGATGCAGGATCTGCTCGCAGCCTACAAAGAGGTGGCCGTGGTCCCATGTGGGTGGCTAGGATCCAGCTCTGAGCAGCTTTTCTCCAAGTCGACTCAAGGGTCTCGCCACCAACCCCACCTGATCTGCATGCACAGCTTTGGATGGCCTCCCGCCTCCAGGAGCCGTTGGGAGGCAGCTGTGAAGGCGCCCAGGCCTCCTGAACCGAGTCATGTCTGATGGCGGGATCGGCCCTGAGACGCCAGTCAAATGCCTGGGAAGCTGCTCTCACTGTCCAAGATTGGGGCCCTGCCACAGCCTGAGTGGGCCTCTGGCCACGGGCCCTGCCACTGTCAAGATTTCCTTGTCTCATCAATTCCCAGCCTCTCAAAAGGAGAGGTTCCTTGCTTGGTCTTCCGTGACAAAGAAGGAGCACCAACTAGTCCCAAGGGACTGTGCGTGCCCTCCCAGGAGGCCATGACGTCTGGGCTCCCATAGTGGAGGGTCTCCCCGCTGGCTAGAGCGTTCTTAGAGGGTCTCGCTCCCCCTTCCCCCGCAAATAGGTGCATCTCAAATGTTCTCATTCCAGTTTCCCCGCTGAGGCTCAAGACACGCATCCCCTGTCTGCAGTCCCAGCTTGGCAGCATCGCGGCCCCAAACACCCTCCTCTGGAGCGCCGCATGCCCTCATGGGACTCCAAGTGAGATAAGCCCTGGCCCTGGAAGAATGTGCTCTGAAGTGGCAGTCACTGAATAACTGACACCAGACACGAGCCTTATCTGTCAGGGCTGCTGGAAGACAGGGAATTGGAAAACAGATTCTCCCAAATGTCACCCACACCTGTCCCCTGTGCTGCCGAGCAGAGCCAGCTTCTCACAGGCTGGAGGTGACACAGCGCCGGGGCCGGCTGTGCCACGCAGCTGGATGTCAGCAGGGCTGGTGCCAGCACTTCATTTCCATGACAGCGGAGCATCTGAGGCTCGGGGAGCGGGGTGTCGTCCTCCTCAAGCAGTGCCCTTCCCTGGTCCTCTCCCAGAACGGAGGTGAGGTGCACAGATGGCCTTGCCTGGCAGGGCCGGGGCGCCCACAGCACCCCGTGACTGGTCACTTCGAGGTCTGGTGGACACAGTCCCGTTGCCTGCTGGGTGTGGCAGGCGAGAAGCAGCCTTCTGCCCTGGGCAGATGTCGGGGAGACGGGCAGCGCCAGGCTGGGCTGCTGTCCTCCAGAGGTTGTTGGGTCTTGGAAGGGAGGCTTGGAGGTGCCCTGCCTGTCCTAGCTGGCGACCTTGGCATGCGTGTGTGGCCTTCGCCTGGCTCACCTGAAAGGGCAGAGCAGAGGGGAGGGCAGGAGGAGATGCGTCCAGTGGGCAGCCTTGCCTTCCCAGAGCGGCATCCTTTCCCTTCACTCTGGGAGACACGTTCGGTTTCCAGCCTTTAGACGGACTCTCTGTGCCCCTGTGGCCAGGCCCCATGCGTGCCTGGGTGAGGAGACCACGTGGACACCCAGGACATGTCCAGGTCAGCAGACGCTGCCAAAGTGGAAGGGGAGCCTGTTGAAGCTGCACGTTGATGTGGATCAGAGCAGCCCAGGCTGGGTGGCCAAGCCAACCCTCGCCCTGCCCTTCACTGTGGCCGGTACCTGCTGTCCCCTCACCTGTGGAATGGTCACTAAGAGTTCCTGCCTCTTCCAGGTCCCAAGCATTTGAAGAGGGTGCAGCCACACAAGTACCTCATGGCCTGTGGTCATCCTCACTGTGCCCTGGGCTGCCCTGAGGAGTGGTGACCACAATGGCCATCCAGAGAGGGAGGGACAGAGGTGGAGCCCTCAGAGGCCAGCACTTGCACAGGGCAGGAGCAGATGGACATTGTGCTGAGTGAGGGGACACCAGCATCAGGGGGTCCCTGGGAAGGGGACATTGCCCATGTGACCAGAGGCTACTGTGTGGCCCAGCAAAAAGAGCAGGACCCCACTCAGCACCTGACCCCATCCACATCTGGCTGCGCTTCCCGTGGGAGTGCTTGGAGTTTGCTACCTTCTATTTTTCTTTGTTTCTTGTGACAGATCATAGCTGCCTCACCAAGATAAGAAAGTGACAGAGTGGAAGGAGAATCGGGTTGAGAAGCTTCAGGCATGATATGAATTTCTACCATAAATGCCATCAATTTAGAATCATAAATCAGAACTTTAAAGGGAAGCCACCGGCAGGCACCCCCGGCACGGAGCCCTGGCGACACCCAGCCCTGGTCTCCCAGGAGGAAGGGTCCTCCTCCTGCGGGGAGGCAACTGGGAGGCACCAGAGCCAGCAGGGCACGCGCGCCTCCCATGGGCAGATGGCCAGTGCTGGAGCCGACAGGGACACCAGGTCGTGGCAGCCAGCCCGGGCCCGACCAGCCCTAAAGGCTGACGCGGAACCGCTGCATGGCAGGCCACGCATGTCAACGTGACTGTCACGAGGTCCCAGTTCTCGGCTCACCCAGTCCTCTGGCGTCCCAGGTGTTCCCAGGTGAGATGATCGTGGGAACCTGCAGGTTGAGTAGAGAGACGGGGCTCCCCAGCATGCCGAGGGCCGGAACGAGGCAGAGCCCCACCTGTGCTGGGGGAGCCCCCGCCTGGGCCACCGGCTGCAGGCCTGGGGCCCCGCCAGCTCCGCACCAGGAGGTCAGCACCTTCTGTGAGCTCTAGTCTCTCCCTCTGCTCTGCTTCTCTGGTGAAGACTGACCGGCTGGAACCACAGGCCAGCCTGGAAAAGCAAAGCCATGGGGCCAGGGCTGAGGGAGGGAGGGTGGAGCGGCCAAGCACAGGGCTCAAGGCGGCCGATGACGCTCATGTCAGACTCACAGGCTGCACAATGTGGGCTGAGCCTGACGCTGTTCACCAACATCAGGATCGGACTCCCCATTTCACCAAAAGAGCCCCTACCCGGTGATGGTGGGGAGGCAGAGCCTGTGTGGGGACAGGGGACCCGTGGGAACTCTGCATGTTCTGCCCAGTCTTTACTGTGAACCTGAACTGCTCTAATGAGCAGCTTGGGAGGCTGAGACAGGAGGACCACGGATTCAAAGCCAGCCTCAGCAAGACAAGGTGCTAAGCAACTCAGTGAGACCCTGTCTCTAAATAAAATACAAACTAGGGCTGGGGATGGGGCTCAGTGACCGAGTGCCTCTGGGTTCAATCCCAGTACCAAAAACAACAACAAAAAAACAAAGCAAAAACAAAACCCGCCACTCCGTTAGGCCCTGCATTCATACCACCGAGCAGTGTGCGCACGAGAGGCCCTGCGGTGGCTCACCGGGCCAAATCCCCCAGGACCACGCAGTTACGGGGGGACCACAGAGAGAGGACAGGTGAGGAGGTTCAGGGCACAGACTTCCCCAAGAGAAGGCAGAATGCTCTGGGCCTGGGAATTTGGAGGAGCCCCGGGATTCCTTCCAACTTGGCCTCTTTTTGGAAGCGCTTCCTCTTTGGGTCCGTCACCTCAGTGCCCCTTAAGCCCACAGTCAGTGATGGACAGGGCGAAGTGAGTGTTTCAGAAGCACCCAAATAATTCTGTAGAGGTGAGCATGGCTTCTTTCCTCGGCAGCGGTGGAGGCCTGGGCTTCGCATTCGCGTCCTCCGTGGCTTGCGGGTCTCCCTGCACACCTGGCCCTCACCCCCCAGCAGGGGCGGATCTGCCAGAAGCGTTCGCTGCGATTTGTGGGAGACCATGGCACACGGATGGGAGCCCAGCACCCGCCACAAGTCGCCCCGCCTGGTCCCCACCTCCTCTGGGGGCTGGAAGGCCGTCCTGAGGAGGCTGCTGCCTTTACCTTTCTGTAGTCGAGTGAATAAAGACGCACCATTGGCTGAGGCGCCATTAGCCAGTGCGCGCGGTTGATCCACGTCCCCACAGCCAGTGCTGGAGGAAACGGGAGAACGATTGGGCACCGAAAGGACCCAAAAAACCAGACCCAGCACGAGCCAGCCCGGGCAACGGCTCTCGCTCGCATTTGAACAGTGCGGCTCCATCAGCGCAATCCGACTCAGTAAAATGTCCTCGTGGCCTTCTTCCAGGTGATTTTGTGTGGTCAGTTCTAAAAGATGAGCGGCACAGTTCCCGGCTCTCTCCGCCTTCAGCTCCATTTCGTGTACAGACTGCAGCGTCCCCACTGCTGTGACTGACGCTACTGGCAGGCACGGAGTGTCGGCTTGCTCACACACGCCCAGGCCGGCTCCCCACCACGCTCTCCTACTCCCAGGACTCCTGCGAGGCCTGCCTGCTGTCCTCCCCCTGCCTGGGCAGATATTCCCATGAGACGCTCAGTGCCTCGGGTTTGACAGGTGGCTGCTCGCAGGCCTCCTCTGCCACTCCAAGGAAGGACCCACTTCCTCTTTGCCCAGCTCCACAGCCACTGTCCAGAGAGCCTCCCAAATCAGGAGAGCTTGGGCGACCTCATGGAGTTTGCCGTCCTGAGACACTGCAACCTCGCCCTTCTGGGTGCACTGGGGTCCCTAGGGCCTGGGAGAGTCCTGCTGGCATGCCGCAGCCTCCCTGGGGCCCAGAGCTTGCTGCCTCTGTGTTCAGCAGGAAATGTCCTCTAACGTGTCGTGTGGCTCCTACAAATAGCTTCCAGAGACACAGGAGGTGACCGACTGGAGCAGAGTCAGGGAAGAGTGATACCCACACAGCACAACACCTTCTGTGTGCTTTCAGGGACCCTGCAAGGTGGGTCTGTTGTCCCCTTTCACACACAGGGACATGGCTCTGTGAGGACAAGTGCCTGGCCTTGGCCAGAGCTCAACAGGAGACTGGAGGCAAAATCCAAATTCCACCGGAGTGTGTTCTGTCTTAGGAGGGGCACAACAAACACGCGCTGAGTGAATTAAGGAGGGAAGCCTTAAATTATTAATGTCCCATTAAAATAGATTAAAGACAATGCTCGTTATGGCTGTGGTTCTAAGTCTGACACCTCTTCTTCATTAGTCCTGTTTAATTTTACAAATGTGGAATCCATTCTGCACGTGTGCTGTGCTCTCCAGAATGTCATTCGGGAGTTTCATGGAAGGAAGGAGAGGGCCAGCTGGCATGGGCTGGTGCCTACGTCCTGCACCTCCCTCCCTCACACTCCCCACCTGGCCTGCAAGGCAGAGGCGGAGGATGCGGCCTGTTCCACACAGGCTGGGCTCCCCCAGCCCATGGCTCCCTAGTGGTCTGACAGGCCAAGCTCCCCAACCACACAGAAGACCAAGTGTGCTGTGAGCTGCTTTGTGGATGAACCATGCCTATAGCCTGGGGTCAGTCTTTTTCTAAATGGGAGTGGATTTTGTCCTGCCAATTGTAGGCGTGAGATAGTATGGGAGGTTTCGCTGAGGAAAAAGTAGGTCTCTGTGGGTCCAACCATGGGGGGCAGGCTAAGCATTCAAGCTTGGCTTTGCTGAGGGACCACGTGAATTGCAGGTGTGTGAGGTCCCACTATTCCATACAAAAATTCCTTGAAATAAAAGCTAAAAATAAATATCCGTGTGCATGTACATGTATGTGGATGTAAAAGTTAGTGTATAGGCAGACCTACGTATATGTGCAAAGACTACACAATACAGACACATCAGATAGATATAAAGATGCGCACATAAATGTGGATGTAGATATAGATAGGATGCAGAGGCAAGTGTGGACGTTGATGAAGACTCAGAAGTGGATATGGATAAGTAAGGAGATGTGCATATAGATACAGATGTGGACATGGATGAAGGTACAGATGCAGAAGTGCATGTGGATATGGAAGTAGGTAGAGGCATGGATGTAGAGGTAGGTGTGGGCGTTGATGGAGACACAGATGTGTGTGTGGATATGGATGTAGGTACAGGCATGGATGTAGAGGTAGGTGTGGGCGTTGATGGAGACACAGATGCGCATGTGGGTATGGAGGTGGACGTGGATACAGATGTGCATTCACGTGTGCTATGGCTGTGTGTGGTGTGGATGTGCATACGCATGCAGATGTAGATGTGGATTTGTGTTTTGGTATGATATGGATGTGGATATGGATGTAGGTGTGCTGTGGGTTTGAACATGGATTGAATGAATCAAAGGAGACATAGACATGGATGTGGTGGCCTCCCCTACTGATTAGCTCCTCTGCAGAACCCTGATGACAAACGTGCATCCCTTGGTATCCAAAGTAAATTTTTCCAAGATCCCTCCTTGGATATCAAAATCTACAGATGTTCAAGTTCCTTAAGATAAACGGCATAACGGGGACATGTTCTACACTCCTCTCCTACATATTTGGAATCATCTCTGGGTTGATCATAATACCTAATTCACTGTGCATAATTGCTGTACTGTTTTATTTAAGGGAAAATGACAAAAAATACGTCTGCTCATGTTCAATAGAGTCCATTGGCTCCCAACTATCTCCATCTGCAGTTGGCTGGTTGAACCCACAGGCCAGAGCACGGCACACAGAGGGCTGACTGGACAGGGGCCCCCGAGCTGACTCCTGCAGCCAGGCTCTGTGGCTCGCAGCTGGGCAGGTCTGTGCATGGCCATCGGCTGCAGCTAAAGCCACACGCTCTTGCCCCATTTGTGGGAGGAGAGCAGGCGCCACCTTGCCGGACCTCCGCCTTGTGGTACAGGCTCCCGGGCTCGGAACGGATTTTGTGCCGTGGAATGAGGTCCTAGGGGACAGAGTTGCATGGGCTCAGGCTGTCCTGGAAAGCATCTGTGGCCAGCTTCCTATGCGCCCACCGTCGTGTGCCCCCCAAGGATGTTTTTGGAAGCCTGTTGTTTTGCTAACAAAGGGTCACACAATAAAACAAAAACCGGAGGAAATAATGAAAGCGCTAATGGAGTTCAGACGGTTTTATAACTAAGCTGAAGCTGTTTTCACAGCCGCAGCTGAGACTGGCTTCAACTGTGTTGCTGCTGTTTCCCGAGGAGGAGGAATCTGCCGGTGCCATGTGTTTTGAAATGTGGGGTGAAGCGCGGCTCGGCCGCTGCGCACACCGGGTGCTGTTCCTGACGACTCTGTTATTCCTCCTCCCGCCCGCGCTGCGGCCCAGCGTTTCTGGATTTGTTGCACACACGTCTGAGCTCTTGCCTCTCAGTGGGAAACAACAAAGTTTAAAACGAGGAAACAGAGACTTCAGCTTCGGCAGGAGACGGGTTCCAGTCCACGGGGCGTGCAAGCGCCAGGAGCCTGTTTCAGAGAGAGGAACTTAAGGACAGTAGGATTTTCATCTAAAAGCAGAAAAGCACAGTTAGGAGTTGCCGGAAGGACTTATCTGAAAACAGCTCCACTTTGCCCAGAGCCGTGTGGACCTTCGGGTGGGCTCTTGTGGGCAGCACCGGAAGTTCTCACGGTGCTGCGGGAGCATCTGCAGGACCGCGGCCCCGTTGGTCTTCTGCTCTGACTTGCTGGTGAAAATAAAGCGCGTGTGCCCTTCAAGGACGGAGAGCCCAGTATGCAAACGGCGCTGCTGCCCTTCCCGGGCCACTGTGGCCACCGAGTTTTGTTCTGGCCCTTGAGTTTGGGGATGAAGGTCTGACCCTTGTCTTCCAATGGTCCCTCTAATTTGATGTTTGTGAGGGGACACGAACTGAAGGGACTGTCACATTTGGTTGGAGACTTAGAGGTGGAGAAGATGAAATCAAGGAGAAGACCCATCAATTCCCAGGGCTCTCGAGGCTGGAGGACTTCACACGGCCCTGGGGGGGACACTCACCTCCTGCTGCCAAGAAAAGGCAGGAAGGTCAAGGAAAAGGCAGCGAGGTCGTGATTCAGTTGCAATCTTCTCTTGCGTCTTGGCAATTTCTCCTATTTGACAGACTCTGTGGCACTGTGACCACGTGGCAGCCGTGTGTTCTGGAGACCACCTGCGGGACCACAGAGAGAGGATACCACCCGTGGGAGTGTCCAGGGCCTGCAGGGCACAGAGGAGAGCAGCTCCCCCTGCTCAGAGAGGCTGAGGAGGCAGGGGACATGCTGGGCAGGAGAGGGCAGCCTGTCCCCTTGATGGGATAGCCATGGAAGGGTGACATCATCAGCACTGTCCCTGCACACGAAGAGCCCAGGTAGGGACGCTGGCTGGACCTGGCTCCTGCACCACCCTGAGGAGCAGGTATGGAGAGCTGAGCTCATGCCGGGAGGCACAGGGCCTGAGGTGGGCACCATGCAGAGCGGCCTTGGGAGTCGTGTGGTCCTCAGGGGGATCACAGGTGCACCAGGGGCCCTGGGCTTGGGAGGCCCTGGGAGTGGATCTGGTGGTGGGGACTGTGTCTGAGGAACATCAGGACAGCAGGATGCTGGGGATGAGGCCCCAGGGACACCAGGAAGGCAGGTCAGGGCTGCAGAAAGGAGGCCAAAGATGATGCACGGGGGTCTCGGTGGGGTGAGCACGTTGCAATGTGCATGGAGGGCAGGAGGGGCTGTGCCACGTGGAGACCCTGGACCTCCAGGCCACAGTCGCCTGGCCCAGAGGCCTGCAGTGTGGCGGCACTGCTGGACTGGCCTTGTCCTAGGAGGCTGCCCAGAGGAGGGTCAGTCACACCCCACTGCAGAGGCACTGGTGGCAGGCGGGAGGTGACCTGGCTAGTGCCCATGGAGGTGTGGACTGTGCTTCCGGGTCCCGTTACCTTTTCCTTTCTTTTTCTTCCTCCCTCTTCCACTCTTCTTGCTCATTGGTGTGGTCTGAGCGTCCTGCCACAAACGCTTCCCTGGTAAACACAGCGTAGTTTCTTGCAAACTTGAAAGGCAGCGCGTTACCCTCTGGGGAGTTCTTCCTGATCTACCAGCCAGGAACAGGCCTGGAACAGAGCTCAAAGAAGCTTCGTCCTTGTGAGCTGGAGCTGGCCAGGGAGCAGCACTTCAGTGGAGGCGGTGGTGCTGGGAGTTCCTGGGGTGGATCTGAGGGCAGCATGGTCCACACTCGGGCCCCAGGCATCAGTCCTGTTTGCTCACAGGTCTTGGCCGGCAGCAGTATGCAAACGCTGACCAGGTTGGAGGTTCCCAGTGACCCTAGGACAGACCAGGGAGAGCCAGAGCATCTTGTGATGGTCAGATTAGGGCAGTGGACATGAAAGACGGGACAGAAGAGCCGAGGGAGTGTGCCTGGATGCTGAGCTTCCCTCCACCATTGCTGGAACACAGTCCATGCAGGGCCACCTCTGCTGACAGCGGTCCCAGCATGGTGGGACCCGCGGAGGCATCAGGACACAGCCCCGCAGGTCTGCAGGGCCGTGAGTTCCACAGAGGCCTGAGATGTGTCGGCAGGCTGGAATCGAGATGGAGCCCCTCTGAGGAAGCCACTCACCCAAGCAAAGATGTGTGTTGCTGCACGGGGCCATTTCCCTGTGACTCTCTTTATTTTTTATTTGCTGATAGGAAGAGACTGTTGATGAATACTTATGGGGCACTTCAGGCTGGAGTGGGGTTAATCTCTTTAGTTCAGGTGAGTTCATCTTAGCCACGATTCACTTCATTGGCTATCTGTAATGATTATTAACAAGCTTAAAGACCTCTGGGAGATTGTGGGTAAAAACGCAGCGCCAGGGAAGGAGGCTATCATTATGCTAATAGGGTCGGGAGAATAATTACTAGGCACAGTTTCCATAGGAATCCTTGGGACTGGCAGAGGTCACCAGGTTAGGAAATCTCACCAGCTTTGCATCCTGGTGGACACACACACACACACACACACACTTCTAATCCTGGGCAGGGAATATTAGACGTGTACCTACGCACACTGGCTTGCTATTGCATTAAATAAATCCACTGTGAGATGAAGGAAGACGTAAGAAATGATTTATGTTTTCCATGCCTCAATGAGACGTTTGATGGCCCTCGAGTGTGGGTTCTGCTAGGCTGCTTGACGTCCTTGGGCACATCACCTGCAATCCAGGGCGTGCTCTGTAGTCCTTCCCTGGTTTCCGATCTGCACAGACGCCTTGGCAAACGTGTCCCTTGCAGGAGCGACATCACCGGCTCAGTGTCCTCCTGCTTTTCCTTTTTCGCTCACATGCACACACACGCCCATGTCTCCTGGGGTCAGGGCCCTGCTCGGGCACACACAGCCCTAGAGGCCTTGGCCTGCATTCTCATCTACGGCATTGCCTGAGATTCCCAGGTGGGCTGCCCAGGACTCAGCTCAGGGCCTGTCTCCTGGCTCAGTGTGCTGTCCGTGGACATTGAATAGATAACTGTCCTTTCAAATGAGGGAGTTGTGTCTGAATCTCCAACACCAAATCCCTCGCAGGCCTCCCAGTTCTGGTGCCATGCACCTCAGGGGCAGGGAGCATTTACCCAGGAGCTCTGGGCCTGAGTGAGGAGCCAGCCTCCGTGCCCATCTCCACAGGTAGGCTGGCATCCATCCTCCGTGGGAAAGAGGCCGAGGGCTGCTGGCCAGGTGGCAGGGGTCAGCCCCACCTCAAGTCTCTGCGCAGGGGGCAACGGTGCGAGGGGCTACAGAGCAGGGCAGAGGCACACACCGCTGCCCTGCACAGAGCTGGGTGGCCGGGGGGTTGCCGCTGCACTCACTCTGGGAGAAAGGGGAGATCTGCGGCTGAGAGGGGCTCCTGGGAAGGGCAGGGAGCTCCACCAGAGCTGGTGACAGAGGTCCTCTCTCCGCTGATGGAGCTGCTGTGCACATCCTGAAGTGACAGCCCTGGGAGCCAGGTCCCTGGGGACGAGGCTGTCACAAAGTAATAGGCCCCGTACTGCAGTTCCACAGTGCCTCCAGGTACCCAGGTCTGAAAGCTCGTGTGCTCAACCGTGGGATCTAGTTGGAGAAACACTGCCTTGCTCTTTTGTGAGTTTGGCTCCTTTCCTAACTGCCTACGTTACCTGCAGTTCTGAACAGACAGCTTGGGAGCTCCCACATCAGGTCCTCACAGGGACCTGGCTGCCTCCCTGGCTGCTGTCCTTTAAGGGCACCCAAAGTAGAGCCAGCTGTCTGCAGAGGACCAGAGAACAAGGACTTGGTGGTGATGTCCATCAACATGATGAACTTGGGCCTGAGCCCACGCTGGCCAGGGTCTGTGGCTGCCCTGAGAAGGGCAGAAGTCCAAGTGCAGAAGAAGTCTGGGCTCCTCACACACACTCCTTTTCTCCAGCTAGCAAGTTCTCCCCACCCCATGGCCCCCAGGCAGAGTGGCACAAGGATGCAGAAAACCAGATGCTTAGGGGTTCTGGGCATGGCACATCAGGGACACAGCCTTCGGATCCACTCAGGAGGGAGCCTCTCCCCTTAGAGCCCAGAAAGTTGGGGAGGCAAGGTCACGTAAAGTGCAGATGCTCCTCGGCAGGCACATCTCTGGCCCTTTGGTGGACACCCAAACCAGCCCTCAGTGGGTGCTCAGTACAGTGGCCCTGGTGACAGGTCATGGGGTGGTGGTGCCGCAGGTGGTGACCAGATAGTATTCAGAGCTGGTTCTGCAGGAGCTGGGCGCAGTGCCGTTGGCACCCAGTTCTCCTTTGCGACAGTGGTTTTTGGTGCTGTGAACTGAGTTGTTACATTTGATCTTAAAAGCCAGAAGTGGTCACTAAGCCCAGGAAAAGCTCAGAACAAAAGGGATGGGTTTTGAAGGTCAGTTTTTATGCTGCTTTAATGACAGGTCTTAAATCTCAATTTGGGTGAGTTTGGCACTTGCTTTCGTTGCTGCCCAAAAGATGTCTAGTGAACGCAACAAGTTCAGATAATTGGCTGGCTACTTTTTCTGGCTCAATTACAATATTTTCACGCACAACTAGCTACCATCATCAAGAGGTCACATGCACCTGCTTATTGTAGCCTATTTAGATTGCTGTTTCAAATATTTAAAGGAGAGTGCCAGTTCCAGCAGCACGGGCAAAGACCCAGGGTTTCCTTCACCAGAACTCCAAGGCCAGGGAAGCAGGACTGCAAACTCGTGCCTAATTTCAGCAGGAACACCTTGAATTGAGTTCTCCATGGAGAGTTATTTCTTCTTTCTCTTTTGATTCCAAGTGTAGGGCAAGTTCCAGTGCAGTCTGGGAAGTCCCTTGCCACCTTGTAAGAGCGGGGACAAGAGCAGAGGCCATGTCAGGCTGGGTAAAGCTCCCACAGAAACCCTGTCATGAGGGTCAGCCCAGCAGGTGCATCTACACACCTGGGTGGACCCCACTCTGGGCACATCCCAAAGTGCAGCAGCTTCCACGTGAGCACAGTGTGACCTCCACCCTCCCAGGAGCCTGGGCAGGGCTCAGATGCATGCATGTGGATTCCTGTATCATGCCAGGAAAGTGCAGAGGAAGGGTCAGTTGCTGCTGTTTGGGGGCATGGCAGACATGAGCTGCTTGAGGTGTGTCCACCTACACGGACCCTCATCCTTCCTCTGGGTCCAAGCATTCCAGAATAGGTGAATCTCTAAAAATGTGTAAGTGAAATGCATGTTACATCACCCTGAAAACCTCATGGACTCCACGTAGGCTGAGACTGAGGGTGGGAGGAGAGAAGTTTGCAGCTGGTCTGCAGAGGTCAGGCTGATGAATGGAGGGAGGTTCCTCCACCCCTTCGATCTTCCTGCGCATCCAAGCAATGAACAGACCAGTCGGTGGCATGCTCCTTAAATTTGTCGCTGATGCACCACTGCTCTCTGCACCAGCCTGCCCTCTTGGTGGACGGGATCTTAGGCCTCTGACGTCTCCCAGGCAAGCTCCCCGCTCCAGCACATGATGAATCTCCCTCACAGAGCGCTGCGAGAAAGCTGAATGGCATGGAGATAGTGGCATGGGAAGTTCTGCTTCCACCTGGCCACCATCTCCCCCAGATCCCTCTCATGGAGGGCTGTGGGAAAGCTGAACCGTGTGGAGATAGCACATTCTGTCATATCCACTGACTCTGCCTCCCATCTCCCCCAGGTCAGATGCCTCAACATCAGCCCTGTGTCTTCATGGTTTGTTCCTGTGGATCGGGTCCTAGGTGGTCCAGCACTCCAGGGATGAGCAGCACAGATCTCAGGAGCACCTCTTGGCCAGTCTGCAGAGTGCCTGTGGGTCCAGCCCTGTGGGGTCCTGCCAGGCTCTGCCTGTCCTCGTCTGCTGCCTGTGTCAGATGGAGGAGGACTGTGTCTCTGTGGCTCATTCTCTGGGATTCCCCAGCTGCGTTTGCCCCATAGTGGGGACCATCAGCGGTTCCACATTCCAGGTCTTCCCTCTGGTCCCGTTGCTGGACTTACCTGCTACCAGCTCCCCAGGGCTGGCCTGACTCATCCACAACTCCTGAGTGGATGTGAGTGACTCTAAGTCCATGAACGATGCCACCCCACCAGAAGTTGGTGGAACACTAGGTGTTTTTAAATGTTATAAGCAAAGGTGCACATTGACAGTATTGTAAGCAATTGCTGCTTTTAGAGAACATCTTTTTTTAAAGTAGTCTCACGGATATTAAATAATCTTATCTTTAGAAATAACTTATTTTAGAAAGATACAATGTCCAAACAACAACACACACACATACACATATATATGTACATATGCACACACACACAAATTCTCCTACACACGTAGCCACATGGCGACGTACGTGCATGTATACTTACACACACATGTGCACGTACACGTGCATCCATACACAAGCCCTAATACGAACATACATGCAGGAGCCACATGCACATGCGTGTGCAGTGTGGACTGATAAATAGCTGGCAGGTGTGCCTGGGGAAGCCTCCTCCTCCTGTGCTGATGAGGTGGATTGGAAGGACCCGGGGAGGCAGAGAGGGAGATGACAGAAAGCCACCCTGGCGGGTTTTAAAGGTGGGGGCATCCACTCTACCCTCCTGAGAGGCAGCGTGAACAGTCGGGACGGTGTGACATTCACCAGTGAAAACTCAGAGGGGAGCTCTGGCAGAGCACGCCATCTTGCTTGTGAGGAGGTGGGACAAGGGGACCCAGCTCTGTGGCCCCGGGGCCAAGGAACCCCGTGGCGCTCACACAGTTGGAGGGGTGGAGATAGTCAGCACCCTTTGCCATGGCCGTTTGCACACCTGTGGGTTCCGTCCTGGGACACACGTGCAGGAAGGCACACTGAGTCTCCTGGTTGACGATGAGCCTTGGCTGGAGAGTGGCACCTCACCTCACCTCATGGACAGAAGGGATCCGTCACCATCAAGGCAACTTCAGTGCCATGCTCCACGTCTGGCCCCATCGCAGCGCGGGTGGTTTCGTCTGCTCTAGGAAATGCTCTGCCTGCATAGGGGAAGCGATTGATCTCGATGATCAACATAAGCACGCCCTCAGACAAGTGTCCCAGGAACCGTCTCCATCTACAGCTGCTCATGTAATTCCCATCCAAAGTCCAGCCACGGGATGACTCTGAGAAGGGCGTGTGCTGCCAAGTCACAGTTATCCAGGGCCTTTCCTGCCAGATGGCACTCATGTGTGAGGGGCAGAGGACCTCCTCCGTTCTGGCCAGTGGTGGGTTGAGGGTCTGCTAGAGACTAGGAAAAGTCATGGGGCACAGAGGACCGAGGAGGTCTACCCTGCCGCAGTCCGTGGAACCCTGCTCCGTGATGGCCAGAGGTTGGCTCTGGTTACCCACACAGGGTGACCCTGGCTGTGACTGGAGTCCCTGGGAGACACGAGCCACACGGGTTCTGGGCAGCTGACAACCCAGAGCCCTCGCACTCCCTGGTGAACCTTGCCCAGAGCAGGTCCCGAGCTCCTGTGGGCGTGCGCCAGCCGTCCTAGAGCCATTGACTTTGCCAAGGGGGACAGTGCATTTGTCCCCTCACCCATTTTGGGCACCTCACCTGGCTGTGTCCTCAAATGCTTCCTAGAAATGCAGTGTCCAGGAGCTGCACAGGCCCTGTATGAGATACATGAGCGGCCGCTGGGTGACCTTGAAGGGTGTCCCCAGGGTTTGTGACACAACGCTCCCACCCCTCTCCCTCGGCTCCATGAGACCCTGGGCTCTGGAGGCTGCTCTGCCTCTGGAAGCTGGGTCTAGACACGGCAGATACAGGTGGCACTGTGACACAGCCCAGAGGTGGGGGTCCCCGGCATGGCCCTACCCGTGTCCTCACTTGCAGGTGGACGCATCATGGCCAGTGCAGGCTGCGCACAGTGAAGGTGTGGCCTGTGTGTGACGTTCCCACACATGGCCTCTCTCTGCGGTGGTCTCCAGGGACATTCAGGTGGGAGAACAAAGCATCCTGACTCTTGTCTCTTTCCAGAAACTAGGCTCTGATCAAGCAGCCAACCATGATTGCATTGTTGATAATAATAGAATTTTCCTTTACTTCCATTTTTAGTAAGGAAAAAAAGCTTTTTCTTAATAAGGTGTGAGGACTGAGGAATGAGTAGACTGAGTCTTCCGCACATGGGCCTGGGGGGCCGTTCAAGATCCAGATTACAGTAGCAACCCAACCGAGATTCGCTTCCCTTCCCTTCGACTCTGTCAGGAGCCTGTCACCGAGTCCAGCCAGACCCCAGGGGGCGTGTCGGGGAGGAAAGGAGAGCTCCACCCACCGGAGGGGCGGTATCTGCGTGTGCTGGTCAGATTTCCCTACACAACGGGATGCGCCCATTCTCCTGTGTGATTGTGAAACTCCTCTGCAGGAGTTCCTTATACATTCATCAAATGAATAAAGCCCATTCTACCCCCGCTGACGACGGCAGGAAGGACCTGCGTGGCCAGCATGCCCTGCTGCGCCTGGGCAGCTCCGCACGTGCTCGCCTTCTCAGGGCTCCACACAGAGCAGCGTGATGCGTGCAGATGCCCAGGGGCCACGTTTCTGGTGGAGAAGGCACGTGGCAGCGTCGCAGAGGACGCGGCCGCCGACGGCGGTATTTTGTTGGGGGTTTTGAAGGCAGAGAGCCCCGTCCGCCTGGCGCTGCTGGTTTAGTTTGCGAGTCCTGCACTGAAATGCAGCAGCCCGACCTCGCTCGCGGCTGACTCCTGACCAGAACTGAGTTCTGCTGCTGGATCTGGACGCACAATTAAGGCTCGCTATTGGGATTTTCCTTCACAGCCCAGCGGTTTTGCAGAACGCTCACTTTGGCTGGTGACGTTTCGTCCAGGTGGACCCCACCCGCATTCCCAGCCGGGGGCCAGCCGGGCAGCGGGCTTGGGGAGGTGCAAATGAGGCGTAAGTGCGAGAGGCGCGGGTCCTGGTTCTGGGCGATATTTTAAACAATTACAGATGGCGGAGGGCCGGCCCTAATTGACAGCGGTGTCAGCACGAGAGGAGGCTGACAGGCGTCGGGAACAATGATTAATTACCGCGCGGTCCCGGGCGCTCCCGTTTCCTCTCTTGCAGCTCTGAGCTTGCGTGGACTCTGCGGCTCCCGTTACACCGTTACACCGCGCGGCACAGGAAGGTGCTGTCATTGCCCTGTCGGGCGCCACTCAAGCCAGTCCCCACAGGCTGCTCCCGGCGCACCCTGGGCTCCGGCAACCAGCCGGATGGGAAGCAAAAGTGTCCCTGCCCCTGCTAAAAGCAAGGGGTGCCTGGAACAGGGCTGGCTCTGCGGATGACCACGTGAGGGCCAGCTCTTTGTTGAATCACTTTACTTTTTTCCAAAATTATCTTTGTGCTAGAGTGACGGGTCACACAGGGATGTGTCCTTCTGTCCCAGGCTGCAGAGCTGCCCCGCCATCCTGCACTATGGCCACTACCGTGCTGCTCTAGGGGCGACTGCACCAGCCTGGGAAATGGTGGGGGGCAGCTGCTCACAGGGTGAGGGAGCCCAGGCCTGCCACCCGGTCCAAGCAAGTGTGGTGACTGAGTCCCGGCCTCCCGGAAGGTGCTCTCTGCACCTGCCTGACCCTCTTAGTGAGTGTCTTATAAAAGGCAAGGCACCTTCTATAAGAAAGCTTCACAGTTATAAAAAATCTTGATGCCCAGCGTCTGGAAGGAGCCTTTTCCAGAGGCATTTCTGGGAGAGGTTTGTCCCCAGAGGCCAGGGAAGTGTTGATGATGGGGTGGGCAAGTCACAGGTCAGGGCAGAAATTGCACCACAGTGCACCAAAGGCAGCCCTCACGATGCAGAGATCTCCGACAAATGCCAGGCGACACCACCTGTGGACATGGGAGAGGCAAGATCTGCTCAGATAGCCACGTGGTTCCCCAGGGAGGGTGGGGAGCCCTGAGCAAGGAGTGGACAGAGCCTCGCTTCTGGCTCTTCAGGGCCCCACAGGGCCCCCTCTATGCCAGGCCACGCCCAGGCCCACCCCTCCTGGCAACCTCCCAGGATCATTCCACCTTTAGAGCTGGAACAAGGACAGCATGTCTGTGGTCCTGGTCACAGACCTCCCTGACCCTCAGGGACCACGGAGCCCAAGTGAAATGCATTAGCGCAGACGTTCCCACACCAAAGCGACACCAGGCGTGTGCGGCTCTGCCCAGGAGGAGAAGGCCAGCGTTGTCCCTGGGCGCCGTGCCGAGGTCCACCTCCTCCACTGCAGCCACCACCTCTGTCCTCAGGCAGAGGCCTGTGGCACGTGAATCCAGACCCTCTGATGTGCTCCTGGGGTCCTCACTCCCGCCTGTGGGAGGAGAGTGGGTGCAGAGGCCACGCTGGGGAGCCCCTCTGGAAGTCCAACACACAGCCTGTGCCCCACTGGAGTGTAGCAGGAGGACAGCCAAGGGCACTAACGGGGCCTAAGACCTCTGCAGAGGGAAGATGGCGGAAAACCGATCAGACCCCAGGTGGGTTTCCCCAGACCTGCGTGGGAAGGACACACCGCCCACCGCCTGGTGTAGCCGCGAGGACAACCAACCAGAGGACAGCGAGAAAGACTGCAGCCACTCAGCCCAAAATGCAGCAGTAAACGACATTCAACTCCCTCCTGGGGAAAAGCAAAGCATACCTCCTAAAATTACAAGTATTCAGAAACCCGGCCAACACGGCTGCGGGGAGGGTGTGGACAGGCAGGGTGGCTGGAGGCTCTTCTGTCCAGCGCTGGCTCCTTCAGCGCTGGGCTCGAGGCCTGCAGCAGGCCGCCCTGGAGAGCCGCAGCTCGCTCACACACACGGCCCCATGCAGACGTGGACTCATCCACCAGGCTGGAGCCCTAATGCGAAGTGACACCTGCATACAGGCTCCCCAGGACCAGAGCGCACAGCAGCCTCCCGTCTAGACTGCCTGGGACGCGGGGGAGTCTGCCCTTCTATTATTTTGAGGAAACACACTCCATCCTGAAGCAGTTCTTTTTGATCACACTCTGACGTCCAATTCTCCATGGCTCTTGGTTCCGAGCAGTGCGCCTCCTGTTTCCTTCTCTGACAATTAGCATCCAGACCCTTACGTCAGCGTCCCGGGAGCTTCCCTGGAAGCGGCTGGTGCTTCTGCAGCAGGAAACTTGCAGCTCCCTGGATGGCAGCTCTGGGGCCAGCCCTGGGCAGGGAGGCCCGGGGGCCCACAGCTCCCCCAGGCCATCTGAGAGGTGTCCCCCATGTCCCCCAAGGTGACGCATCTCTCAAGCCCAGCAGTACCACCTCATCAGAGTACTGCTGGCCAGTGGCCTCTGGAGGAAAGCGTCCCCAGCATTGAAAAGAAAGCTGGCATCTCATGGCTGGCTCTTGCTAGCACAGCTCGCAGGGTAACAGTTTGGACAAAATCCTGTGGTTCTTGGTGTTCGGTTTTTGGCACTTGGTTTTCTTACCCTTGGGCAAGTTCAGAAAAGGGTGCTTGGGGAGATGCACTGCAGATCCCTTTACACGTGGCTCCTGCCTCTATCCCAGAACGTGGCCACAGCATGCAGGAGACGGTGCGTGCCATGGACGCCATGGATGGAGGGCAGGAGAGGCTGAGGTGTAGAAGGCGTCTGTGATTTGCACCCTCTTTAGTGGGAAGTGTGGAAACCAGCACTGAAACCTGGGTCCTCAGCCTCCCAGCTGTGGTGCTTTCCCTCAGAAGGCCCAGGGTTAGCACACGCCCCTCTCTGGGGTGCTACCAGATTGGACTGGCAACAGCTTAGAGACCCTGGATTGTCCATGTTTTGCTGAGACTAAAGAGAGCTCTTTCTCTATGTGTGTTGGAAATATTTAGCTGACTCATCTCAGCTAGGGGAAACATGGGTTTGCACACTCTGATCGTCAAAGAGTTAATACCCTCAAAATGGAAATAACTCAGGACTAAATATGGAAAAGCAATTGTCCTGATATGAAAATAAATGAGGGCATGCACACCGTACAAGGAGGCAGCAGGAATTTCAGGGAAACCTGTACATGAATTTGCTAACCTCTTATGATCAGGTTTAAGTCAATGTGCAACTAAGCACAAGTAGCATTTTTCACCTGTGTGGTGAGCAAAGGGTCAAGGAATCCTTCTAGATCGTGGTGACAGTGGTGGGAGAGAAATCCCTTCCCACACTAGGGAGAATCAGTGGGGTAGGAGTTTTCCAGAGTCATTTGGCCGTGTTTTTGCAAAGCCTCAAAGATCTGCATGCCCAGTGGTGGTGGTGACCCCACATTTCAGAAATCTCCCAAAAAATCACTGGATAAAGTGGGAAGGTTTTCATTTTGGCAAAGTTCGTAATGGTGACAAATTAGAAATAGCTTAGATATTCAAAAATGCGATCCTGGTTAAATAAAGTATGATAGCATTCTAATGGACTTCACATAAGATTAATATTTCATACATCTAAGCTTAATAGAACAATATTAAAAATTACTGAATACTATGATCCCAGGGTTTTAAGTAAGAGTAAAGAGAAGAAAAACCGAAAGTCTGAAGACAGTAATATAGGGCTTTGCAAAGATCACGTGGTTATAGAATGAAGGTGTCTCCTTCTATTTCATTGTTTGCTAACCTTCCTGGGTTTCAATCTCAGTAGACAACAATTATTTTCATGCTCAAGGGCTGGGGATGTAGCTTCGTGGTAGTGTGCTTGCCTCACATGCACGAAACCGGAGACCCAGCACCAAACAATTTTATTTTCATAATTTAGAAAATATTGATTCTAATTCACAGGAGATCTCCCTATTCATGGCTCATGTAGCTGGTTGGACACTGGTTGGACATGTGAGCTTTGAGAGGACCTGCGACCCCTCAGTACTCTCGCCCATGCCCTCCATGGCAGGCCTTCCATCCCATAGCCTTGCCGAAGCTTGGACCCACCAGATCTTCTTCATACAGATCATTGTTTCCCTCTTCTCCGTCTCCTTTCCTCTAGAAGGTGAAGCAGGATGCACTTTGACTTCCTTTTAAATGCTGATGATATATTCTGTTTATGATAGGAAATCCGTTTGCAATGGTCCATTCTTAAAACATCACCAAGTGCCTCTAAGTGCCTGTAATTTTCCGGTTCTTCTTTGAAACAGTTTTCCTCCTGAGTGTTTTCAACAGTCAGCATCTTGAGATGGTGAAGTTTGCAGATGTCAAATGTCGCCTGTCAGATGAGGCCCAATCTTCTTTGAGAATCAGTCTTCAAGGTGTGGGGTACCCAATGTCAAAGTGTCACTGGCTCTAATGATGAGAAGCTGAAGTTCACTAGTATTCCTCTGCTGTCTTCCTCTGTTCCCAGGTCCAGCCCGGGGCCCCAGGGTACGTCCAGTTGTTGTCCACCGTGAATCATGTTCTCCCAAACCCCTGGGCTGAAGCCCTAAACCACCAGGAACTAAGAACGTGGCCTTAATTGGAAAGAGATCCTTACAGAGTAATCAGATTAAGGAGAAGCTCTCAGGGGAGGCCCTGAGCCCATAAGACTGCTGTCCTTACGGGAAGAAGACGTGCAAACTCATGGAGAGACCAGGGCCCACACAGGGCTGCGGCGGGGGACGTGCGGAGAAGGCAGGTCTGCAAGAAGGGAGTGGCCTCTGCCTGCAGGCCACAGGACAGCCAGAAGACAGCCTGTGGTGTCAGCCCAGGCTATGCCGCTCTATTTCCGTGGCCTGGGCGTCTGACACAGTAGCCTTCCTCGCTCCTGAGTGACCCTGGCCAGCTGCGCATAGAATGTCCCTAATTTGGAGAACCTGATGTTTTCAAGATGAGATGCAGGAGTGCCGTGGGCCGCCGCATCCCAGCACACTGCAGGGGTGGGGTTTGTCGCCGTGAGCCCCGGCCCCTGGCCTCACCGTGGCTACGCAGACCTTCGCCTGGCCAAGGGGGGCAGAGGTGCGCCAGACTCCCTGTCCTGTTTCCAGCATTTCCTTCTCCAAGTCAGCGTAGTGCGAAGTGGTGAGTTGACCCAGGAGTTCCCTGGCGTGTGCAAGGAATCAATGATTGTCAAAAAGAGCTTGGTGACATCCGAGGGCCAGGCACCACCCTGGGGGTGGACTAGGTGGGAAGGCCTTGGGGGGATTACCCAGGGCAGCGGGCCAGGCAGCAGAGGCGTGGCAGGCTTGGAAGTGCCTGGACATGGAGGACAGGTCTTCACAAGTGGGACTTAAGCACCGAACCAAACCACGTGGCCAGGATGGTCGCCAGCGGTCACGCTGCACAAGCTGGACCTACAAGCTGCTTGTGCTAGTCTGGCAGAGGAGCTTCCTGGAGGCGCAGGCCTGCCCCTGGGCTGCCTGTGTGTGACTGTCACCTCAGTCCAGAGAGAGCCCGCCAGCCACTCTGTCATCCTCCTCCTGCCACTCAGACAAAACTGTCCCTAACAGAAGGCCAGAGGAGCACGTGCAGACAAATAGAGATGGACCTGCACCCACGCCCCGTGGTCCTCCACCAGGCCTCCGCCCACTTGCCCCGTCCTAGAGGCAGAGAGGTGGGTGCCGCGCAGTCAGGGCGTGGGCTCCCTGGTGCCGCATGGAAGTGGGTGCTGGCAGGATCCGGGGTTTCCACCATCCGGCCATTGGCATTCCGTCAGGTGTGTGTGTGTGTGTGTGCACACGCGCATGTGTGCCTGAGAGAGCAAGAGACAGACACGAAGCAAATCAGAGACACTGATTGTTCAGCGGGTTCTTGGCCACAGTCTTGTTCAAGGTCCCGAGAGCGGCACTCAGCTGACAACCACTTTCCATCTAGGAACTCATGCAACTGAGGGGAGACCTTGTGCAGAGGCAGACTCTGAACACACAAGGACAGGAGTGGGTTCATGGCAAAGGCGCAGGGTGGGGGTCAGCGGGTGGAGGATGACCAAGAGCAGCACCGGGCGGTGGGGCTGGCCACCTTCGCAGATGCTTTCTGCGGCTGAGGTGGGCGGGCTCCAGGACCCCGCCTCACTGAAAAGGTTGTCAGTTTTCAGATGCTGCTGACCCAGCGCGGGGAGTGGGTTAGCTGCATTCCAGAGCCCTTGTCTGAATCTGAGAGCTCTGGCCACTGATGCTTTGTGGGACGCTGGGGAGAGACAGATGCTGAAGGAGCAGAGACCTTCAGAGGGACATGCGGGGCTCCACCTCTGGCCCACAGGCTGCGAGGCTCTCAGGACTTTATCAACAACCTTGGGCTTTTGGTGAGCTTTGGACTGAGAGCTTGTGGAAAACAGGGTGGCGATCATCCTCCCGGTGGCAGCCAGCCTATTTAAATTTTTGTTTAACTACTTTGTTATTCAATTATTTTCTTTGCTTTTTTAATGAAGGAAAGGACAAGTCCATATTACTTGCATGATTTTGGCCACAGAAAGACATTAAATATACATGGAGACGTGGGTCAGAAGGAAAGCCAGGAGGAAGGAGCCACTGCCCCGCAGGAGACTCTGGGAGGCCAGCAGGTGGGAGAGCACAGGCCTGCAGCCCTTCCTTCCTCTCCTGTGCTTCCCAGTCCTCTTGCATTTGGTTATTCATAATTGTGCAATGACCTGCTGTTCCCACGCCATTCAGGGGCACCGAGAAGGCGTCTGAGATGAACATCAAAAGCCTCATTCGTTCAGGGGTGGAGAGCAGCTCATGGGCAAAGAGGTCCCACTCAGCCTGTGCTGACACCCTGGAGAGACACCCTGGGGAGCCCCACTCTTGATGTCCCACAGCCCCGAATCTTCAGGGGACAGTGGATACACTAGCACTGCCACAAAGACTAACACTGGTCCTAACTTTTTCTCATTTATAAGAAAGTGAATGATAAAATCTCTAGAAACTCAACTAAAATTTTTCACTGATGACTTTTCTGGAATAGAAAGGAAAAAGGGAAAGTTATGCCTGATACAGGCATAAATGGACGTGAAGATTTCCTGGTGACACTCAGCGCACAGCCCGCTCTCCTGTTAGCTTTCTACCTGGGCAAACTCGATTTCCTGGGGATCGTATATAAAGTGGAACCAGATGCTGAATATATACCCCAAAAATGGCATTATGTGTTAACGTTACAAATCGCCCCTTCCCGAGTTGGTCATTAAAAGATGACTGCATAGCATCCTCTGATTCTCCTGAGTTCCAACCTGCTTGATGGCAGACAGAGGGACAGAGGTTGCTATTTAGAATCACCAACAGGCCAAAGTCAGTGGGACAGGAGCGGCATGGTGACATCAGGGTCTCTTAAATAATGCCGATGATAATGTGAGAGCTAAGGTGTTATAGCACTTGCTGTGCGTTGGCACTTTGCTGGAAGATTTTATAAAGATCATCTTTTTAAATCTTTGCAGTGACACTGAAGCTTATTATTACATCGGCAAACCTCATCCTCTGAGACAGGCAAAGTGAGAACCTTGTTTCCTGGCTGTCATTTCCAAAGGAACAATTCCCCTGCCCCTCGCCAGCCCTGACTTACTCCTTCCTAGGGCAGGGGAATTTGGAGAGGGTCCTAGCTGGTTCTGCCAGCTCCTCCTTCCAGCCCCTTTCTGAGCTGCAGGTTAGTTGGGTGTTGATCTCTTTGCCCGGTGGCTGTAGATCTGGTAGCACTCGAGGGGCAGGGGCTCAGTCTACTGGGGGAGACGCAGGGGTAATCCCTTAGGCTGTTCACCAACGCCCTTGTCTAAATTGACTGCGTCAGAAATAGAGGTGATATTTTCTTCCTCCCTCTGTGCTATTTCTTGATAGATTTTGAGTTCTGGAGAAAAGGAGATGATGTTGATCCACCCGCCTTTGAACTGTAGCAGACTGCCTTCCTACAGTGAGGCCTGAGTGTGTGAGCTGGGCACCCTGACGTGGGAACAGCCCCCAGCTCCCGCAGAACCAGAAAATGAGGCTAGAAAGGAGAGCAAGCTAGGGAGGGTTCTGTGTGACTGCGTACCTGGAGCCGATGCCTCTGTCGTTGATGACGCCCCACTCACAGCCCACAGAAGCCTCGTGGGATCGAGTCAGTGATACTGATCACCCATTTTTATTTGTGGTCACTTCATCTTCCACATAAATTTCAAAGTTTGGGCAAGTGCCTGGCCTACTAAGAGTCTCTTTCTGCATCGGGCTCCCGTAGTTGGCCCAATGTTTAGATAGGTAGGTAGACACAGATAAATAGATGATTGATAGATGACTGATAGGTGACTGATAAATGGATGAATAGATGATTGATAGGCAGATGAGAGGCTGAGATATGAACAATTGATAGACGACAGATAAAGAGGTAGATGGTTATATGTGTCTGTGCTCCCCAGACAAGGAAAGCTCGCCGAGTTCACAGAATGGAAACTCTCCCTGCAGCTTACCTAGGTGCCACTTGGTTGGTTAGGCAGGAAGATGGATGGCACCACCGCGCCTACTCCAGGGGACTTCCTTCAGTAGGACTCAATAGCACACAACTATAAAAAACTCAAGGCGTCCAGTCCAAGGTCTGCATTTGAGGGTGTGGAGACAGAGCCAGTGCTGAGGAGCACATTCCCCTGAGCCCGAGGCTCGAGGTCGCAGGGCCAACGGTCAGCCCCTCCTCACTTCGACAGCTCTGTCCTGCTGCAGGGAAGTCTTGCCTCCTTTCTCTGTCCCCAGCCTGCAGCCTCCTGCTGGGACACCTCTTCTACCAGACAGGAAGCCTCCTGCAGCATCCTAGTCACCTACTGGGCTTACTGTTCCCAGAAAAATCTGCACTCCAGGCCAGTGGTGTCCCTCAGGCCCACAGCCCACCCTTTCTCAAAGGAACCTCTTCTGTGTCCTCTCTGATCACCAAACTCATGAGGCTGCTGTTGGCTGTAACCTCGACCCTGCATGGAGACCTGTGGAGCATGGTGGGTGGGAGGCAGCCCACTCTCACACCTGGGGACACGCCCAGTGATCCCGGCACTGTATCCAGAGCAGTTCATAACCACTGTCACCCAGGAAGCAGATCCTGTCCAAGCCAACAGTTTTGGGGAGACTTCCTCACAGCAGTGGCACTTCGCCCCCCACCTCCCTGCCTGCTTCTCATGGCCCACGGGGCGCATGACGGCTGGCCCCTTGCCGGGCTGGCGGCTCCGCACACAGGCCCCTGGAGCATCCTGGGTCTCCGCTGCAAAAGGCTCATCCCGACCCTCATCACGCATGCAGGCCTGGCAAGTGTCTGTCTCCAGGCCCCCAAAGAGCTCTGCCCTCCGACCTGCTGTTCTCCCTTCTGTTTGGTTTGCAGGGAGCACACTCATTACACAGCACATGATTTTTAAGCCTGGTTAGCACTCAGGCTGTTTTGCATTTTAAATCTGTCTCTTGGCCAGTAGCATTCCTGGCCCCGTCACCCTGGGAGCCCGCTTTCCTCCAGCAGCTCTCTGCCCTGGCCCCCTCTTGCTCTCTTGTAGCTTAAACACACTGTTAGACCATCTACAATCTTCCGGTTTCAATCTGTTCTCAGCTGGCTTATCAGAGAGGCAACTGGAATACCAGAGTGTCCTGGGTAGCTGAATAGCATTGCGGATGCTGGACACCTGAACACATGGTGCATGTCAGGCGCACAGTACAGTTTGCTGTGAGAGTTCAGTTCTCAGCCAGTCTTTTTTGGTAGAGTACTAACTTTCCATTGCTGTGACAAAATACCTGAGAAAATCAACTTAAATGGGGAAAGCTTTATTTTGACTTACAATTTCAGAGGTTTCTGTCCATGGTCGCTCTGCTCTGTTGATTCTGCCCTGAGATGAGGCAGAACATTGCAGTAGGGAGAGCATGGTGGATCAGCAGAACGAAGCAACTCAGCTGCTGTTAGCCAGGAAGCATGGGAGCAAGAGAAAGGGGCAGGGATAGATCAGCCTTCTGGGGCATGCTCCCAGGGACCTGCTTCTTCCAGCCAGGCCCCACCAGTTTCCACCCCTCCCAGCAGTCCGTTCAGTTGTGGAAGGATTGATCCACTGGTGAGGCCCTAGCCCTTGTGACCCACTCACTTCCCTGAAGCCCCAGCTCTGGCTCTCGCTGCCCTGGGGACCAAGTCCTGCACACCTGAGCCTTTGGAGTCTGCACCCTGTCCAAACATAGGCACGGCGTTTT
Source organism: Glaucomys volans (assembly GCA_020662805.1). Lineage (NCBI taxonomy): Eukaryota > Metazoa > Chordata > Mammalia > Rodentia > Sciuridae > Glaucomys > Glaucomys volans. The sequence continues at coordinate 450,839 of JAJEJO010000187.1, read as the reverse complement.
CAAAGCCCCATGGAGTGAACTTCTTTCAGAGAATATTTGTCTTTCGCTATTTCTTGTCACTTGATAAGGGGTCCCTTTTCCTGTGCATGAGAGTCCTCAATGTGTGCCGTGCCACGGGACACGCTAGCTCTCCCCCAGGTGCCTTGGGACACGCTAGCTCTCCCCCAGGTGCCTCGGGACATGCTAGCTCTCCCCCAGGTGCCTTGGGACACGCTAGCTCTCCCCCAGGTGCCTCGGGACACACTAGCTCTCCCCCAGGTGCTATGGACATGCTGCCCTCTCCCCCAGGTGCCTCGGGACACGATAGCTCTCCCCCAGGTGCCTCGGGACACACTAGCTCTCCCCCAGGTGCCTCGGGACACGCTAGCTCTCCCCCAGGTGCCACGGGACACCCCAGCAGCAGCCAAATAGCACTTTCCTTCCTCCCCACTCTTGGAAGCCCAAACGTGGCATGAGGCTCTCCTGCCCAGATGGTGCACTCAGAGGAGGGGTCTTCACCTGGGCACCTTGGGGCTTGCCAGCTGGGGCTGCAGAGGACTCTGGAAGAGGGCATCCCTGCACCACTCCTGTCTGTTCACGCTCATGGTCCCCCAACTTGTGGCAGCCCCCTCCCTCTGCTTTCCTTTCTTGCCTGTGGGAGCAGGAGTTGGTTTCCATTTCGGTTGCTGTGACCACGAATCCTGGGCAAGGGGGCCCTGGAGTGGGCGGAGCCTTCCCATGAGCTGCTATGAAGTTGGGCGGTTTCTTCTGCTCAAGTTTGATAGTTGGCTAAAGCAACGGACAGAACCCCAAAGCACCTTGTTTCCTACTCCTGATTGTAGAGAGAAGGCATCTCAGGAGCAGCCGGAGGGAAGGGTGCGTGGGACACGTGGCGGGTGGGGAGGCCGTGTGTTCTCTAGGCATGCCCCCTCCAGCACCAACCTGCGTCCACCCACCCAGAACCTGTGGTTCAGACTTGCCCTGGAGGCTCCCTTACACAGCCCTGACCAGCCAAGCCTGTGGCCACTGTGATGCACTCCACCTCCTGGCCCTCCGTCCCTCTAGCCACAGGGCTGATTCCCCCACAGCCATCCTGGGGTTCCCTGGTCTGCTCCCCTTGCATCTCCCCAGGCCTCTCTGGACTGGTCACTTGGCAGAGGGCCCACGTTGGAGCTCTCTGGACCTCTTAAAGCTGCCTCATTAGCATGAGCTCGGGTGCTGAACGGGGCGTGTGGGAATGCACCAGGACGCATTCACCGCGTCTCAGAGGAAACCCGAGGTTTTGCCACCTGTGAGGAACCAGGAGAGAGAAGGGCAAAAGTCAAACATCTCTTCCTTGTGATCACACCTGGAGACGCAGAAGACACCTCAGAGCAAGGAGAGCGCCCTCCCCCTTTCTGCCTTCTCCTAGCACAGGCTGCCTCTTCGAACGAGCATCGGTTGCTGAATGTTCTGAGAAACAGTCGTTGATGCACAGGACGAGCCTCCATGTCCATCCCAGAGTCCAGCTCGGGCATTTCACTGGCGCTTACCCACAGGGCCTGTCCCGTCTGAATCGGGCTGACACCCTGTGAGCCCTCCCGGGGGACCAGTGGATTGCAGTGGCCCTCCTCTCCTGTCTGCTGGCTCTCCTGGCATCTCGGAGTCACCACATCAGACCTCCATGTGCCTCCCAATCCCAAAAGCACTCGACCTTGAATGGCGTGGAAAGCCAGACGGTCTCAGAACTTCTGTCACCATCGTTTGCCATTTGCTCCTGACGGTCACAAAACCCTATTTCAGGCTTCTGAAAGAAAAAGCCTCATGCTCAATGGGTTGCTGACCAGCCAGTGCAGAAGGACTGCTCAGTGCTGCACCCAGAGTGACCTCCCTTCCCTCCTACAGCCCAGTGCAGGTCCAGGATCTTCAGGCACCCAGAGACGCACCCCAAGTCAGCAGGATACAGGAAAACTAGTCCACTTACCGCCTTCCAAGCTTCTAGGGAAGTTCAAATGTCGCTCATGAAGTTCAATATTTGGTCCATTGAAATAACTGGCAATAGGCAGACCAACAGGAAAAGAGGCTGCAAATTGGTCAACGTGCAGCAAAAGCCTCAGGAAGCCCCAGAAGGTTGGAGCCTAGGCACCCGTCCCTGGAGCGGGAGGGAGAGCTGCAAGCCATTTCTGCAGGAGTAGCGTGTGATTTTAATGGAGATGAGTGGCCCCGCAGAACCGGCAGTAAGGAGCCTGGGACGAGACCCTCAGGCTGCAGGGAGATGGTGGCAGCCCTGGAATTGTGAGAGCAGGACCACAGTGGACCAAGGTTGTCTCATCGCGTGGGTGCAGCCTCCTGGGGCCCAGTCCTCAGGAGAGGGGATGGGCACCACGGTGCTCAGGTGGGACCTGTCAGTCTTCCAGGGGTTAATCTTCCTGGGCTGGTTTGGTTTTTGCCCTCCCATCCCCTGATTTCTCAGGGAGAGGCCAGGAAAATCACAGTCTCTTTGGAATATCTACCTCTGGTCCAATGAGAGGACTTCAGATGACCCTACTGCACTTTGGGAGAGAGGCCGAGAGGCCAGGAGATGCCAGGGCACCCTCCATCCAAGAGCATCCAAGGCCTCCCAACTCCCTTTAATTCATGATGCTAGCATGTCAAAGCATCACACTCTGGGGATCATGTCCTGAGCCCCAACACTGTCCAAACTGATGAGCTCCTTCAGAATCCTCAAGGCAGCACACCCTTTCAAAGCCACCTGCATTTGCTTCTGGGAGAATGAGGACAAACTTGGGTCTGTACATAGCTGTGTCTGGAGCCACTCACAGGGTCCCCGTTTCCTGCAGGTGTTGAAGAGAATCGTTCTTTTATCCAAGTTTATGAACAGAGTCCATCTACCTCTTATTTCCTATGTTTTCTTCTGGTTTCTGAACTAAGTTACTGTCGGGGGCTTAGTGTGCTCATTTCCATAAACTCTGCTCAGTGATGTCGACTAAGCCTTGAGAGGTAAGAGCTGGTGCCAACGGCAGGCGTCCTGTATCCTGGTCCTATTTCTGTCCACTTGGCTGCTGATCACGTCTCTGAGAAGTGGCAGCGTTTACTTTGGAATTTCCACCCGGCGCTACATTACAATCTGAAGTTTGCCTGTTTTAAACGTTTATCTTCAAACATGAGACATTGTCTAAATAGGGCCAGAGGGAAGTCACAGACACTCCCCAATAACCTTCCAATAAGACTCACCCCAAATTCTGACTATCCAGCCACAAGCTACCAGCCAGCTCCATCCCCAGGTGCCACAGGGAGGGGGCTGGACCCCTCCCACTGTTGGTGGCAACCAAACTGTCCTGGGAAGACGCTGCCACCTGGTGGGCAGTCGGAGCAACTGCAGAGAGTTTTTCTGACTCCGCTCCTCCCTGTCCCAGCTCAGCCCATAGGGGTTGTCCACCTGTGGCCTCCCGCACTCTCTGTCATCGAACATATCCAACTTCCATGCCTGTTGTCCTCGGCCTCCCTCCACCCACTGCGGCAGGAGGATTTTTCTTTCCCTCCCTTCTCGGTTGGCAAGAGGACAAGTTGGGCCGCTTCTCTAGTAGCAGCCGAGTGAGCGCTGCGGAGACCAGGGGCCCGCTGGTCCCGAGCCTGCAGGGCCTTCTCTCGGGCCCAGTCAGCAAGGGCTGGTGTGATGGCGCTGCTGGGCTTGTCCAATCGCCAGTTTCTTTACCTCTGACTCAGCTAGAAACTGCAGAACAGACTACCGAGCTAAAAGCGGGTGGGAATGAGGACCCGGCAGCGGAGGGCTTAGTGGGCCAGGCGCAGAAAGCCATGCAGGAGGAGGGCCTGGGGGACGGGGAGCAGGGCTGTGGGGAGAGTGCCCCTTCCTCCTCAGGGTCGCCTGCATCTCCTGTGCATTTAAAAACGAACCCCTCCTTGGAGGTTCGATTGGGTGGAGACTCCCTTCCCCCAGGAAGGCAGCGTTCGCCACAGGCTGCCATCCTGAGGCCCTGGCCCTCTGCCACGCGACGCCTGTGAGATCCTAGGCTGGGTGTTCTGGGCTCTACAGGGCCTGTGTGGACGCTCCGACCCCGTGTTTGAAGGGATTGGCACCCGCTTGATAAGCCCGGAGGTCTCTTGCTCTTTCTCAGGGAAGCATGGATCACCCCGAAGCCTCCTTCCTGGATGGTGGGTGAGTGAATGGCTGCCCATCTGTGCTCAGTCTGACGCCACCCGATCGCTGCTGTCTCAGAAACTGCTCCTCGGCCTGAGCTCCACCCAGAGCTGCTGTGATGGGGGCTCCTGTGAGCCAGGCTGAGGGACGCGATGCAGGCAAGAGGGAAGGCCCTTGGGTGGCAAAGTGCTGCAGCTGTTCTGGAAAGCAGGGTGGAGTTCCCAGAGGGAAAGGGAACTTCCTTTGACCGGCTGTCCCCTGGGCTTTCCCAAGGGAAAGGAGTCAGCTCTTGCAGATTCTGCTATGCTCATGGTCACTGTGGCCAAGTGTGGGATCCACACAGTGTCCAGCAGCACTGTGGGCGGGAGCGATTCCTTCATGTACAATCCTTATATGTACAGTAAAATGTGAACGCGATGCCTCACATGTGGAATACTATTCAGCCTTGAAAAGGAAGAGGAGCCTGTGACATGTGATAGGTGGCCAAGCCTGGAGAACAGTGTGCTGAGAAGTCAGCCAGACATGGTGGAACACAGCCTTTTGGCATCGGTAGGTGGAATCCAATAAGAGTCAAAGACGTAATAGAATGCTGGTTATCTGGGGCAGAAGCAGGTGGAAGGGAGGAGGAGGCCAGAGATGACTACGTTCTGAGCAAGGCTCAGTCCAGAGAGGGAACTGTGAGGACCGTGGTCAGCGGGACCACATTGCACATTGGAGATTTTAGGTGCTCTTCCCACAAACCTGCAAACAGAAAGAGGTGTGGAAGGTGATGGGCGGGTCCAGCGGCCTGAGCGTGGATCCTCTCGCTGTGCAAAGGTGTTGGACCAGAGTGAGATGAACAAAGGCGTGCTCAGCGGAAATGCACTGAAAGGAAATCTGACCCCATCCTACAGAGAAGAAAAAGGAACTTGGTGAGAAAAGTTTACTGAGGAGTGAGAATTCAGCACTACTAGGAGAGTGTGTTTAGAGGACTGCCTTCTAGAACCATCCTGCAGAGGCCCGGGTCCCACACAGGCCCTCTGACCCTCCTCCTGTCCTGCCTCTCCTTCCCCGCCCTGAGCCAGCCACACCCTCCTGCATCTTCTTGCTGGACAGGCGACAGGACTGTGGTGAGCCCAGGTCACGGTCAGACAGACATCCAAGTGCGGCTGGGGGCCACTTAGGCCGTTGGTGCCCCGATGGCCTCCAAGGCCCAGCTCACAGCAGTGAGGAGGCCATGAACATCCAGGAGGCCCAAGTGTGGCTCAGGGCCTGTCTAGGAAAGGGGTAGAGAGCAGGGAGGCCCACTGGAGAGGAGGCCAGGAGGGAGAGGGAAGGCATGTGGTCAGGAACGGCACAGCCCCGCTGGGGGACCTGCAGAGGGCTTGGCCAGGTCTGTGTCACTGGGAAAGGACGTTGCAATGTCACCGAGGACATGGGCTCCAGGGCCTGTCACCAGTGTGCTGGGAGCCTCCAGCCCTGTCTCCCTACAGGGAGTCCTCGGGGGTCTGTCCACACAGCTCCCCACAGCTGAGGCGTGGGCCTCCATGGTGGGTGCTCCCTGGCACTCAGACTCCATGCCTCCATGGTGGGTGCTCCCTGGCACTCAGACTCCAGGCCTCAATGGTGGGTGCTCCCTGGC
>JAJEJO010000187.1:424515-445091 GCA_020662805.1 Glaucomys volans | reverse complement strand
CTCCCTGGCACTCAGACTCCAGGCCTCAATGGTGGGTGCTCCCTGGCCACACAGACTCCAGGCCCCCAGCCTCCCTGGTGGGCTCTCCCTGGCACACAGACTCCAGGCCTCTGCTCTCTGAGTTCACAGCTGCTGATGGGAAAGGACTTCAGGGCACAACCTCCGCTTCTTCTGGGAGTCAGATGGGACCCTTGCACCTGCCTCCAAGGCCACGTGTGAGGTGTGTCATGGGAGAGACAGGTGGAGGTTCCCTCAGACTAGCCACCTGGAAACAGGCAGGAGGCTGGGCCAGCAGGCGGCGGGTTTCGGGCTCAACAAGATGGAGGAAGTGAGCGTTCAGAACTGGCCCACCCTCCCCAGAGAACAGCCTGTCACCCATGGGTTCAGTCTCTGGGCTGGTGCGGGGACACCACCTCTGAGAGCAGCCAAGGGGAGGACAGGAGCAGTGGCTCTGGCTTCCCTGACCTGGCACTGTTGGCGAGATGACAGGTGCCCTGGCCAGGGCACAGCCCAGGAAGAGGGCTGCCACAGGCTGGTGGCCAGCACAAGAGGACAGGGACACTGTGATGGGACACAGTGCTGCGTCCTGGGAGAATCAGGTCAAGAGAAGCGGGAGAGGCCCCGTTGAGGTCTGGGAGAGGAGGTGCGTGAAATCATCCCTCTTCTTCCTGTTGCACCAGGTTGTCTGAGCGCCCTCTGCCTGGGCCACTGAAGGCTTCCTGTGCCTCTCAGCTCACCCGCTCCCTGGGCGCCTCTAGGGTCAGGGCTTCTGGAGTGAGGGAAGGGAGGCCACAGCAGCGCTCACCCCATGGCCCTCCCGGCCCTGCAGAGTCCTCAGACCCGCAGCAGCTCTGCCCGAGCGAGTGTCACGGGCCATGAGCCCTGCCCTGGCCAGCCCGTGCTGGTCCACCCTGGGCGGTTGTCCCCTGATTCAATGAGGCCCCCAGTCCACCAGGGCCATCTGCTTTATTCCACGCCTCTGATTTAAAAGTCATCCACACTCAAAAAGCAACACCTAGGCTGGTGCTGGAATGGGAGTTGGATGCCCAGCCAAGCCAAGTGGACCCCTCACGGAGCAGGGGTGGCCTCTGGTACCCAGGAGGAGGAGAGATCTGCAGGTGGACAGGGACACAGGAGGTGAGGAGAGAAGACGAGATGAACATCGTGGCCTCTTCCATGTCCTGGCCCTTGCCCATCAGTGACCAGCACTCCGTGTCTGTCCACGGGTCCTCCGTCAGTCCCAACATACCAGCAGGGACAGTGGTGCTGAGGACAGGTGCCTCCCTCTGACCCGCTGCCCACAGAAGAAGCTGGGCTGCGTGCTGCCCTGGAGCCCCGAGGAGCCCCTGCCCCTGTCCTGCAGTGGCCACTGTGGGAGGCCCGGCTTTGCCACAGCCTGCAGACCACGGTCCCACCCACAGGGCAGGGGCTCCCCCTCCTGCTGGTGGCAGGGTCCGGTTGTGTCACGTCTTTAATGAATGGCTTTAATGTGCGGCTCGGCACCTCTGGGTCCCCGTTATGAATCACCCCCTGCGTGTCTGCGGCAGCTGGAAGGATGGTTTACTACACGGGCTGAGGTCGTAATTCAGTCCCGTATTGACAAGAACGCAGTATAACTTACTCCACGGGAAGGGAGACAGATATTGCTCAGCATTATTTAAATAACAGGCATCTCAGCGGACGTACAAATCTGAGCGGACTCCCTCCACGTCGTGTGACTGACAGGCACGCCGTCCACGCTGCTGGCGCAACTGGCCACGGAGCAATTGATTCTGCGTTTCCCCAATGCTGACGGATGGCCGGCACGGCAGTGGCCGGACCCTCGCAGGTGGAGCCTGGAGTTGGGTCCCTGGATCGGAAGTCACCACAAGTGGCCTCTCTGGCTCTAAACTCCTCTTCACACCTCAGCCTCCGTCTGGGCTCCATCTCCGAGGTTAATGTTTATTTCTCTACTTTCTTCAGAGTTTACTGATAACTCAAAAACTGATGTAATCATATCAAAAATGAATCAATCAGGAAATTCTGGACACTGTTGGGAAAGAATAGCATAGGATGAGGCGGGCAGTGGGAGAATCGCAGCTGGGCAGGGACATGGCTGCAGAGCTGCCACTGATAGGGTTCAGATGTGGGCTGTCCCCAGATGCTCGAGTGAGACATGCGAGAGAGCTCAGAGCCGGAGTGAGTGGGTGACGAAGCCCTAACCTCATGGAGCATCAATCCCCCAACAGGGACCGACTGGGTGGTCACTGTGGGAGGTGGTGTGGCTGAGGCCATGGGCCCCGGGGACGTGCCTTGGGTTCATCTCTTGCCCTTGTTGAGCCAGCTCTCTGTTCCCGGTGCCACGTGCTGAGAAGACTTCCACCACGCTCTCCTGCATGATGTTCTCCCTCGGCTCCAGGCCCATCGAGTGGAGTCGTTTATCTCTGCACTGAGACCTCTGAAACTGAGAGCCCCAAATATAGTTTTCCTTCTCTCCCGGTTCTCGTCATGCCTTTTTGGTCATGGGGGTAAAAAAACTGACTGGAAGAGCCGCTGTTGACTACGTCTGAATTTTGGGCTTCCCCTCACCAACTGATGTGCAGCAAGCACACAGTCAGTTTTTCACAAAACGGAATTCCCTCCACAGGCACCAGCCACGCTCTCTGCAGGGTGTCCTGCGGCTCTGTGCCAGGGGACGGGGTCCTCTCTACCCTGAGCAGTGCCCTGAGCAGGTGCTCTGCCTGGGTCCCCAGCACACACCACCCACAGTCAGGGAGTCTGACCCACGGCAAGGAGAAGTGGGACAGGGAGGTCAGCAGAGGACAAGCTGGGTGTCTGCTGACACGTGCGGGAGTGTGCCTCCCTCCTCCTGGGGCTGCTGGGGCTCCGAGACTCACTGTGGCCAATGAAATGTGATGGAGAGGGACAGAGAGGGAGAGGGAAAAGGAGAGGGACAGAGACAGAATGAGAGGGAGAGGGACGGAGAGGAAGAGAAACAGGGAGAGGGACAAAGACAGGGATGGGAGAGGGACGGGGACAGGGAGAGGAGAGACACCTCTCTGACTCGGAGCCCTATTGCCCTGTGATGACTCTGCACTCATCCATGTGTGGGAACAAAGATGCTCACGATGATGAAACATCTAGAAAATTGCTGCCAGTGGAAACCCAGATAGAATATCCAACTCAGGTCTAGAAGAGCAAGACAGAAAATAAGAAGAGGTTTATGCCCAGCAATAGCTACTACCTGCAGTTGGAAGTTGCTACAAGAAAGCGATGAGCTCAGAGAAAATTGACCCTGTCCACACAGGAGTAACACAGGAAAAAGAGCTAAAAGGAGCTAGAGCAGACCCGAATAAACAAACAGAAAACAGGAAACAGGGAAAAATCAATGAAATCAAGAGGAAGTTCTTAGAAAAGATGAAGAAAATTGACAAAGCTTTATGTAGATTAGCCAGGAAAAAAGAAAGAAGACTCCTATAACTAAAATCAGAAGTGAGAGAGGGGAAATTATAACCCAATTTACAGGAATAGAAAGCAATGTAAGAGAGCACGTGGCAGGGCTAACCCAAACACAGGGGCAGTCCCCGAAACATGCCCCAAAAGAGGCTGAGCCATGAAGAGACAGGAAACCTGGGCAGGCCACTTCTAGCAGAGAGATGGAACAGCAAAACCAACCAAAGAAGAAAGGCAAAGGACCAGATGGCCCCAGTGATAAATTTCAGAACGTTTAGAGAGGAACTAGCAACAATTGTCCTGAATCTCCACCATAAAACTCAAGAAAAAGAAACAAATTCATTCTGTTAGGTCAGTATCACACTGACAATGCAGACAAATGAAGATACTTCAAGAAACTACAGATAAATATTTCTAGAGAATATTGATAGAAATGTCCTCAATAAAACACTGGTGTACCAAATCCAACAGCTAATTAAAAGAAAACACATGACCAAGTGAGATTCATTCCTAGAATGCAAGGATGGCTCGACACACACAAACCAACCAATATAGTGTGCTCCATAGCTAAATGGTGGTCCTTCAAAGGCTGGAAAAGCATCTGGCAAACTTTAGCACTCCTTGATGATAAGAACACTCAGCCAGCTAGGAATAAAAGAAAATTGCCTCAAAGGAGCTGTGGCCATTTGTGTAGAGCCCAAAGCTAACATTCTCAGAAGTGGGAGAGGGAAACTTTTCCCCTGAGATGAGGAACAAGACAAGAAGGCCCACTCTTGCCACTTCTGTTCCACATAGTACTGGGCCAGAACAATTGGCAGGAAGAAGAAAGTTCTCTGTTCTAGTGCCTAAGTCTTAGATCCAATAAGGGGTGGGGGCACTAGGGAAGAATAGAGTTACTTTAGATGAAGTAGAGGAGAGTGAAGGGAGGGGAAGTGGTATGGGGTAGGAAGGATAGTAGAGTGAAACAGACATTATTACCTCATGTCCATGTATGACAGCATGACTGATGTGATCCTGCAACATGTATGATCAGAAAAATGAGAAATTATACTCAATTTATGTATGATATATCAAAATGCATTAAAGCATTCTACTGTCACCTGTTCCTAATTAGAACAAATAAAAAATAAAAAGAAGAAAGGTAAGTCATCAAAGTGAAATAAAGAAGGGCTGTCTCTTCAGACTACGTTATCTTACATTTAGAAAACCTTGAAGACTCCACCAAAAATACCTGCTGAATAAATACCTAATAAATGTATTCAGCAAAACTTCACAACAGGAAATCAACACTCAAAAAGAGATTGTGTTTTTATACACTTAAAATGAAGAATCCAAAGAGGAACATAAGAATTATGTTTATAATGGCACTAAAAAGAATAAAAACTGGATATGCTGGAACATAACTGTAATTTTAGTGACTCAGAAGGCTGAGGCAGGAGGATAATAAGTTCAAGGTCAGCCTCAGCAATTTAGCAATACCCTCAACAATTTAGTAAGATCTATCTCAAAACAAGAAGTAAAAAGGACTAGGGATGTAGCTCAGTGGTACAGAATGTTCCCTTGGATTCAATCCTTTCTCTCTTTCTCTCTCATATATGTATATGCAAAATTTGGTGTTGTGATTTTGGTATGAGTTATCCCCCCAAAGCTTCTGTTAATGCAGAGGTGAAATAAGCAGAGTGTGAAGCTATAAACTAATCAGTCCATCCTAGTTGGGCAGCTTCATCTCAGGGCCAGATCATGGACTCAACCGTCTATGGAATGAGAACTCTGAAACCATGTGCTTCAAGTAAACTTTCTCTCCTCCAGTTGTTCTTGCCAGGAACTTTGTCACAGTGACACAAAATTGACTAAAACACTTAGGAATAATCTTATAACCAAGGAGGTTGAAATAATTGTGCAGTGAAAATGACAAACTTTTGTTGAAAGAATTTGTAGAAGACACAAATAAATGGTAAGATAGCCCATGCTCATGGATTGGGTAACAATATCCTGAGGGTGTTAATACTACTCAAAGTAATCTAGAGATTTTATACTCTATAAAAACACCAATGGCCAAGGATTTTGTTTTTGTCCTTTTGTAAAAATAGAAAATATCCATTCTAAAACTACTGTAGAATTTCAAGGAAACCTGAATAGGCAAACAATCTTGAAAAAGAAGAGCAATGATTTGGTATGTAACCAAAGAATTGACAGCAGGGTCAGAAGCAGATACACGTGTGCCTTGTCCTTAGAAGCATTATCACAGAGACAGAAGGTGGATTTGCCCATCAACTGACAAGATAAACAGAATGTGGTATGACACGCAATGAAGTATTATTCAGCCATAGAGGGGAAGGACATTTTGACACATATTGCACATAGGTGAACCTTACACATCTTAGCCTAAGTGAACTAAGCTACTCACACAAAATCAAATACAGGGATGGGGATGTGGCTCAGTGATATTCACTTGCTTAGAAAGTACAAGGCCCTGGGATCAGTGCTCAGTACTGCTAAAACCAAATAATAACAAGAGAGAAGGGAAACATAGCTTGACTCTCACCTTGTGGGAGGTACCTAAATAGTAAGAATCATGGAGGCAGAAAGCTGAATGATGAGTGTCAGGGGCTGAGGGAAGGGAGTTGAGGTTTTAGGGGTCTGATGGTATAAAATGCACAGAGCTTCAAATTTGAAAAATGAAAACAAGTTTGCAGATTGGGTGAAAGCTCTCAATAACACTGAACGATACATCTAAAAATGACTGTGACAGGTTTTACCTCATTCTGCTATTAAGAAAGAGCTGTAGACTGAGGGACTTATTAACAACACCAATTCCTTACAGTACTGAATTCTGGAAATCTGAGATCAGAGAAATAGCATGGGTGGGTTACAGGGAAGGTCGTCTTCCTGCTCACAGAACACCAACTTGCATCATTTTCTCACATGACAGAAAAGGAATGTGGGCCCTCTCTGGGGTCAGTTCTATGAGTGCACCAAGCCACCTTCATGACATAATCACTTCACAAAGCCCCCACCTCTTGCGCGTTTGGGTAACAACATGCAAATTTTGGGAGTACACATATTCAGTCTATAACAGGTGGTTAAAAAGAGATGGAAAATGAATTTGCCATTTCTGAGATTTTATCATGAGAAACAGTGATTGTTTTCTCATCCATAAACAATAAGGATAAAATTAAGAAAATTTTGGAGCAGCCAAGTTGAATTAGAACTTTGTTTTGTGGAAAAAGACATATCAAGAATAGCCATTCTAGAAAGTTCTAAATGGATTAGGGTTTTCAGAGTAGAGGAACAATAGATAAATAATTTAATATAATCACATTATGTTGGGGAAAATATCCAAGGTAAAAAAGAAACTATAAGCCAGGCATGGTGGCGTATGCCTGTAATCCCAGCACTTGGTAGGCTGAGGCAGGAGGATCACGAGTTCAAAGCCAGTCTCAGCAACTTAGCGAGACCATAAGCAACTCAGTGAGACCCTGTCTCTAAACAAAATACAAAATAGGGCTGGGGATATGGCTCAGTGGTGGAGTGCCCCTGGGTTCAATCCCAGTACCAAAAAAAGAAAAAAAAAAAAAGAAACTATATGTATGGTTCTCACCAAGCCTCATAAGCTTTAGGAACCCCACATTTCTTCAGAGTTGAGGCACAGAGGGAGAGGTAGCAAATACAGAAACCATGCCTATAAGGAACCATCAATGTGGCTCTTGGTATGGAACTGACCAGAATACGAAAAAGAAGAGGAATCAACACAGCTGGTGAAATAACTGTACCTTGTCAAAAAATAAACACATCAATAAAACAAACATCAGTGTGGACTGAGACTTAAAAAAACATTTAGACCTCTAACTGTCTGTGGGCAAGAAGTGAGGCTGTACAATAACCAGACACCAAGAAAGTCAAATTCTTCATATGGTCAAGTTTAAAAGTGAAGAAGGAATATCTTCCAAAGGCTGGAGCCAAAATGCATGGGGAATCACATTCCACAGTGAGCTGAAACAGGAGCCAATCCAAGATTTGCTATAAGGCATTTTTGCCCTCATAGGAAAAGATGCTCTCAAGGCTTCAGTCTAGAAGAAATTCCAAAATCCCTCAGGTGTGGTGTTGGCTCCCTCTCCTATCAGTTCCTTTTCCACGTGTAAGTGTCTCTTCCCATCATTCTTTCACTTCTCCATAATTTCATCGTTTTTTACAGGGTGTGTTTGGGGATGTTGATGAGGTCCTCTGTCGTGATGCTGAAGCTGCCACCTACAGGTATCTTTAACTTTTGCCTTGATATCATGACTGGATTCTAGAAGATCCTGAAAGCCTGTGAGAATATTTTCATGAGAGGAAAAACAATCCAAAGACATCCGGAGAGCAGGGAGCATAGATGTGATCTGAATTTGCCGTCTTTTCTGGTGCTCCTCTTTTGCACTCATAGCAAGGCCATACTTCTGTACCCTCCCTTCATCAGACATCACCATGCCACTGACTTGGCCAGTAAAATGGGAACAGGGGTCACCCCTGTCACATGGACATGGTCTTTAAGGAGACTTCAGAAGCAATGAGTGGTTTGCTGTTGCTTCCCTGTCATAGTGATCAGAGCATTTGAGGCAGTGACCTCGCCAACCATCTGGATGAGCATGTACAACGAATGAGGAAAAAATTGACATGCTTAAAACCTCTGAGATCGGGCAGCATTTAGTGCTGTATCCTGACCAGCCTACCCAGACTGAAGCCACGACTGAATTTGTTTATGGAGACCTTTGCTATTTCCTTTCTTACAGTTAGTTGTGCCCATCTTTTTATTTATATCTTCTGACTTTCCAGTGCTGTCTAAGAAGTTCTCCCACATGCCAAGTTGGATACATGTTAGTCCTCACCCTTGAGGTCTAACCCAGGTTTGCCTCTTTCACCAATGCTCCCGGACACTTTCTGCACGCCTGTATCTTCCCAGTCTCTCTATGTGGCACAGAAAAATCAATGTCATGGATCTTTTCTAATGGAAATAGAGTTGTTAAATATGGTGAGCTTTTAACTTACTAGCAGAGTGTGTAGGGAAACAGTCCCCAGTGACTGTACTTAGACATCTCTTGTCCTCACTCCGGGCATTCGAGGTTCACAGATTGGATTTTCTTTGCTTCTTAAAACTCACCATTTATTGTTTTTTCTCCGAAACAAATTTCTAATCAAAGTGCTTTATTCAGAGAAGGTAATTTTTAGAAGGACCGAACCACATTAGGATCATGTTACAATCTTGCTGTCAGGGGTATTGACAAGACATTAGGCTGCTCACTATGTCTGAACCTCCTCTTTCAGTTAAAAAAGATCCATTAATTTTTTAAAAAATATTACAGTTCTATGGCAGATCTTTCAAAGTTATAAAATACCTGTATGGATGGGGGTGAATTTTCCTATTTACATTGGACGGGAGAGCTGGATTTCAGTTACTAGAGAACAAGGGGTGGGGCAAACATATGTAAGAGCGAGAGAACATTCCCGCCTGTCCCTGGGCTGGGCAACACTCCCTGGTAGACATGGGAGGGACGTGCTGAAGTGTGCTTCGATGTGACCCAAGTGGCTCATCCCGGGGGACCTGTCACCATTCTCACTGACACTCAGGGTGCAGAGGAAGCTTTCCAACAGATGGAAGCCTGGGCTGGTCGGGATTCCACTTGGAAGTTAGGAAAGAGGTTGATTAACGGGCCCTGCATGGCTGCAGGGGCAGCATGCGCTCAAAGGCACTGCACATTTCATGCTTAGCAAAATGCACTCGGCACTTAGTTCTCTTTCACCAGAAGAGAGAGAAGGAAGGCGGTGGTCCCAACCTCAGCGAGTATAGTTGGGTGGGAGCTTTGTGGCTCTTGGGAGCCTTGGGACACCCAGTCTCCTGGGTCTCCAGGAGCCACCAGGTTCAGGCCTACAGAAGGTGCAGATGTTTGAAGGGGTCGCAACACCTCACAAGGAAGGGGTGCAAGGCTCTGCTCTGGTGTCCCCAGCACTGCATGCATCTGGTCCCTCGTGAGCTGCTGATGGCCTCATCAGATCAGTGTGGTCTTGAAGTGGAAGCTTAGACCTCCTGGTTCTGGGTGGAGAACCAGGTTGGGGAGGCTTCTCCACCCCTCAGCTTCCCTTTCCAGGGGACATGGGTCACTGCTGACCACCCACACAAAAAATTCCAAACAGCACCTAGAGCTGGCTGTGCTGAGACCTCTCCACTCTCTTACCGTGACCAACCACAGCTGCACAGACCCTGTGGGCGTGCGTGGTGTCTCTGGAGGAAGCAGGCCAGGCTCTCTCCACAGTCCTTGACAGGGGAGGTGGCAAGAGAGATTACCCACTTTTGCAGCAGCTCTTGCCTAGAGTGACTCATGCTGAGGACCGGGAAGTCTGATCCTATTTTGGGAAGGCTCTCGCCCGCCCTGGTTATCACTGCTCACAACATCACACTCGGGCTATCTGGGAGCCAGCGGGACAGGGTGTGAAGTGAGGAAGTGCCGTGCGGCCGTGGACAGCAGCCTCCTCTGGCAGCGCTCAGTGCAGGGTGGGCTCACTCCAGAGCAGGAAGAGGCAATTATGATAGCTCGGGGGGTGGGGGGCACAGTGTCCATGGGGCGGGAGCTGCCAGGCCAGGGGACCCGGGTCAGTACGAACAGCTGCACAGGGCCTCCGGGAACGCTGACGGTCATTGCAGAGACCAGTGCTGAAGATTGACACATCATGGAAGCTTTGAATCCTTAAAAATTGAATATCTCCATTGAAATAAAACACTCTGTTGCTAAATACATACTGTGAATGAGAACTTTTGCCCCAATTTGTAAAATCATAGTTTACTGCTAAAACAGCCTCAGGGTAGGAGTACAAATGAAATGACATTAATTAAAACACAAAAATGCAGCAGAAAGGACCATCTCATCATGTGAGTTCAAAGAGCAGGGGAGATGGGAAAATCTGCTTCTCCACCACAGCACAGAGTTACTGGCAAGTGGCGGGTGACGTGTCCGTGGCTCATTAGGCTGACCCTGCCAGGCAGTCCCGGGCCTCAGGGCCTCCCGAGAGAGTGTGCTGCTTTACTTCCCAAAATGTCAGTCAGGAGTGAAGACCAGCATTTCCTAACTGATCTCAAATGTCACAAATAAGCAAAGGAAATGGCCCTCAGGTGGGTTCCGTGGTGTCCTGAGCAGAGAGCAGGGGTATCCCAGCTCCCGCCGCTGCCTGCAGGCTGCTGCTCGTCGTGTGTGTGGAAGAAAATGGTGTGCAGCTGGTCCCAGATGCCTCCAGGTAGAGGGTGGCCTCCGCAGCGTCTGTGGCATCCGCAGCTCTTGCCAGGGCTAGATCCTGGCCGGCGGCCTCTGCGGGCCTCAGCAGACCTACCTGGTGAATTCTCAGCGAGGAGCCGAGGGGTTCAACCCCAGTGATGAGGACACATAGGATCGCACCTCCTCCTGAGAGGAGGCCTCCCACAGAGAAGGGAAGTCAGAGGCTAACCAGGGCCTTTCCACAGAGAAGGTTCCCTGAGGCACAGACAGCAGAGGCTGCAGAGCATAGCAGGGAGGACCAGAGACCACAGAGGAAGGGCCTCAGAGCACAGCAGGGAGGACCAGAGACCACAGAGGAAGGGCCTCAGACGACACCAGGAAAGAGTCAGACTACAGCCTAGAGGGTCATGAACTGCAGCAGGAAGGACTCAGACCACAGGAAGGTCTCAGATCACTGCGGGAAGGACCGCAGACGACACCAGGAAGGTCTGCAGGAGGGACCATAGGTCACAGCAGAATAAATGTCAGACGACAGCCTGGAGGACCATGAACGATAGCATGAAGGACCTGAGACCACAGCAGGAAGGACCTCAGACTGCAGTAAAAATTGAGGAGGTTTTAGTGAGTTGATGTCAGCCATTGGTGAGAGAGATGTGCCTCATATCCCTGTGTCCAACTCTGAGCTCTCCACCCCACGGTGCAGGCCAGTCATGGTCTAAAACTTTTGAAACCATAGCCTATATAAACTTTCACACTTTTTAAGTTAATTATGTCAGTTGTGTTGTTATAGTGGTGAAGCTCATTGACAGCAGGAAAACAAAGGCGATGCTGGCCTTTAGTAAACTTTTAAGGAATTCTAATCACAAGTCACACACACACACACACACACACACACACACGGATTGGGAAAGGCAATCTCTGTTTTCCATTTTACTTAACTCCTTGAAAATTCCAACCTGTGATATTTGGGCAAATAGTAGATCTAACCCCAAACCACAGGGAAGCCACTAGCTCCCTCAGAGGACCCTGGGGTGCCTGCCACACCGCTGCTGGCTGACCCTCGGCACTGGGGCCTCCAGCAGGCGTTCAGCCACCCTTCCCTCAGCCTGTGCTGCTGCAGCTCCCTGGCCAGAAGTTCTCCTGCGGACCATTGGTGTGAGGGTCTCCACACCTCGGGCGACTCTTGGCCAGCAGGAGCCCAGGCCACCAGGGAAGGCCCATGGAGTTTGAATGGTGTCACTTAGGACACCAGAAAGGCCAGGAGAGTGAATGTCACAGAGAACCCAAGAGGCAGCACAGCCAGGGCAGCTCCGGGCCCTCGGGGCTCCTTTCCTCCTCCCCATTGGCACTCCACCTGAGCTCAGATGGCAGCCCCATCTCTCAGGCCCACATCCACAGCTGTGTGTCCCAGGTCAGCCACATGCAGCAGCACGGGCTGCTGGGAGAGCAGGGGTGGATTCTGGCTCTGCTCTGGGAGCTAAAACATGGGGCCAAGGGTTGGAGCCACTAGGAAGATCCGCCCAGCCTCTGCATGCGGCTGGGAGGGAACCCTCCAGTTCCTTGTTTTATAGAAACCGCCGCCTGCCTTTGTCTCCATCTGGACTTCCTTCAGCAAGTGCCTGTCTGTGTCCACATTCTCCCCCTTACAGGGACACAGTGAGTTGCATGAGGGCTCACCAGGAGACCTCATCTGACCAACTGCACCTGCAAGGGTCCTGTTTCCTACCAAAGTCAACTTCCCGGGTGCTGGGCTGGGGGCAGGGGGCAATTCTACCCCTCCCCACCCGTGAGTGTGCATCCACATCTACATCTGTCCGTCTACCATCTTGGTGCAGTCTGGAAAAAAGAGCCATATGAAAATAAAAATACACATTGTAATCTCATGTCCACATGGGCATCAATGGCCTAGTCCACTGCTGTTCTGTAGTTAGCATGACTTTCCACATGCTTGGAATAGGGTCACGTGCATGTGTTCATGCCTGACTTTTTCATTTAAGCATGGAACATAACAGAGCTTTCCAAGTCATTCAGCTTTCCCGTCGCTTGCAAAATGTGCATCCATGCTCCCCTGGTCAGCTGTTTAGACTTGGCCATAGGCCAAGACACCCCAGTGACCAGCTCTGGCTACAGCTTTGCTGGACTTAGCTCAGGACTTCAGCGTCACACCCGCGGTGTTAGGTTTGGGTTTAGACATGTCTTAAGGCTCCCAAAGCCTCACCAAGCGGCCTTCTGGAGGGGCTTGTGTTTGCATGGCTCTGTCCTCCCCCGGTGCTCTTCTCTGCTGCGGGTGGAGGGTGTGTCAGACATTGGGGTGTGGGTCCTGGTGGGTGCTGTCTCCATCCCCTGCAGCTGATAAGCCAACCTCAGTGTCACTAGAAAAGCCAGAACACTGTCCCACTGCCTGGACGTGCCTGATCACTTTTCTCAAATGTGATGCCCCTGGGGAATTCACACAAGTCTTAAGAATTTTCACAGAAACTATTGGCCTCAGGTGTGTCCAACATCCCATGAACAACAGAAAATCCCCATAATAATGTTCCTCCATACAGGGTTGCTCTTTAGGCCCAACTGGGAGCTATCAAATTCTTCCAAGGTGATTGACACTTTAATAAAAATGTTGCTCTCCTCTAAAATTAAGCTTGGATTATCCATTTCAGACATCAAAATGCAAAATTCCTTGTTATCGCACATTGCTCTTCTGGTTAAAGCCTTAAGAGAAAGCAATCATCTTTTTTTTTTTTTTTTTTTCCTGGTACGAGGGAGTGTTTCTATGGATGTGTCACCACTGAACCACATCCCTAGCCTTCTTTTTCTTTCTTTCTTTTTTTTTAAATTTGAGATGGGGTCTCACTAAGTCACGTCGGGCCTGGCTAAGTTGCTGAGGCTGGTTTTGAACTTGATGCTCTTGCCTCAGCCTCCTGAGTTGCTGGGATCACAGGCGTGCGTCACCACACTTGGCAGGTTGGACTTTTGAGAGATGCTGATGGGACACGCTGGCAAGGCCCAGCTGCGGAGAGCTCTGGAGGGAGGCATATTGCTAAACAGTGCCCCCGACGTGACAAGATCCACCCTCATCCGCCCTGAGCAAGGCTGGCGGTGCCGGCCGCTGGAGCGTGGGCATCAGTCTGCACTGGATGGAGGGGTGAGGCCCTCCATGTGGAGAGTTCCAAAGGACTGAGACCTCTCCTTGAAAGAACAGGCTCACGTTGGTTCGGGGGACAGTGGGAGGCGTTGCCGTGAATTCTGGTGTTGTAGCGGCACAGCATTGCCGTGAGGATGTCAATGTGGATGGTGGCCATCTTCTGCCCACCCTCCTTGCCCAACAGATGGAGCCCTGGGCCGGTGCTCTGGGAGCTCCTGAGTAGCTGGGTCTCAGGTGGGCACCTCCACACTGGCTCTAAATTGCAGAAAGAATTAGAGATGTGTGCATGCAAGCGTGCTGGGCTGAGCTCAAACCCAGGTCCAACGCATGCTAGGCAGATACCTCGCCACTGAGCTGCAGCCCCAGCCCCGGAAACAGAATGCTGTGTCGCCCAGCAAGCCTGCAAAGGGGCTCTGAGGCCAGGGGCCATCTCACTTCAGCCTCTGCTGCTGCTGCATCTTCTCCTCTTTCTTCTCTGGCTCTCTCCAAGCTCCAGGCTCCTCCCTTCAGTCTTGCTGCCCCTGTTCCACCTTCACCTCTCCTGAACTCTCAAGTGCCACTCCGATGCCACCCGGGGTCCTGGAGCAGTTCCCTGTGCTCACTGCCTTTCCCTTTGCAAGTGACAACTCAGAATGAGATGCTCCCAGGGGGGGCTCGCACAGCACGGGGCTCACACCAGGCCTGGGGGACCCGCAGGAGAAACTGCTGATTTTCTGCCCTTCATTTTCCTTAAATCCTGTGCATTCCATTCCTGGCCTTAGGGATGAGAGACTTCAGGAGCCTGGGGAGAAGAGATGCCGTTGACAAGCCAGTGTGTGGGTTTGACAGAATCGGGCCTGGTGAGCGGAGGCCAGGGAAGGAGGCTCCTATGGGCCACGCACCAGCACCTGTCAGGGACAAGCCAGATTCCGGGCAGTGACTTTGCAGCCTGCACCCTGGCTTCAGCCATGTGCAAGCCACCATCCTCAGGGACACATGTCCCTGGGTCAGCACTTGACTGTCTAGAGTGTGAGTGGTCAAAACTCCCATCTCATGGTTCCCCAGCACATGGAGAGGGAGTGGCCTTAACCTTGGGTGATGGGGGTCCGTGCACTGGTGCCCTGCTTCCAGTTGTCATGGCGAAGCACTGAGAAGGTGGGAATTTGGTGGGGGAGCCTGGGACCTACACTGTCAGGGTGGTAAGGAAACACTGCTGCTCCTCCCGGCCTGAGGCAGCCTGGCCACGTCACCGTCACCTGATGGTGCAGCGTGGAACTTGGGTTTCCAGTTGAGTATGGTGTTCTTCTTTCAATCTTGTACTAACTCCTGACGTTCATCGGGAGAATATGTGAAAATGAAGCCCTGTGCTCCTGGCGCTGAGAGCAAAGGCCCCTGCCAGTCTGAGGGGGAGGTGTGCCACCAGGCCTGTTTTCACTTTGCAGCGATGCCGTCCCCATAGCAGCAGCCCCGATCCTGGGCTTGCATTTCGGCATGCTCGTCTAATGCCGAGTTCTGTGGGTGGAAGGGTGGCCTGCCTCGGCCTCTCCCTGCACCTGGGCATTCCTGGGCTCCTTGCTGCCCACGCCTGCCTCCTCCAAGGCGTTCACACTGCTACTCTGTGGCCACAGCTCTTGTCCTTGCTTCTGCCCTTCCGTGGCTACTGGGCTGAGCCCCTCTGCCGGGGGCTTACTTCCTGCTTCAGACACGATTCCCTGCACCACGCAGCCTGCACAGCCAGCCACAGGGGCTGCATTGGAACCCTGGCGCTTCCTGCCTGCCTGGGACCAGCTGCCTTCTCTCTGAGCCCCCAGAAAATAGGAATCATTTCCTGTCTGCAAGGTAAAGTGTGATAGACCATGAAGGAGACCGTAATAGTCCACTTTTGTCAAATGAGACCATTGGCACTGACTGTCTCTGTCTGTTTTCTCTGGAATTGCTCAGCTCCGTGAGTGTGAAGTCTGTGTGTCCTCCATGTGCATTTGCCCATCCGATGGGACTTGCCTGCAATTTCCTTTAGCTCCACGTGTACCTCTCTGAAGCACAGACCTGATGTGCCACCTGTAGCCAAGTGTTTCATGCACCCGAGCCTCATGGGTGACAGTCCTGTGGCATTACCAGGGAGTCAGTCTCAAGGGTGGCCTGGCTGTTGGCTTCCATGACACTTGCATTTTGCGTTGAGAACTCAGCTCGGACAGTATGTCAAGAGGTGTGTCCTGCAACACCCACTTCCAAAACCCAGAATAAACACGTCCAAAAAACTAGAGGATGTTTTTAAAGACATGAAGCAAAATGCTGATTAATTGCCATGTACAAATCTACTCGGCAGTTGTCATTAATCTTCATGTTGACAATTAATCAAGAGGACTGTAAGACACAGGCATATATCTTGTAGCAAATCTAATACAAATGATTAGATAAAACACACAAAGTCCAAATGTATACTTTGCAACTCGGTTGGTCCTGATTAATAACCACGAAGAGACTCACGGCTGTTCTGGAGTGGGCGCACAATCGCCTGGTGCCCCAGCTTGGCTTTGTGGTTGACCAGGAGGATGTCCACAGGGGATTCCAAGGTCAAACGTCTTCTCAGATTAAACTCGATTGCAACACTGAAGGCTTCGGTGGTTGGTACCACAGAGGCACTGCAAGGTCAGGCTCATGCCCGATCTCACAGCAGACTGACCCTGCTTGCTCAGTGTGCCTAAGAACATTCCTCCCACAAGGATGTAGAAGCTGGGCCCCGCTGGGAACGTGTGGAGGATGGATGGAGGATGGAGGGTGCCTAGGGAGCAGGGGGCGAGAATGAGCAAGATTGCACCACTGAGCACCAAAGGGAGAAAGAAAACACACATTTCGTGTACAGCTTTGAAAGCCAGGTGTGGTGGCACACGTCTGTCATCCCAGCGACGCAGAGCCTGAGGCAGGAGGATCACAAGTTCAAGGCCAGCATGGGCAGCTGAGCAGCTGAGCCAGAGCCTGTTTCAAAATAAAAAAATAAAAAGAACTGAGGATGTGACTCAGTGGTAAAGTGGCTCTGGGTTCAATCCCCAGCACCTAAATCAATCAATCAATCAAACAAACTTTTAAATTGGAAACCTGCAATTTTCTAGTGCTAAAGGTGAGCTCTGTTTATAAAGGTGAGTCTTGGCGATGCTGAGTGACGTGCAGCCAGAGCGTGCACCAGGCTGGGCTCGCGGGGTTGCAGGTCGCTGGCTCGGCTGGCAGAACTCTCTCTCTCCTCTCTCCCTCTCTCCCCTTTCCCTTTCCTCTCAGTCTCACTTTGTCTCTTTTTTCTCCCTTTCTCTGTCTCTTCCTCTCTCTGTGTCTCTGAATCTCTCCATAAATACAGAGATGACAGGTGAATAGATAGGAAAGAGCTACATACTCAGTAGATTATAGATACTCAGAATGGATAAGCAATAGGTAGATGCTAGATAGGTACACAGATTGGACAGATAATAGATGATAGATAAAAAGATGATAGATTGGATGGATAGATAGATGAGAGATAGTTGACAGATTCCCACCAGTAGCCTGGTTTCAGTTCACGGGTTTCACACAGCTTTGGACCTGCTTTCCCTGGGTAAAATCCCGATTTCAGAACTCTGGAAAACGAGATGAGACATCTTATGTGAGCACATTACCCTATTTTGCATCCTGTACAGCTAATGCCCAGCCCGGCTGCTCCTGTCCTGTCCACTCTGTTTCTGCATGCTGGTCACTGGTCACCAGTGTCTGAGAGAGCTTTCTTATTGGAGACACAGAATGACCCTACTTGGTGAGGTGGCACTCACTGATTAGCTGCAGGGTGGGGACTCGGTACCTCCTCATCAATGTTCAGGTGAGACCCAGGGGTACCCACAGCAGGGCCCAATGCTGAGGTGGCCTCCTGTCCAAGACACCCATGGCTTAGAGGGCTGACAGCTGCTCCTGTGCAGTGAGGGGCTGGTGCGCACTCCCCTGCTCCCCATCACTGCCGCCTCTGCAGCTCCTGGGTCCCTGGAGAGGAGGCCAAGAACGGGCATCATAGCATGGTGACAGGAGACCAAGGTAGGACCAGCTGGTACTGGAACATGCAGCAGAAGTCTCAGGATCAGCCTCACCAGCAAGTTCTTCATGCTGTTGAGTTGCTCCAAGATGCTTAGAGCTCCAAGTAGAGTCTTCTTGAACTGCAGGCCCTCGATCCTTAGCTAACTGACTGCTGGTTAGCTTGACTGGGCTGCTAGTTAGGTTAACTGGGCTGGATTTCCTTGCAATTCATAACAGAACTGCTGTGAAGACAGAATGAGCTTCTAAAAGAGAGGGTGGGGATTAGTATCTAAATTTTCCTTTAAAGCAGCTGGATTTCCTTAATGGAATGTGTTCAAAGTGCAGTTTGAGAACTAGCAAATGGTGGTGATGTTCATGAGTAGCTACAACCTTGATAATGATGGACATGGTCAAGGTGCACCAGCTGGTGTGGAGCATGGCCGTCTCCTCCTGCCCTGTGAAGTCTGCTCAACCGTCCTGACCAGCATGGACTAGGATCCATCCAGGTGGGGACTCTCCCAGAACTCAATTGCCTCTGCTCCTTCTGAGAGGGGTTCCCAGAGTCCCTGGCTGCCTGGCCTGTGTGCTTCAGCAGAATGCATCCACCCTGGGGAGCAAGGCTGGCAGGGGACCCTTGAGGACACAGTCAGTCTGAGGACATCAGGAATGGATGCAGGTGGACCCAGGACAGTGGGGAGGAGGGAGCCAGAGGTGAGAAGCCTTTGCTGGATGGAGGGAGAGTGAAGCAAGGGTTCCTGGGTATGCCCTGAGATGGCACTGAGTCACATCCTCAACAGGACCTCAGGAGAGGCTGAGCCAGCCTGAGGTCACCCTGCCCTCCTCCTCTTGCCTGCTTCCTTCCAACTGCAGTTGGGAGGGGCGCTGTCACCAGCTTTGCTGGTTTGCACTTGAGGCAGAATGCAAGGGGGAGACAAGGGTGAGCGGCCTGGGCTCCTGGAAGCTGCTTCCACATGGCAGGATCAGTGCCCTGGACAGCTGCACAGGTCCCCACCCGCAGCACCCGGAAACACTTGTTCAGGGAGCAAGTGAGGGCATCCCTGGTCCCTCAACAGTCCTGGTGGCATGTGGCCTGTTACCCCTATATTAGTCCTCGTGAGCTGCTATGACAACCATGCCCTGGGGGCTGAAAGCAGAATTGTGGTTCTCACTCTTCTGGGGGCTGGGCAACCTGGATCAAGGTGCCAGCAGATTAGATGTCCGTTGACCTGCTTCCTGATGACAGCTGTCCTCTGCCTCCTCTGCCTCCCCCTGTGGCAGAATCATCTGGTCTTCCTGTTCCACCAACTCCCTCCCCTCAAACCCCAACCCCAAAACATGACTCTGGGCATAGAAAAGGCACAGGTAGTATCCTGGATGACCAATTCCAAGGACAGGAGCAGAGAAGGCCACACACCCAGGACATGTCCCACAGAGCCCCCAGCTCCAGAGTTCCTAGCTCCCATGGGGGACACAGAAGCCTGGGTCTACAGGGAGGTCTTGCTGTGCTGGACACCTGACACTTCACCAGAGGAGATAGGATCCAGACTCCTGTGACTCAGTCCCCCACTCTGCAAATGGACAGGCCCTGGGCCAGAGTGTGGAGGCCATCTCCAACACAAGGCCCACTTGCAGGATAGGAATGTGCCTGCAGCCCCTCTCAGAGCCATCAGCCCCTCAGGGTCAGTTTGCACCTGGGTTCCCTTTCACTCCCCCCACCCCCAGGTCCTTACCACCAGCTTCCACCCTTAGCCAGCCTGGAGTCAAGGCCAGGCTGGTGCAGGTAACAAGGGGAGGCACCTGGGAACAGTCCTGAGGATGTCCTTAAGGCTGGCCCATACTTATAAAAAACACTTGGTAGGAAAAGGGATTGTGGCGTGGGCCACAGAAGGGCACCTGAACTCTCAGCTCCATCTGGAAATCTGTCCCTGACGAGTTGACCATAGCACACCCTCCCAGGGTCCGGTGCTTGTGTGAGCCCTGGCCAGCTCGTCCCCCACCCCACCCTGGCAGCTTCTTCCTCTGGGCCGCTGGGCTTCCAGTTTGGGTCCCCTTTGTGTTTGACTTTGTGTCACAGTACTTTAAATCCCTGTCAAGGCCCGGCTCATCCCCTCCCGCTGGGCAGGCCCTGGGGAGGAATGGGGGTGTTCCCAACTCTCCCATGCCAGGGCCTCCACCCTTCCACTGCCCACGGGCACCATGGGAGAGGCCCTGCAGGTGAGGGAAGGGGGCTTTTGGGCACCTTGGTCCAGGTGTGCAGGAGTGGCAGGAGAGGGGCAACTGCACCTGGGACCTGGGGACACAGCGTTGTCCATACAATGCTCTTGGAATAAGCACGAGGCCCAGATCCCCTTCTCCATCTAAGCATGGTCTGTTTCAGACCACCAGAGCCAGCGGACTTCCAGCAGAAGCCAGGGTGGAGGGAGGCGCTGGGCATTACCAGCAGCAGCTCACGATGGCACCAGAACTGTTCTTGCAGGGAGCAGGGAGGCTCCTGGGGCAGCGCCCTCCTGGGCTCCCAGCTCCCACCCGCCCCCAGGCCCTGGGCTCCCGGATCCTATGTTAGGATCTTCCTTCTGACTGACTTGTTCAAGTCGCCTCCTGATATTAGGCTGCATCCTAAATGCCACCCCGGCCTGGGTTTCCGTAGAGGTGGTGGGGTTGGTCTAGGATGTCCTCCACGCTGCTACTGGTGCTCACCAGGGAGGCAGAAGGAAAATCATTCTCTCGGTCACAAAGACTGGGCAAGTGGAAGC